>JAGFBZ010000660.1:20000-506089 GCA_018398805.1 Hirundichthys speculiger
TGCGACAGGTATCGAACCTGAACATCGCGTCTGAAATACACCTTTACAGTTACAGGCTGAATACGGCGAGGCTACAAATGAAAGAAACCCCTTCTCTTTTACACATATATTTAAGAAAAAAATCCAACCAATTTCCTCATCACGTTGGTAAAGCATTTTCACAAGACAACATCAAGGTGTCAATAGCTTTTAAAAGGGAGTTTAAGCAGCATATAAACTCTCTCTCATTCAGAATTAATCTGTGCTCTATGTTTAAAGTTTTTGTTTGAGAACTCCCACCGGGTCTGTTCTTTACTTCTGCATGTTTTAAAGATTTATTGAAAATGATAAAGGAAAAGAACAGGACCCCCCGTCGCGCTGAGCATCACATAACTCCATCCTCCATTCTCATCGGTTGTCAAGCAGATGTAATTTAAACGCAGCACTGTTGGATGACTATCCTAAACTATCACACTGGTGGATGGGTATCCTAAACTATCACACTGGTGGATGGATATCCTAAACTATCACACTGGTGGGTGACTATCCTAAACTATCACACTGGTGGATGACTATCCTAAACTATCACACTGGTGGATGACTATCCTAAACTATCACACTGGTGGATGACTATCCTAAACTATCACACTGGTGGATGACTATCCTAAACTATCACACTGGTGGGTGACTATCCTAAACTATCACACTGGTGGATGACTATCCTAAACTCAGGGCTATCCTAAACTCACACTGGTGGATGATGACTATCCTAAACTATCACACTGGTGGATGACTATCCTAAACTATCACACTGGTGGATGACTATCCTAAACTATCACACTGGTGGGTGACTATCCTAAACTATCGCACTGTTGGATGACTATCCTAAACTCCAGCTGCACTCACACTGGTGGATGACTATCCTAAACTATCACACTGGTGGATGACTATCCTAAACTATCACACTGGTGGATGACTATCCTAAACTATCACACTGGTGGATGACTATCCTAAACTATCACACTGGTGGGTGACTATCCTAAACTATCGCACTGTTGGATGACTATCCTAAACTATCACACTGGTGGATGACTATCCTAAACTCCAGCTGCACTCACACTGGTGGATGACTATCCTAAACTATCACACTGGTGGATGACTATTCTAAACTCCAGCTGCACTCACACTGGTGGATGACTATCCTAAACTATCACACTGGTGGATGACTATCCTAAACTATCACACTGGTGGATGACTATCCTAAACTATCACACTGGTGGATGACTATCCTAAACTCCAGCTGCACTCACACTGGTGGATGACTATCCTAAACTATCGCACTGGTGGATGACTATCCTAAACTATCACACTGGTGGATGACTATCCTAAACTATCACACTGGTGGATGACTATTCTAAACTCCAGCTGCACTCACAAATCCTAAACTCCTATCCTAAAATGGATGGTAACCATTTTATATAACTAACCTTTGCTTTCATTTTAACAACCCTCTGGTAGTTTCCTTTTCCTTCCTCATTTTAATGTTATTTAAAAATAATAATCTGTAACTCATGTTTAAATAAATCTATTGGGAAAGAAAAATATTATTCCCAAATTTCTGACCAATACTGCTTTAATAAATACTTCAGACTGTCAAAAACTCATCCATAGCTATCTTTGTTCCCAAGACCTTAACAGCATTTGTTGCTCTCCACAGAGGATGAAATATATCGCTATTTTTTCACACTGGTCACCTTTCATGTAGGACAGGCTGGTGCATACTGGGTCTAAATGTTCATTCATTTTAAACAGCTGGATCTGCATATAACTGTATATTTATGCTTCTGCTGGAGTAAACAGACACAACAGATTAAAGTCAACATTATAGTTAAAAATCTTTTAATTTATTTATAGATATATTTATATATGTACACATTAACTTACCTATACTTGAAAAAAAAAAAAAAGAAACACATTGGCAAATTCATTGTTAGTTAGTCATGGGTGGCACAACTGAGACCAAATATCTCTAAAGTCACCCGACGATTCAGTTGTTCATGTAATTCATCAAGTAATGTTCTTGTCATTTACCTTATCATAAAGCTCACAGGGCCAATGTTCCTCCAGTTTTTCCTCATGTGAAACTTGAAATTACAGGGCCAAAGAGACTAGTATCAAGGGAGAATGGTGACGAGAACAAACAGTTGTAGATATTTAATTTGTAACTGTTGCTAAGTTGTCGTTTTTTCCTTTCTTTCCTTTTAAGGACAGGCCACCTTCACACATGTGAACACTTTTCAATTGAGATCACCCAAACTGGATCAGAGGTCTGCAACTTTCATAACAGTCTTTCTGAGTGTCTTTAACTCATAAAAATATAGTGCATATCTGAAATATATTCATCTTAAAACAAGCAGAATTGAGGTTATTAAGAGTATACTAAACAATTTCACAAATTACTTATTCGGTAAAACAATGAGACAAAGACATACCCATAACAACTAGCCTTTCCTCCATTTGTGCTGAGACATAAACTGTAGGTCTCTAACGGTTGGCCTAAAACCAGTCTCTGCTAAGCTGTCTAACATACACCTTTTCACAATTTTGTATACATTGGCAATTGTTAAATTGTTAACTAATATTCTGCAATAAAAGCTGCATCTCATCAACTTAAGGAAATTACAGTACGTAAAAATAAGTGAATTTGGTTGCTTTGGGTTATAGCCAACTTTCCTCATTTAGGAATAGCACTCCAGACCCACTGGTTAAGACAGGAAACTCTTCTGTGCCAGTATTATAGCAATAAGCTTAAAATAAGAACCAACAAAATCCCTTTTAAAAATAAAACATCTGCACTATAATGGCTGCTTAAGACCACAATCTGATTTGGATGGAACCCTGTTTATACTCTTAAAATGTAAACCAATACCAATATAGATAATTATTAGTGTTCTTTTTTTGTAACATGAGGAGTGTGCATACTCATCCCAGTTAATTCAGTCCGTGTTATACATTACATGTACTTATTTGTGATTACAAATAGTGATATGCACAGAGCTTGCAATTACATATATATATTTTAAAAAAAATAAAAAGCATACTATGTTTTGTATATAGTCCAAACAGTACATTACCTCCTACCCCCTAACAATCCCTTAGTCTTCAATATACTCCTTTGTACTCCTTCATAGTGTTGTAAACTTCTTTTATGGAAGAAAAAAAAAAATCATAAGTCTTTTTTTTTTTTTTTAAGAAAACTGCCACAAATTGTTGGATGGAAGAGGTGCGTTGACTATGTGCTGCATGCTGCCCTCTGGTGGCAAGGACCAGGAGTTGTGCTACAAAAAAGGGTTGGTGGATGAACCTCCCGAAGGAAACGACCCTCCTGGTGATCCGGCCTGAAATAAAAATGAGGAGTAGGATTTTATACGCCAACAGAAAACAGCACTGCTGTAAGACAGTCCTTTGATTGTAAAAAAAAAAAAAGTAAAAAAAATATATATAAAAAAAAAAAAAAAACTGGATAAACTAAAGACGGTATATGCTCACCATGAAAGGGTTGTTGGACATGCCAGGAACAGCCATAGGCTGCCCAAAAGGCGTAACTGAGGGCTTGTTCTGACTGTAAACTGGGAAGCCAGGACCTAAGGGTGATAGCAGAAAGGTTTTACAACACTCCAGCATTTACGCAAATGCGCAGTAAGATTATTTCCATATTTCCTCGATTTTCCAATGTTGCTCATGTCGTTTGTTTCTACAATGTAAATTAGTGCTGGGCAATATGACGATACATATCGTGGGGACGATAGAAAAGTGTGTATCGTGCCATTTCTCTTCTATCGTTTCTATCGTTTCTAACCTAATTTTATCAATTATTACAGCAAATATGTAATTAAATAACCTGCAACGATAAATTTGATAGAATCATATCTACATCTACAAAGTAGCCTTTTATGTTTGCACTTTTATTCATGGTTAATGCCTTAAACAGAGTTCTCTTCAACCCTGATGTTTACTTTAGACACTTTATATTGGTTTGCAAACTTTGCACTACAAGGTTACAGATTTCAGAAATTTGAAAAATAATTTGTGTTTATTTTTTATAGCTGAACTTCAGTTCAAAAATGTGTTTTTCCTCTCAGAAACTGTTTTGCACTTTAAAAAAAAATGTGAAAGCTACTGTACCTCTGTACCTACCTGTTTTTGCTGCACTAAAATGTATGTTTGTGACAGTTCAGCTAAATGTCCTTTCAAAATAAAGTTGAAAAGTAAGCAATGAAATTTTTGTCAAACTTTTCAGAGAATAACTGAAAACATACTTTATTATGGTATATCGTGATATATATCATTATCGTGATATAAAATAGTCCATATCGTGATATATATGATTTTTTCCATATCGTCCAGCACTAATGTAAATGTTAAATAATCACACCATAAAGAGAACACATTAACATCACAAAAATCTTTATTCATGATAGTTAACCATTTAAACTCGAAGGGACTAAGAATGTGGAGGAGAGAATAATTAACAAGAGCCAAACCCCAGCAGGTCAAGGTTGCATTCAGGTGTAAACAGAGCCTTAAGAGTGATATCAGATTGATTTGTCATTGTGTTTCTGGACCAGAAAAGAACCCTAAAGCTTTGTACCCTAAATGCAACAATTTATCACTGTGCAGTAGCTGCCACTGGCGAGTCACGCATCAGCAAGGCTTTAGCCCAGTTATCAGTACAGAGGACCATTTTTTTTTTTTATATAAATGCCCTAAATCAGTGGCTGGTGCTGCACAGGTGAAACAGCGCGAGAGAACAGAGGAGGGGGACTAACCATTAGACTGAGGGTGATAGGCCCCCGGTTGAGAGTAAGGGATGGGAGCCTGGCCAGGGAATTGCTGCTGGAAATTTCCACTGAAACTGGTCGGGAGGCAATAGGAAGAGGCATTCCCAAAGCCGGCAGGCATGCTCATAGAGCCAGTACCAAATGACGCTACAAGACACACACAGTATGTGTGCACAATGCATATGTACACATACGCACGAACACAAGCACACAAACACAGAGAAAACTGGAGATCGTTTGGCAAATCACAAACTACTTAACAGTGTAACTGGGTTAAATCAAAGATACACAAATGTCTAAGCAAAAGAACATGTATTATGAAGTTTAAACTTTAACTGTACTTACCTGCAGCTGGACCTCTCCCATTTGTCTGGAAAGGGTTGGTAGCCATCTCTGGGGCTATCGCTGTGGCAACAAAAGGATTTGTGGAGGGCAGGGCTAGATGAGACAGTCACAAAATGAGTCCTGAAGCTAAAGGTAGTCAAGTTCAAAAATATATCTTAATACTGTAATCAACATTGTTACAGTAATCTTTATGTCTACCTCCGAAGCCAGGCTGCATATTGGCTAATACAGATGTATTTTGAGCTGGTGAGGAACCAAGCACTGGTCCAAATAGGTTTCTGTCAAGAAAATGATGCAATAAAATGTTCATAGATCAATTTGACAAACACAGGTAATGCCAGGCGTTAATGAACCTTAATAACAAATGATACAGACAAAAGTGATGTGTTCATGTTCTATACCAGACGAGGAACATCATCAAATATAAAGTGAACAGTGAAATATTACAGGTCAAGGTAGCATTCAGATATTACTTTTTTTTTTTTTTAGCAGAGTCATGTGTTAGAAATTAGCCGTTGTTGTGAACCTGTGTGTGAGTGTCTGTGTCTAATCTCTCACCCCTTGGACACCGCTGGCTGTGGGGACAGAGGAGCTGAGCTCATTGTCCAGCTCTGCCAAGGCAGCGTATCGGTCCTCTGTGCAGCTCCCCTTCTGGGAGGGAGCTGTAACTGCACTGGTCATTGACGGAATGGGCACACCCCCTTCCAACAAATATCAATAACTCCTTTAGTATATAAAAACCTAACTGAATTAATATTATATTAAAGAAAAATATGCTCGGAGCACATATACATCCACTTAGCATAAGTAGATAAACAGAAGGCTTTCCTAATGGGCAGAGCTGATAAGGACAATATAATAAAAACAGTGAAAGAGGGATGAGTCTATGTGTGATGGATGTAGGATGGCGGTAAGGCCAGGGTGGGGGGGGCGGTACCTGATGAAAAGGACTTGGATGGAGGTGATGTGCTGGATGGGATTGTAGTGTTTCCAAATGCTTCAAAGTTGGCAAAGTTTGCATTTGAATTATTCTGAGGTGCTGCAGCTTAAAAGGGGAGAAAATAAACAGAAAAGCGATGTGGAAATAAAAACAATGACAATGTATGGGATGATGAACAACCAAAGAACACTGTTCTAAAAAAAAAAAAATCTGACTTGCCACTGATAAAATGCATTTCTTTTTAGAGCAGCCTCACCTGATTGGCTGGAAAAATGTGCAAAATTGGCAAAGTTAGTAGAGCTGGCAGTTTGACTTGGTGGAGCGGCAAATATGTCTCCTCCCAGGTCTGAGAGCAAGTCAAACTTCTTCTCCTGAGCGTTACTGTGAACCTGAGAGCGGCCTAACCCTGGAGACTGGATGGTGATAGAAAAAATGATTTATTATTTATTTATTTCTCTCTCGTGCGCGTGCATGCTAAATCTTCCAGTAAAGCCCGTCTGATTCGTACCTGCCGCAGTGGTGTCTTGTTGAGCTGCAGGGTTTTGAGGGGTTGGACTTCAGGGGTGCTGCCAGTGCTGCTTGCTGAGGACCCAGAAACAGAGGCCTGAACACTCGCTACCGCTCTCGCCTGCTCTGGAGGAACATACCTTGGCATTCAGGGAAGAACATCAATACAAAGGAGAAATATTTAATCCGAACAGTTACAACTCTTGTTACATAATCTCACTGAAGCCATATACTGTAACAGATACACTTTAGTGACGTCAAAGGAGCATGTTCTGAAGATTTTCCATGCATACAATTAATTACTACAATAGTTTTTAACAAAATTATATTTAACAGATTCGATGTCTTTTCTGAAACTTGAAAAAATCAGATACTCTATTCGTGGAAGTACTGAAAGGTTCTACCAAAGATGGCAATATTTTATATCCCATGTTGCAAACTTAAAAGTGTTGCCCACCTAGAGGTGCCTGTTAGTGCCTGGCATTCATTCAGGTGTTTGTATATACTTTTTCTTTCTTTTTTTTTTGCAATTTTATTTATGTGTGGGTGTGTATTTATATTATGGTGTTTAGAGTAATAGTTTAGTGAGCTGTTTTCTTTTTCTTTTTATTTATTTATTTATTTTCTATTCTTTTTTGTGTAATTAATTCTTATCCTGCTATAATTTCGTATCCATTTATTTTTATTTTATTTTTATGTTCCTGTGTTGGAGGGGTTAAAAAAAAAAAAAAGGAAAAATTTTTGTGACTTGTAATTTTCTTTTAGTGTTAATTGGTACACTATGGTTACTGAATGTATTGATCTTTCTATTTTATTTTTAAATGGTTATAAAGATGTATATACCATTGTAACTTTGGCTATTGGTCTCAATAAAAAAAAAAAATTATATTTAACAATTATTAAAAGTTAATTAAAAGTGACTTTTCTTCATAAAGCTGTTTAAATCTCACACTTCTTTCTGCACACTTTTTAGCAAAAAAAAAAGAAGAGAGAGAGACATGAACAATCTAGAGCTGTCAAACTGAAATATATGGTTATGACCATAACTATCTATGGGTTCTGGCAAAGGTAGGTAATACTTAAGTCTCTGCATTCTCTTCTTCCCATCACAACTGATAGAAAAAAAAAAAACATTACCCGAGGAGCTTTGTGATTTCTTAGCACTCTGAATTATATATTGTCCAAATGTGCACCCAAGTAAGGAAAAAAAAAAACTTTCAATTCATCCATCTGTGCAGTGTACATCCACAGGAGCTAAAATACAGATATATCAATGGGGTCTCAAACATTTTTTTTTTTTAAAGGTTTACTTTACCATCTTTTCTTTTCATATTTCTCCTGAAGGAACTCTTTTACTTTCTGCGGCTCTCTGAAATCTGGAACAACTGATGTCCTGTCGTCATAGAGGCCCAACCAGATGTGTTTACAGACCTACAGGGGGCACAGGAATGAAGAGAGTGGGAGGGACGGGAGTACAGACAGAGGTGAGAGAACGTAAAGAGGGGGAAGGGATGGCAAAGAATGGGAGGGGAAAAAAAGAAAGAGAGAGAGAAAGGAATGTCAAAAAGTTGGCAAAACTAAGAACGCCATCACTGAATCAGGCTCTGGCCTCAGCTATGAAAGGAAAAAAAAGACCATGAATGATGGTGCTGAACCTCGTGTCATAAACTGAATGATACCTGATTGCTGTGTTTCTGTAGGAACTCAATTTCTTGCGGTGTGAATGTGGTCATAGAGATGGACTTCACTCTGTGTGGGGGATTCAGTCCTCGCCTGTGAGTGGAGGAGGTAAACGTTAGCTTCAGAACAAGAGAAGCAGGACACGACCCAGGGGTGTTCATGATATATGAAACAAAAAAAACCAAACCACAGATGCCCCCTTTCAGAACAAATCCATCCATGACTCATTTATGTTTGGGACGTGGCAAATGACATGACTGGAATACACAACAGCAATCAGAGAGAAGGATCCACTGCTATTTAAACAAATACAGTTTCTAGTTTAAATCAATAATTTTCAAAAAGTGAAAAAAAAAAATTAAATTAGAAAAAAAAAAAAAAAATATATATATATATATATATATATATATATATAAAAAACATAACATCTTTTGACCAATTTATCTTAAACAAGTACAAACAAAAAAATAATTAACAATTAATTTAGTAAGAAGGAAAAAAAAAAACATTTTTTGGCCTAAGTTTTGGGGGAAAAAAATCACCGTGGATTTGCTGTCTCAATAGTAAATAAATACACCCGAGAGCAGGAAAACATAGCATGATGATGGGATTGAACGGCACAAAGTTATCGTCTTTTGGACACCCTGTTTCAAAAATAGACGGCCTAAATCTTTAACTGGGCGGCCTAAAATACCTCAACTTGGTTCTTGGGTAGTAGCGCAGGTGCTATAACAATAGTGTAGTAATTCTAAATACTAATAGTAGGTAAAACTAAAGTTATAAGTAGTGCTGGGTGATATGGAAAAAATCATATATCACAATATGGACTATTTTATATCACGATAACGATATATATCGCGATATACCATAATAAAGTATGTTTTCAGTTATTCTCTGAAAAGTTTGACAAAAATTTCATTGCTTACTTTTCAACTTTATTTTGAAAGGACATTTAGCTGAACTGTCACAAACATACATTTTAGTGCAGCAAAAACAGGTAGGTACAGAGGTACAGTAGCTTTCACATTTTTTTTTAAGTGCACAACAGGTTTGAGAGGAAAAAAAAAAAAAAAAACACATTTTTGCACTGAAGTTAAGCTATAAAAAATAAACACAAATTATTTTTCAACTTTCTGAAATCTGTAACCTTGTAGTGCAAAGTTTGCAAACCAATATAAAGTGTCTAAAGTAAACATCAGGGTTGAAGAGAACTCTGTTTAAGGCATTAACCATGAATAAAAGTGCAAACATAAAAGGCTACTTTGTAGAAGTAGATATGATTCTATCACATTTATCATTGCAGGTTATTTAATTACATATTTGCTGTAATAATTGATAAAATTAGGTTAGAAACAATAAAAACGATAGAAGAGAAATGGCACGATACACACTTTTATTTCGTCCCCACGATATGTATCGTCATATTGCCCAGCACTAGTTATAAGCACAGCTGTGATACAATCATCACCCGGCCCGCAGAATAGTGTCTTATCTGCAAATGGTCTTTATATAATGGTCTATATATGTAAAGATAAATTAAAAAAACTGGAAACCCTGTCCTAAAATCCTGGCTAATACCATGATTAGAATTATCATTATCACTGCCAACAAAATGTCCTTTCATTATCACAGCCAACAAAATGTCCCTTAAGATAATGCTGAAAGATGTGATTTTTTTTTTTCCTTAAGTTGAGCCAATGTGATAGTCGTTTTAAACGGAAATCTGTGTATCACTGGAAGCCAGAAAGGAAGGATGTACATAAGCAGCTGGTATGACCAATTCGAGATTTCCCTACATGGTGTTGAAAACCTATGAAAAATAATCTGAGGAGAAGCCAGACTCCAGCAATTAGGAAACAACACCTAAAGCTGGCATTTTGTTATCTCAAACCAGAAAATAGTTATATGCAACATCTCCACATCCTTTCACACTAACAGCTTACAGTTCAGCCAAGATACAGGCTTTACAGAAAAGTTTGCCTCATGGATGAAGTTCACATTAAAGTCTATTTCATAATTGAAGAATGTCAAAATGGTGGGGGTTTCAGGGGTTCTCTCCCCCCCCCCACCCACCCCGTGACGTGATGTTTTTACCAACGGTCGTCCAGTTACTTGACCGTTAGGTACAGATCCAGGTCAACGTAAGGTGAGAGGTACCGACCTCTACCGCACAGGTGAGACGTCTCCCACTGAGTCCAAACGCGTTTGTGAGATAGCACATCTTATCAAACCATGTAAACAAACCATTCTGCCACCTCAACCTAACCGAGCCCAACCCAACGGCCTCAGACTGAACCACAGGTAGCGTCAACGTTACTTGTCCCGACTTCACACTAGCTAACGAGCTAACGGTACCGGAGCTCACGGGACAACGTTGCCCGGAGGACACCGACGTAAATAACACATACTGACTCAAAATGACACTCACAGGATCCCGGAGCAGGTGGTGCAGACGAACGAGCCCACTGTCATGTTGACGTAGGTCGGGCCGCGTTGATCGCAGTCGAAGCATTTCCTATTCGCGGGCATGCTAGTCATTTCCCGGAGCATCTTTAGATGAGTCTCCTCCTGCTTTCGCTTCGCACTCGTCGCCATGGCCGAAAACAGAAGCTGGTACCGCCGGGGCGGGGGGATACAAATAAAGAAAGAACAAACAAAAAGAAAAGTTTGGTGAAGAGACCCGGCGCAGAGCGGGTATCCGCGGGGCAGACTAGCCGCGTATGACGGCTGCGGCCAAGGTGGACACCTTGCTGAGGTCTGGCGGGGGAGATGGGGCGACTGACAAATGTCTTCCTCGGCAGATGGAAGACTGTGAAAACATTCGGCTTCGGCCGCGACTGCGCCACCTGCTGGTGAGGAAACATTCATTGCGTTTTACCCGACGGTGACGGTTTTACACTTGTAAATAATAAAAAAATAAATAAATTTAAAAAATGCAGTTTAACAGTTTGCATCTAGTCACAAGAACAACAGACAACCAAATGCACTCAACCATTATTTTAATTTAAAAGGCAAAAAGAATGGAATATATATAAAAACCATACAGTGTATGTTTAACATTTGCATTTTTTTTCAAAATAACATAACATTTTCAAATAATATGGATTTAGTCATCTCACTTTCCTCTTTCAGACATTATGGCACTTTAGTACAAGCTTTAAAATTCAAGTCTCTGGTCTCTGCCTTGGCTTCCTTTATACAACAGGTGCACACTGAATATCTAGCCAAGAGACATGGTCTGTCTCCAGTTCTGGCTTAAGGAAAGGACACCCCAACAATGATCACACTGTCCTCTTTCATGGCCGTCTACCTCCTGCTCTGCTCGTCTTGGTGGCTTTGCAGGAAACTGCTTGATGCTCCGAGGAACTGCTCAGTGCATTGCATTGTTGCAAACACTGCTGTTCAGACAAGATCAGAATATTGCAAAAAAGGGACTATTACTCCAAAGCAGAGGCAAAGAGTTGAAATCAGTGTTTTTGCATGATGCTTGTCTTGGTTTCTTCAAAATTAGGTCAAACATAAAGCAACTGTCAGAAGTTCTCTCTGTCTGCAAAACCATTATACCAACATGTAAAACAGCTGTCACTGAATCCAATTCAGTAGATTACTGATCATGGCATTTAGTCATTAGACTATTAGCATAAGAAACAGGAAAATAGCTTGAAAATATCTTTGAGCAAAAATTCAAGATTGGACCACACATTTGACATACTGCTTGTAAAAGTTTGACATTATTTTTGGAGTGAATAAAGAGGGGAAAATATGGGCCTCCTTCATTTTGGCAGTGGAGACAACAACAGAAGCACGATTACTTTGATTTTGGTCTCTTTTTGTTGCCACTGAGGATACAACTTCCACAGGCTGTTGGAAAAGAGAAAAGAGAAATATTCAGACAAGTCAACAAAGCAAATTCCAAATCACCAGATAACATCTAAACATTTCACAGTGGTTAATTTTTTTTAACAAAGCCACATGTGAGTTAGTTTAATAAGATTCAAAAATGCACATATCATGCACATGTTATGTTTGTTTGTTTTGTTTTTTTTACTTGGCTCACATGTTCTCTCTTTCTTGTTAACTCTGAAGAAGTCTTTTATCCGAGTCTGCCTGCTATGTCCTGCAGCCTTCTCTCTTTCCCTCTCCTCTCGCTTATTTTCTCGCTTCTCACGAAACATCTGCATTCGATGACGGACCCGCTCTTCCCTAAAACCACATGGACACAAATTAAGTTCAAAATGATCATTTCACCATCCTAACATAGCATGTGTTGGAGGGAAGGTGAGTACGTACTTGGTGTGTTTGGTGTGACAGAGGAATCCCACCAAAGCCTCTTCATCTGGCTCGGTCCAGGTGAGCTCAGGAATTGAGGTCTGTGGTGGATCCAAGAATATCTTTCTTGCCTCTTTGTATTTCCAGAAATGTGGTACAGGATGGGTCTAAATAAAAGAGAAATATTTTTCACTGTTTAGATCTCATCGTTGTTTTGTTTTTTACTGAGGCAAATAGCTGTTCATCTAGTACCCGTCTCTTGATGTTCAAAACCACATTTTCGATAGTTCGGTGCTTCTGGATCAGGGTCAGAGCTTTCTTAGGACCCAGACCAGGTATCTTCTCACAGTAGTCACAGCCCAGCAGAATACAGAGGTCCACAAACTAAAGGATTAATGCAAAATAAAAGGATAAAAGTGATAAATTCAGGCAGCCGTCTAGGATAATTCTTTGAATTACTTTAAAAACACATTCAAGAATACTTCAGTCTCACCTCCTCGTGATTAATTTGGAGTTTGTCTAACAGCTTGGGTAAGGAATATTCAGTCACTTCACTGAGGAGGAAAACAGAGAGAGAGAGCGCAGTATAAACACCAGATGAGACCAAAATACCCCAGTCCAACTCTTTAAATAAAACTGTACATTACATTTGTTAAAAATAAAAAAAAAAGAGTTGCACAGGTAGATCCTCACATAAAAAACTTTTTTTTTTCCTGTCTAATTTCAGGCAATAGTTGGCTATAGAAAGCTCATTCAGGTGTACCGTCATGAAAACAACTCTCATGCTGGCATGTTTACTCATCATTACAGATCTTTAAACAGAGGAATTCATTTCCTGCAGCTGCTTTGTTCAGTTAAGGTGTACTGGAGCATACCTGCGCTGTCACTGAGGGCCACGGGCCATCACAACGCCACAGGAGCACCAGATAGTCAATAAAGAAATTCTGTGATAGTGCAGCAATCAAACAAGCGTGGAAAAATATCTCTCAGAAATCTGTTCAGTAAGAGAGAAAAATAAAAAACAAACAAAAAAAAAAAAAAAACACCGGAAGATCTCAAGACGAAATAAGGAAAAGAAAAAAAACAATCCAGCCAGTTCTACGGCTACTTGCACTGCTGTGGCCTGTGCAGAGTGGGCAAAGTGGGCTTTCATATTATTTTTGTGAAATATGCAAAGCCTTCCCTGAAAATAAAGTCAGCCAGATGGAAGCATGTTTTTCAAATCCTGTATTTGAAATTTACCTTTAAGAGTTTTCAACCCAGCGTCCATATGAAAGTAGAGTGTAACTGTTAGGATCTGACTTTGTGTTTTGTTCTTGTGTCCTTTGCTGTTACTGTTCATTTTACTTCCTGTTTTACTTTGAAAGTCTGTCTCTGTCCTGTGAGTTCTGTTTGACGTCCCTTGGCTCCATCCAGCCTGATTGTTTGCACCTGCGTCTTGTCAGCTCCTGTCTGTATATTGTCTTGTCCTGGGCTTTGTTGTCGTCGTTGGTCCGTCCTGTTTTTGTCTCTTGCTATCCGCCTGCCTTGGTTTTTGTTAATTTATGTTCCGGTTTAGACATTTTTCTGCTCTTCTTTTGGATTCCCTGCTCTGGCAGTGTTTTGTTTTTTTTTTTTTTTTTGAACTGTAAAAAAGCTCTTTTTGTTTGAATCTTCGGACATCTGAACCCATCTAACCCAAACCCTTTGACCAGCAACTGCAACTCTGATGAGATAATAAAACAGCACATCATTCACAGCATAGTGAAATGCTTCTACTTGCAAGTGACAGGCTATGATTATAAATGTCTAATGACATTTTAGGGAGGTTTTCTTCTGAAGTCATGCATAAGAAGTTCCATGAGATGAATTGTGGTAGAAACAAATAACTCAATAACTTAATTCATTTATGAGGTCTGACATAAAAGCAGTAATAAAGCAAGGAATGAAGTGTGTTGAGCAAAGTTTTCCAAATTACAATCACATAATGTCAGTAATACTTTGTGAAGCTTCTACAGAATACCTATAAGGGACTGTGACATGCTGACCAACGGTAAACGAAGTACATGGATGGACCCAGTATGGCATCTGTGTGATAAAATGGCAACTAGGAAAGTCAGTCCACAAGCAGATATTCACAGCCTAAATTTTTTGCATATACAGTGATGTGAAAATATAATATATGCTCTTTGATTTCTATAGTTTTAAATACTAGGATATAAGGAATATACTAGGAGTTAAAGAAGTCATCCAAGCCATCCAATCAACATTAAGCAGAGGAGGAGCCCACAATAGAAGGGCGGGTCAGTGGCTGTTTGTGGACAGCTACAATCTAATTACAGATCTTTTTCTAAATTGGGGATTAATCTGATAGAATGTTCACATGCCTTTCTTTTAGCGTGTTAATTTCACGTATCAGTTTCACATGTTAAAGAGCACCGTTAGTTCCCTCTAGAATTTAAAGCAGCAACACCAAACTCGCTTTTTTTCTGTATTATATCCTTTACTGTTGCACTCCTGATTTTACAAAAGCTTGAAGTAAAACTTTTTGGTTTAAACAATAATAAACATACGGCTTCATTTCACAACTGCTGTTTGTGGAACCCACTTGATGTTTAAAACATTGCCATAAATCCAACCAGATGTTAAAAGGTGTTTAAATGTTTAGAATTTACTTCAGAAATGCAGCTTTGATTGCAAAAGAGAGGATGGAGGACAGAGAGGATGGAGGACAGAGAGGATGGAGGGCAGAGAGGATGGAGGGCAGAGAGAGGATGGAGGGCAGAGAGGATGGAGGACAGAGAGAGGATGGAGGGCAGAGAGGATGGAGGACAGAGAGGATGGAGGACAGAGAGGATGGAGGACAGAGAGGATGGAGGGTAGGGAGAGGATGGAGGACAGAGAGAGGAGAGCACATAGATCATGGCAATACTATATAAAATGTCTTAATAATAATTATTCATTCACTCTTGTGTCTACTGTACGTCTCCTAAGACAAAGACCTCATGAGTGAGTGCTTCGCCACCACCGACTGATGACAATGAGGGAGAACTAAAAAATAAATGAAGATCCAACAGCTTGTAATGTGGTTTCCATGGTTTCAGACAATACAGAAAAATAAAACAAGGAGCCTCTTTAAAATGCAAGAAATGTTCTCTTTTTCACAGAATAAAACGTACGCAGCCCCTGTGATGGACTGGTGACCTGTCCAGGTGGACCCCCTTTCACCCGAAGAGAGCTGGGTTAGACTCCAGCAGATCCCAGTGACCCTAGATAGGACTAAATGGGTATAACCAACCTTTCTAAAAATACAGTTGTGAATATTCATGTATGTATTGGAAATTTTCAAGCATCAATGTAAAATTATGTTGGAAAATTTTTTGGTTTTTTTTTTGGTTTTTTTTTTTCAATCTATGGAAACCAAGTACGCTTCTCTTAGGAACCAACAACTTTCACAGTTATTACCTGTATCTTTTGGCATTCAGCTGGCGAATAAGAATATTGGCTCCAAAGGGCAGCGTGTCCATGTCCTCAGATGAAACTGCATCAACATTCCCATCTCTCACCAGGCGAGCACACAGCGCCTCGGCGTCCCCTGGAGCCTGAGAGACGTTAACCGAGTGAGTTTCAGGAGGATTAGATGGTGAAGGAGAACGTTAACACTTATATTCATTTTGATCAGGTCGTACCTGGATCGCAGGTACACCCAGGTGCTTCAGGAGTTCAAGACAATCCCTCGTCTGGGCTGACGCTGCAGTGAGCACAGAAAAGAGACTCAGTTAAGGAAATCAATAATAACATTCTCAAGAGTATCTCTCAGAAATGTCATAAATTCAAGAGCTATACTGAAACGTCAAACCCCATCCTTCTCTCTGCAGACGTACCTGTGCCTGTCAGTTTTGGGAGCCTCCAACCAGCTGCTTCAGCTCGCTTCGCAAGCTGCAGAAAAAGGAAGCCCAGTCATGTAATGTAATGCAAAAAATAAAAAAAATAAAAAATAAAAATCAGGAGATATGTGTTTCTTACAATAGGTGTTTTTTCCACAGGAGGCTTTCCATCAAATACAAAGACTGGCTTTATGTCATGTTCCAGGAAGGTGAGTGTGCGAAAGAAGAGGCCAGTCAGGGGACTAGAAAGTGAAATTTAAAGAACATTTCACTAAAACACACTAGAGAAGGAGCTGAAACCTTTATATCTTACAAAAATACAGCCCCAGGACCATCAGTCCTTCCCCCCTTAAATAAAGATCATATCATGCAAACATTTATTTAAATATGTATTGTAACAATTCCTTTTCCTTTTCAACTCTTTGAGCTAAAAGTGATGGTCTTGGATAGACTGACATTATAAGATGCTTTTAACATTTTGGATCATAAAATTAGATGATGAAGACATCAGAAACCGTGTCCTGATGTAATCTGACAATACGAAGAGCTGTCTTGGAAACTAAATGTTAACTCAACAACAAACTAAAGAAGTAGAGTGAACAAAATTTCTGCAGGATCGGTCGATGGACTTCATCTGTACAAGCATTTGTGTTTTTATAGACTCAAAGCAATGTTATTAATATATGTAATTCATTATACAAAATCTGGTCATTTAAAAAAAACACAAAAAAAAAATGACAGAGAAGGATCAATAGTTGTCACAGATCTCTCACCTCAGCGAGGGTGTTGCTGCTCTGAACTGGTTCACAACCACTGAGGTATCCAGCGCAATCACTTTTCCTGTGGATTAATGCAGTTTCATCATTAACAAGAAACGACAGAATGCTCCTTTAATCAATGATGCCATTTCTTTTACTTGCGTTGTTACCCAGAGGTCAAAGGAAACTGAAGTGCAGTGCAAAGTACCATTAAGGTCCACAAGGATTTGTTTGCCTTGTTTGCCTCTGGTTGCATTTATACACAACCAAAAAGGATTTAAAACAAGATGTGATCAGAGTGCAGACTTTCAACTTCAGTTTAATTTAAGAGGTTTCACAAAAATGTGGAATTTACCATTCAGATATCTGTAATTTTAGCAAAGTAACTCCATTTAGGTTTCCAGGTTTCTGACCCAGGGGGTCAAAAGGATATGTACAGTTATAAAAACGACCTCTTTGCTTCAAAACAAGGGAAGTGGATAAAAGGCCAGGAGTTGGTATCGGGTACCGAGAAAGGCATGTAGCAGCTGATCAAACTACCAAGGGACTACCAAAGTCCAAGGAGATCTCAATGAAAGTGAAGGAGGCCATTATTATGCTGAAAAGAGAAATGTCATAAATCTATAAGCAAGATAGCGAACACCTCAACAGGTTGTTACATTTCTCAGGAAGAAGAATGAGCTCAGCAACATCAGACGAAACTGAAAGTGGATGAAAGCAGAATCCTTCCTCTGGTGAATGAAGAACAACTTTGCAACAACAGAAGTCAAGAATACTCTGTTATCACTGGCAACATCTACAATCAAGACATGTTTTCATGAATGTAAATATACAGATGATAAACAACAAGGTGCAAGCCATCGACAATATTCAAGAACAGAAGAGCCTCTCATGTTCTGGTATTAGATTCTTTACACAAGATAAAGTTGTCAGAATGAAAGAAGGAAAAGAACTGTTCATGATCCAAAGCATGAAACGTTATATGTCGAACATAGGGGGGGTCAGTGTTATGGTATGGGCTTATGACGCTGCTCCTGGAACAAACCCACTGGTGTTTACTGATGGTGTGACTACTACTCGTAGAAAATAAAAAAATAAAAATAAAAAAATACTTTTGAAAGCAAATAAATGTAATATTGTTCAGTGACCTGATCTCAGCTGCAGAGATCATCCTATTCAGAAATGAGGACAAAACTGTGGGCAGAAAGACAACCAGCAGCTGAAGGCCTGGAAAAACATCTCACAAAGGTTTTAAATACTAGATTCATATTTACAATTACATCACCATGTCCAAACACTTTGACCCCTTGAAAATGGTGCTACTTTGCTTCAAATCTCTGTAATTCCTTAAGGTTAAGTGCCATATTTTTGTAAGATCTCTTACATTAAAGCTGAACATTTTTGATTATTTCTAAACTACTGTAAATCACAAAAACGTCAAAATATTTCTTGGACTTCACAGTATGTTTCTTCACCGATGCGTGGAGAAATTGATCAGCATGACTCACTCAATAACTAAATTAGCCAAGTAATTATTTCACTATATTTGATTAATCATGCAAAGGTTTTTAATTGCACCTAAAACATATTTAGTGCGCCATGTCTGGGAGTAAAAGTTGCCTGTGGCAACATTTGAGTATTACTGTATTGACTCCAGGTGAAACTCAATGAACTGGTCACACTTTAATTGATTACTTGAACAGATTTTGTCCCATTTCACGAAGTTAGTCAGGAGGATGACGTCATGCTAAAGCTAGCTGCTAGCCACCACCACGGTAAACAATAAAGATCAGAATGCAACTAAAACAATAGATCTGCCACGTTACCTGTGTAGTCACTGATATCTTTATAAGAAATCGCGTCGGGAGCATCTGAGCGGATTAAATCTGCCAGTTTAGTGATGCCCATTTTATTCCCAGCTGCCTTTCAGTGGTTTTAAATCTTCCAGTTCAAGTCGAGGGGGAAACAAAGTGTCAGGTGAGCTTCGTGTCACTTTCAGAAAATAACTCTGGGTAATACTTCGGCTCGGAAAACAGCTTCGATGAAACAGTTTCCTTCTCTAGAACAAATCCAGGTGGAAAACAAAACATTATCTTCCTGATTGTGCAGGTCACCTGGAGAACCAGCAGGGGTCAGTACTGCGCACACAAACATGGCTCTAGAAGAGATGAACATCCATTTATTACAGCAAAAATATTTACAATGAACATTCATATATTACAAAAAATACAATATTTAACTTAAACCTAGAGTTCTGAATTATACATATTTAGGTGATGCTTCTGTATTCCATCCATCCATCCATCCATCCATCCTCTACACCTGCTTCATCCTCCTCAGGGTCACAGAGGGGCTGGGAACACCTCACTGTCATCGACTGGCAGGTTGGGTACACCAGTAATACAGACAGCTTAGGATCCCCAGTCAACCCAGCGTGCTCATCTTTGGACTGTGGAGGGAAGCCTGAGAACATGGAAAACCCCCCACTGGGATGAGGAGAACACGTGTACACCAGAGGTGGGACCAACTCAGTGGTAGGTGTCAAGTTAGTTTCATGTATTTGTCCTCAAGTTCTGAGGCAAGTCCCGAGTGAAGTCACAAGTCAGAAAACCTTTGGTAAGATATCAAGTGTTTCCAACAGGCTCAAGTCCAAGTGAGGTCACAAGTCAATGATGTAAACGTCCGAGTCAAGTTGCAAATCTTTAGTCTAAAGTCGTCACATTAATGACTCGAGTCCACGCCTCTGATATACAGTCCTCACAGAAAGGTCCCAGGTGAGATTCAAACATGCAACCTTCTTGCTGTAAGGGGATTCATCATTATGTTGTCAGCTTCTGTATCATGTGGGATAAATAAACCTGCGTTAAAGACAAAATAAATTATTTAAAAATAATAACAATACCTAATTTACATTGACACCTGTTACACATGGTCAGACATGCTGAAGATGAACACAACCAGAAACTCCACAGGTTACATCTATGTTTTTTGTCAGCACTTCATCAAACTATGTAGAATCTCTAAACTTGTAACTACCAAAGAGATGCATAAAAATAAAATTAAGGTCATAGCATTTGAATAAAATGCTTTTCAAGTACTTTACACAGATATTTAGGATAATGAAGAGCTCAAAGGGCATTCAGGGTAAATGTTATGGCATCTTCAGACTTGGTTATATTATTTTGACACTCTATGAATGGTAGTTTATGACCAAACTGATGAAGCTTATTTTCAGGTCACTGTTACTGTAATCCTGTAGTACTGATCATACGCCACAGTACTGTAGTAGTTTGTGTTCCCAAAACATCTGTCACTTAAGCAAAACCTTGATTGCCTGGAGTTAAAATGTCTCTTTGTCTCCAAGACAATTATCAGCGTAACTTTGTCAAGCTTTAAACCTGGCGTATGGTTCTTTGTTAGTGACACAGAGCCTTCAGCAGAGTCTACATTAAGTGTTAATGCACGGGGAAGACATTAACAGCTGCGCAGCGTCTCCGTCCGTCTCTAAGATGAACCCCAAAACCCTCGCTTGGCAGCAGAGTGTCTATGTCTCCGCTTCAAACAGTGGAGACTGAAAACAAGTTCCTATGAGTACGTGGGGAATAACAGAGGGAACGCTTGTGACATCATCAGAGGTGTCGTGCTACTCAAGTTACACCAAGTGGACAAAAAGACATGAATAAGTTACTGCAGCGTGTTGGACCGCGGCGGA
Organism: Hirundichthys speculiger; assembly: GCA_018398805.1. Classification (NCBI taxonomy): domain Eukaryota; kingdom Metazoa; phylum Chordata; class Actinopteri; order Beloniformes; family Exocoetidae; genus Hirundichthys; species Hirundichthys speculiger. The sequence goes on from JAGFBZ010000660.1 coordinate 40,898, forward strand.
AACGCAGAAAACAAATAAAAATGGGGGAGAGCTGTTATCCAATGGAATATAATTCAGTAACTTTTTACAAACCCACAAAAGAAAACTAATTGATGCAATTTACTGACGGAATTCACAGAGACAAGTGCAATCCAGCTGTGATCCAGCTGTGCACACTTCTGACTGGCACTGTTGTGACATCTCCACTTAAAAATGTAGTGTACCTTTTTACTACTTTATAAGCCGACGCATGTGATCAGAGATGACTGGACTTTCTGAGAACCCAGTGAGTCCTTCCTTTCCAATAATCCATTGATTTTCTTTGCTTGACAGCTTTTTTCTTTAATGGACTGACCTTTTTACAAGCGATCTATAATAACATGGAATGATCTGGACAGTCTTTAATTGGGTCCGCTGGGATACGCAAAGATTACTGTTGCAGCAAACTGGCACTACATAAATAGACAAAATTAATTTGCTTGCACCTCTCGTTTTAATGCAACTATGTTATTTTTAGGAAACAGCAGCAATAAAATCCTACAGACCTTGAATACAGCAAATGATCTATTTTTGATTAAGGTTTATGCTTGTTCCTTAAAATGATGAAAAAGACTGCTAGTCCCTACATGGACATCAACAGAATATTTAGAGAATTATGGTTCAGTAGACCATAACTGCTGTCTGCTACTGCAGAAAGTCAATAGGAACGTATTACAGTATGAAATCTGCTGATGTTATAATTAATTATGCATAACAATTTTCTTGCATTTGGACAATTTACCAGTGGAGAATTTAATGGGATATTACTGTGTTTGGAATGTAGTCATCAAAAAGAGAACACTATCTATCTAGCTCTACATTTGTGGTTATTTCACCATGCATTCAGTTTACGAGGCACCATTAAGTTGCCGCATACATGCTTTACCTTATAAAACATTATTGAGGTACGCTACGTTTTTAGGTGGGGATGGTACTATAGTTTCAGTTAGAAGCGAGGCATGACTGCAGGGATCTGGGAACCGCAAATTTGCTGTACACATCACTATTGTTCAATAGTTTCACACAAATAAACTCACCAGGGTATTTAGCATCTGTCATCTACTGTAACTGTAATGTTTTTGCTCATATCTGAAAGAAAGAGCATCTGTAACAAGGTTCCTTTTTTTTTTCCTATTTTAGCAAGTCATGACCATCATAGAGTAACATTATTGATTGTGCAAATTAATTATTTGCAGAAATGACATAACTTTTAAAGTTTGCCCAAAATATGTTTAAACTAATTGGCGATTGTAGTTAGACTGTGCATCTTGCTTTTCATTTCCCAAGCAAAGAATAAGGTACATATAAATATCAGTAAAACCCAATTTAAGGGCCAGATGTGAACTTTAACTGTCCATGATTCTTAAGTGGGTCACAAAGGATGCCTGTTGAAACCAGCAGCCTTTAATTTAGGACGATATTCCCAAATTATACTACCAGTTCCATTACTGGCGTCAACTATAAAATTACTCGGATGGGCGGGCCTCCTACATTTTACAAGATTTATTTCACAAGAATGTTTAATGTGATCAAAGCAGAATGTCTTGTGAACATAAATCAAGTGGTTAAATCAGAGTTGTTGCAGTGTGCTGCTGCTGCAGGAGGTTATTACATCACTGAGGTGGTTCGTGTCCAGGGAAGCTGCGTGATGATCAGGTATGAGGTGGGAAACGTGGCTATACTGAAGGCTCTGCGTTTATCTGATCTTCAAGCATAAATTCCACTTATAAAGATGCCAAAAGTGGTATTTCACTCCTCAGCATATAATATCAGTTAGGGAGAGACTTTTCTTTTTTGTTTTAATATTGGCTGCAGCCTCTTTTTTTCCCTCATCTGCAATCTGAACCATGTTTAGTGTCTCTTTAAAAACATTAAACACTAGTATTGCTTTTGAATAATTTGCGGAGAGAAAGATTCTGGTTGTACTTAAAACCACCGACTGAATAACAACCACAAACAGCATGTAGTACGAATTCATATCGAAACTGCTTTTCATAGTAATATGCAGTTTGAAACTAATAAACTGACATATTACACCTATTGATTTAGCCTCTAACATGTACAATCCCTTCAAACTAGAAATTAGAAACGTGGATTTCATTAACATTTGAGATGAAACCAGCAAAGACGGGAAAGGAATCACATTCACCTGCGTATTATTTCAGTGCAGGGTAATGGTGTCCACCACATACAGAGTTGTGAGGACGTTTAAACAGCTTTGCACTGTAAAATAAACTGGTTCAGTGTTAACTGGGGAATTTCTTTCAACAATTTTGCCAAATCGCTGTTAGTCTGTAGGTGGTTTTGAACACAGCTTCTAATTCTGACTTCAACCCTGCCTAATAGAGTTATAGATTTGACTGAACAAAATCATTATTGCGAGTTTTAATTTAAGTAATTGCTGATGCAACATATCAGTCCAAAGCTCATGTACGAACATGCAGCTGAGGTGCAACTGTGCTTTTTTCTGTCTGCTGATTTTTTTTTAATCCCCCTTTTTCCAATATGTTGCACTACCTCAAGTTCTTCCTCGTCTGTACTAAGCTTGAAATCAGAAAATCAATCTGAAGGCAGAATTTGCAGCCAACGGTGGCTGAGCACTGCCGTTTTCAATGGTTGTCCAAGGAATTGCTTTGGCTTTCCGTATTTTGGGGAACTCTCTCTGTTCCATCTTAGCGGCGTAGCCAGATCCAGGTGTTAATAAGCCAGAAAGCCACTGTGGCAGAATAAAGGATCATCTCTCTTTTGGAGCGTTCTTTGTTTTCTTCCTCCAGAAGCTGCAGGCGCCGGTTGAGCTTCACAATCTGGATGACCACAAGAGCACATGAAACTTTAATTCACAATTTAAAATGTCAAATGCTAGTTTTGCTGCGTAGACAGTATTTCAACCATAAAACAGAAGAAAAAAAACGTGAAACTTAAAGGACTAGTCTTGCTTTAGATGCATCAGTTTTGTATAAAGCCACTTGAATGTCAGAAACAGGTGAGTTTAAAGAAAATCTTTGCATAAGTTGTCACTTCTCTTTGCCATCAGTGCTTGTTTTATTATAGCTGATCATTTAAAAATGCCAGTCATCTAACCTAACATTTAACAGCCTTAAATATTTTATGTAAAGCAGAGCAGTGTGGATGTACATTAAGCCTTGAACAGTGACACGGACTTGACTTAAACATGCGAGACACATCACCTGTCGTCGTAGGGATGAAGCATCAACGAGGCCAGACTCATCAGGGTTGATGTCCAGGGCCAAGTCCAGATGTGACCTGCGATCATGCACATGTCTTCATTTAAACTGATGACAAAACCAGCATATCTCAGAGGAACATTACTGGAACTACAGTCTATAACTTCTTAATTACAGACACTGATCTACAATGGCCAACATAAAATAAGGTTGTTGACAAAGCAGGGCACATATAACGCTCACGGAAAAATACGCAGCAGTGAAATTCTGATTATTGAGTTGTATTATGCATACTTTATGTTTTATATACATGTTTATACTCTTTTCTGGGGTTCAAAGGCTCTTATTATCAAATGTGTAGTTTTTAAAACAAGCAAAAAAATTATTTTGCTCTCTACTACAACATACAAGGTGTGTTTATACAATAATAAAAACAGAAATATCAGCATATATGTTCAACGTGAGTCTTTTTCCAATCCTACCTACAGTATGCAGATTTATTTATTTTTAGTGCACAATGTATGAATGTAAACTGTTTGAGGAACAGCACTCAATGCAATTATACAAATGACAATTAATGAATCTTTATTTTGAGACTAAGTTCATTTTACTTCATTCAGACTACAGATCAACAATTATATGACCAGTAAATGTTTTTTTTTTGCAATGTCACCATTATTCAAATTGTAACCCAAGCAAAGGTTTCATGCATATAATTTCTTTTTTTTTTTTTTTTTTACTTAATCTGCATCTCTATTTTAATAAAGCCTTTATTTTGTACGTTTATTTGCAATACCTCTGGCCAATGTAATTCACACAGAAAGTAAACTACCTGCGCTGGCTGTCATCCAGGACTTCGAGGATCTGCTGGTACGCACGGCGCGTCGTTGACTGAACGTAAGAGAGGAAGCCAGCAGCCGTGAACAGGTTGATGTTTGCATCTTCAGGAGACAAAAGGGGAGGGCACAAACGGACTGGGGGTGCAGGAGGAGATGGGGTTACGCTAACAGAGGGATAAGTATGGAAAAGCAGATAAATGAGAAGTTAAAAATTATCCCTTTTTTTTTTTTTAAAGGAACAAAGATAAGAACAGAAAAATACAGTTGAATCAGTTTTGTAAAGATGCCTCAAGCATCCTTACCTTATATCACCCCTCCTCATCGGACTGCCGTGGCGACCAGGTATGTTCTCACTTGCACTGCGTTCCCTCCGAGATCGACTATGAAAGTTGGTCTGTTATAGATGAAATTATTTAGATTAGAGATGGACTCACATTACAGGGTACATATTCAACATGTTAAAGGTATAATAAGCTACAGTTGACTTGTTACTGTTTGTAAATTTAACATTGAAGTTTTGGCTCTCCTTACTGGCTTAAAAAGCCAAATTCAGAGTGAAAATCCACATATGTGCTTTTGTAAAAAGCGTCTCTAATATTTTCCTTACAAACATCTACAGAACAACAAAAATCAGTCTGTGCTCTTCTTTACTTCCTCCATGACACTGAAAACATCCAGGATCTGCCACTGGTCTCCAAAAGGGGCTGGTTAAAGATGAAACAGATGCCATGTGACAGATATGGGACATGACTCTTGCGTTTGTTTGGTGTTTTTTAATAGTCGCCCGTTCATGGTAGGTTGTTAACTACGTCATAAAATATATTACTGCTGAGTTAAAGGGATATGCCAACTTTAAGGGAATTATCTCATTTTTTCCCTCTTCCAGAGTCTGATAAGAGGCTAAATACGGTTTTCTCCTCTGTTTAATGACGCAGTCTGGCAAAACCCCCATCGAGTCAATTGGAAGTGGATTGTTACACCAAGCCTAAGTGACAAAATAAACTTCTTAATAACTCCAAAATGTTCTTATTTACATGGTGCATTTTGTAAATAAATAACCATGTATATGAGGTGTAACAATCTCATAAAGACACAAATAAGGAACTGTATTTTCTGCAGCACCACTACCTGGATGCAGTGATCACCTGCAGTAGCACTGCTGCACACAATCACAGATCTCAATACGTGATAGAGTATAAAAGACTTTATGAATTGTGCATTATGTTGATTATTATGATCATTTTCTCAAGGAACCAACTGTCCATTTGGTCCACTTGACATGGGCCCTGGACTTTCTTTTCTGGTGCAACACAGAGAGTTGCTTCAAACAACTGTCTAAGTTTGACATAAATACGTATATAAGTGCCAATCCAGTTAGATGGAGGCATTGGCCATGAACCGCTCTTCTTTTTTAACTATTGACACTAGTTTGCATGACATTGATACTCAGCTTGCACAGACTAATGACAAAGTGGCAGCAACGGAACTGAGATGTCGGTACAGTCCTTTTCAAATCTGCTTTTTGTACACTAGGTAATTTTGTAGTTAAATTTACCTCAGTTTATCTGCGGGGACTGTATCCACAATATCATTTAAGTGGAATTACATTTAACCCTTGTCATAATATTAAAAGAGCTATTTAGTTTGACATAGCACCCCCTTGTGCAAACGTGAATTGCCATTTTGGTGCAATTTTGGTCCTTGACAAATGTAATCTAGTAAGAAAAATGTAATCATAGACTTAAGGGCTTCTTATAACTTTTATTTAACTTACCACTAGGCTGGGATTTTTCTGAGCGTTCGCAGATTTGGTCCATTTCAAGAGAGTCTAGTGGCTGCTCTGTAAGTGTGAGGACATGAGGCGGGGCCTTCATGTTCAGGAGGTCGACGGGGGGGACTGACTGAATTAGATCCAAGTCTCTTGGACGAGTAAATAATGAATCCTCATCATCGCCTGCAGACAAAACGGGAAGAAAGGGGGCTGGAGGTCACAATGGCTCATGAAAAATTCATGAAAATTTATTAGACTGTGCTGACCTCAGCACACTGGCCAGCTTTACTTTTCCATGGGTCATGCTGTTGGCACCATGGGACTGGTTTTATAAACTAGCACTCTGTACTGTTATCGATTAGACACATTTATGTATTTTATGTTTATAGTGATGCAAAAATATATCTCACCTGCAACAATGATCCTTTCAGGAACCTGCATTAGAGTTGTGTGAGGCGGCACAGGTTGCTGAAGTTGAATGGGCCCCGTTTCACTGTCAGGGCCCACTTTAAGGGTCTCGGGTATTCGCATGCGCTGGCTGATGCCCTCTGTATATTCCAGGTCATAATGGATGCGGTTGATCTCAGCCACATCTCCAGACGGGGGAAAACTTGGCCCACTCATCCAGGCTTGAATCACATGAAAATACAGATGAAAAACAACCCGCTGCAGTGTTAGTAGGTCCTTCAGACTATTTTTGAGCTCAAAAACTAGGATTAGAGTTAAGATCCTTGAGCACTTTGAACCTGAGGCTCAATCCATTTGACTTTTGATTAAGGTTTGGTGGCAGGAGAATGAAGTAGAAAAGATGGGACTCGGGCTCCATCTCCATGGGCTGACAGAGCACAGGACTGATGGGAGAAGATGAGGATACCGAGCCTACTTCAGTGATGCCTGGAGCTCAGCCGTTCATCAGGATGGATTTCACAGTCTTGTGTAAAAATAATTAAATCTATCTTGAATTTAACTTGCACAGAAGAAACCCTTAGCCCACTAGACAGTGGCTGATTAAAAATGCCACACATGGTTTCAGTCCTGGCTTGTTAGTTCAGTGACACAGTACACACACACACACATGTATGTGTATAAATATATATTATGTGTACATACATACACAAACCAGTCAAATATCGTGCGAGAATTAGCTTATCATGTTGTATAGCATGAAATTACATAACAGTGGAATGTGTATCACGGGTTCAATGTCACTCAGAGAGATTCCTCGTAAGTCGCCATGATTAGCTAGCGGTAGTATCGAGCTCGTTAACAGTGGACCGTCTGATAGGCGTTAGTGGATGTATGTTGTTTAGCTAAGCCGCGCACACTGAACACTAACGACCGCTGGTTCGGGCTTGTTGTGACCGCTTACCTTTTGGGTTTTGGCACTGGTGTTTAAAATGTCATGTGTTAAAACGCAGTTTGCTCTGTGATATAAACAGGACCAACCAGGACGGACGACTAGCGAAATCGAAAGACGTGACCGTTCAAACGCCTGTGGAGCAGCAGGTGTAGCTGCTTGTCAGTACCACTTGCGACCGCGAGGGCGGAGCTTATATCCTACACGATCAGTATCCGAGAGCCAGAAAAGTAGGTGACACCGAGGTTAGAAAACGAGCGTACAAAAGTGCTGCACTAGAATTCGTTGTCTGTTTCCAAATGCAATAGTAGTAGTAGCACTATATGTAACGACATATATATATATATATATATATATATATATATATATATATATATATATATATATATATATATATATATATATATATATATATATATATATATATATATATATATAGTCATGGAAAAAATTATTAGACCACCATTTTTTCTTCACTTTCTTGTTCATTTAATACCTGGTACCACTAAACGTCATCATGTGACTAAAACAGACAGAAAAGAAAACACTGAATGCATAAAAGCAGTGTTTTTGGCAGTACAAACGCCATAGCTATTGATGTAAAAACTTAAGTGATTTAGGTTATAATCAAGAAAACCATGGAAAATGGTAAGATATCAGCTCTTAAATAAAACTCTTATGAGCAATCTTTGTGGTTATCGTTATGTTTGTCCAAACAAATGTACCTTTAGTTGTACCAGGCATTAAAATTAACAAGAAACTGAAGAAAACAAGGGTGGTCTAATCATTTTTTCCATGACTACTATATATATATATATATATATATATATATTATATATATATATATATATATATATATATATATATATATATATATATATATATATCTATATATATATAAATATATCATACACTATATATTATAAACCTATTGTTTATTCCCAGTAGGGCATAAGGAACATATCAGAAAACATTAGCACCATTTTGACTTTTTATTCATATTTAGCAGCATCCCAACCTTTTTTTGGAAATTGGGATCTTTAAAAATAACTACATAAAAAAATTAAACATCTAGTTAAAATCAGAGTGTTTATCTTAATTTGTATTGTGCACAGTGAGTAGTACAGTTCAAAGCAGCTCTCCTCTGCCCAGATGATGCTGTGCAGTGTATATAAAGTGGATGCAGTGGATGCAGTTTATACTGTATATAGCCTTTTCATTATCTCCCGCTACATCAAGACACACAAACACAAAAGATCCTAAGTTGCTCCCTCCCACCTGTTTGTCTCCAACAGCCACCTGAATTAGTATTTGGGGTGACAAGAGTGTAGGGGTAACTGAAATGGAACAAGGCTTGGGGTCTTGATGGTGCCAGGTCCAGGGTCCTGAACGGTCCCTGCAGTCTACCTATGTGGGTTTCTAAAGAAACCTTCTAGATTAACTTAATTATGAAGACATGAAGGTGCAAAGGCTCTTCTTAAAGGGAAAAATAAGGTCTTTAAATCAGGAAACAAATAAGATGTGTAATAAAAGTGGCTGAGGAGTAAGATAAGGGAGGATAAAAACAATTACAGGTACAGCTGCAGCAGAATAATATTGACGTATTCTGGAAAGCCCAAAATCTATCACACGATAAACAACTTCACTGAGATAAGAATTGGCTGAAAAATCTGAACTAGTTATTCATCAGATTTGATCAATTTTCCACCCCTTCTTCAACCCCGTCATCTCTCCTGTATCTCCTTTCACCCCACTGCTCCCCCCATCAAAAAACTCCATAGAACTGAACAGCTAACAAGAAGTACCCCAAAAATGCTGATACAAATTGTATAAACTCATCATTCTTAAGCAAGACTATTTCCAAGATTGTATCAAACTGGAACTTTTGCTTGTGATCAAATAACTAGTTAAGCTGACGTGAATAGAAAATACAGTGAAAAAGTTGAAAATGTTTTTATAATTATTACATAAAGATATGAAAAAAATGTAAAAAATGTCAGTTGGTATGTTATTTCATCTTTTTTTTATTAGCTAGACTTCATACAGTAGAAGGAGTCACAGAGACATGAGACACAACTATGTTGGTTGGTGCAAAAGAGCTGGAAATTTGAAAAGGACAATACAACAAAGAAGAGTTAAGACGAACTGATACAGTTCAAAGTGTTTGGAGCATAAAGTAATATATACTGACAAATGTCCACATGATTTTTCATCAATGGAAATATCAAAGCATGGCATGTGTTATTTTACATTTCTAATTTATCAGCCTTGTTGTCACAGAATGTTAATTTCTGGTACAGTCTTGGTGTTTGTCTGTTTATGATGTAAATGCTTGCCCAGTGTTGTTATTTGTGTCTCTCTTATTTGGTAGTTTTGCTCTACACTACTTTGTTGGTGACACCTGCAATGAAATTTGTGTGGTAGTTTCTGTTTAGTACACTCAGTGTGCTTTTGTATTACATTACATACCACATGACCCATACTCCAAGATGTGCATTCAGTAGTTTTAGTTTTAATTTAGAATTGATTTGACATAGCTTGTACATGGTTCTAAATTGATAGAAAATTGATAGTTTAGTCTGCTATTATTCATTTGTAATATAATCTGTGCATTTGTAAATCTGTATATTTTATAGTCTGTACATTCATAACCACTACTTGTACCAGCTTACACTGACATTTTAGTTTATTTCATATTACATAACCTGTAGAGTTGTTTCTCTGATAACTTTCTTATATTCTATTATAGTGTCTTAACCATTTAAATTTCCCGGTTTGTTGTCAATAAAGTCCATCTATCTATCTTGTAGTGAATTAACAGAATCCACTAGGGATCCACTGGAGAAACATCTTAAAACTGTTGCAACCACTTAGATAATTGTGTCCCATAATTCCTTGCGACTGCAAGCTTGAAACATATTTACTACCATTTTAGAAAATTCAGCACCACATGGATGCCACGTAGATACTTGCAGGTATTGTCAATCAATTGGGGAAACTTTCTAAGTCAAAAAAAGAAGTACCTTTGACCGCACCTTACAATTCGTCTCTGGCGATAAATATAATGATCCCAGTTTGGAAATACAACTCCCACAATTCCTACGGCTTCCTAAACAATGCGCATGTCTATTTGGTCTGGGCCGTTATTTTGTCTTCCTCAAGCTTCAAATGAACAACAGGCTAGGTGTTCCTTAAATGAATTAAGTATTTATTCATGTAAAGGGATTTTTTTTTTCTCCTTTCTGGATCCTCCCCGCCGACATACATGGAGCGTCTCGGACAATAGCTCGTTGTCTCGCGGGGCTGTTCGGTCCTCAGTTGGGCTCGAAGGCCGAGAACAGTACGCGGAGTGACAGCCCGGTTAAAGGCAGCAGACTGGCTGTTTATCTCCCCGGATAGCCACCTAGCTAGCTTCCTAGAAAGCTGCGAGGGCGAGACAAAAAAAAACTGAAAGGAGCATTTCTTCGTTTTGGAAAGCCACTACTCTGACTACCGCTCTGCTACCTGCAGAGGGGATGGCACACCTTCGAGACATGCAGAACCAGGTAGAGAAAACCTTTGTTTCCCCCCTTCATCCTTGTACGAGACAAGCTGAACCCCCCTGAGTGTCAGGCTTTTCAGGAACAGGGTGTGTGAGGGTCCAAATAGTCAATGCAAGCGATGTGACTCTGTTTATATTTCATGTACTTACTGTTGTGACGATAAACAGACTCGCACATCATTGTTTTAAATCTCTGAAGTGTGCATGAAAAACATTGTAATAGTATCACAACTGTTACTAAGTACAAGGGCTTGCACGATATGAAGAAAACATGTGATATCATTGCTGAAATTGCAATGACGATACGTCTTGTTATATAAAAGCTTTAGTATACAACCTTACTGATGTATGGTGTTAATGCCTTTCAGCTTTGCAGCTGTAATTGACACGATTTTAATGAAAAATAAATCAGTTGAAAACTGCATCCTGCAACAACACTCTAAGTGATGCTAAATTAAATGCTAATACCATGCATATAAGCATCTAAATGGGCATTTCTGAACGTGTGGTTCATTCTGACTTTGTCAAGTGTATTATTGACACTTTAAGTGTGAATGCGTGGCACTTAGACTGTACCATTTATTCCATTATTTTTATTTATTTATTTAATTATTTGCTATTGCGATACTACATTTTCAATATACTGTGCAGCTCCTATTTAATACCAGTAATACCTTCTGTAGTCAATTAGCTCGAAAGAGACACACTTGCTTGTACAAATACATTTTTAAATTTGAGTACAATCTTGATTTCGTGTATTCTAGTTCAGCAGTGACTTTGTTTTCACTTGACCAGAACACCCGACTGGATCCCTGAGGAGTACTTCACCAAGCAGGAACGGATTGGGAAAGGTTCTTTTGGAGAGGTTTACAAAGGAATCAACAACCGCACCAAGGAAGTGGTGGCAATTAAAATAATTGATCTGGAGGAGGCGGAGGACGAGATAGAAGACATTCAACAAGAGATCACAGTGCTGAGCCAGTGTGACAGTCCGTTTGTTACAAAGTATTATGGATCATACCTAAAGGTGAGATGATGACTGAATATGATGAAGTTTCTACCTGTTCAGATGGTACTGTATAGGGAGTAGATACGGAGAAGTTTTAAATCTCAAATTTTAACATATTTTTAAAAAGTTTGTTTTTTTATTTTGTTCTCTCAGGGGACCAAGCTGTGGATTATCATGGAGTATTTAGGTGGAGGATCTGCTCTTGATCTGGTAAAAGGATCTCTATGTTTATGGAGCTTGCAAAGTTTAAAAAAAAAAAAAAAAATCTCACAGAATAGCACTTTTCACATTTGAGTAGCAACAGCGTGTTCTCTTTCTCTGTACAAACATTTAATGGAATTTCTGTTGAAACCTCATCATCCTAGCTCCGTCCAGGACCTCTTGAAGAGACTTACATTGCCACTATACTGAGAGAAATCCTCAAGGGGCTGGAGTATCTGCACTCTGAAAGGAAGATTCACAGAGATATCAAAGGTAATAAACTCTCTCTGTGCATTTATGACCACATAGGAAGCACTGCAGAGTCATTCATTAATCATGACGGTCCCCCTGTCTTAATAACCATCTTATAGATATGTATTCTTACGATCTGACAGTGTTGTCTGGTAAAAGATCAGCTACCATCTCATCTCAGTCAGACTTACGTTGTAGCAGTGTGGTATATTGCATAAAGAGACTATTCCCTTAACTTTTAAAAGCTCCAGCTTCTAGACACTGGTATTAATAATCCTTCTATGGAGTAGTTGTGTGCCCAGTGAGCTACTCTATAACAAGATGCCACCATCAGAGCATCTGTGAGACTGTGTTTTACTCCATTTGCATGTTCCTATGGTTTGAGGTTTATTTTTCTCTGCTGTGTAGGTGATCTTGTCATCTTAACTTTATGGGAGGAAAGAAAGAATTCACCACTTTGTAATCATAAAAGTAATGAGGCCACAAATATATTTCTTTGCCACAGTGTAACTAAAAATGAAGCCACTCTGTTCATCCATATGTTATGTAAGAGTTTTAACAGTATTTAAGGGGATAATTACTATGGAATTTAATTTAATCATGAATAGAGGGACAATATTTCCTTACGTTTTGTTACCTTAGACTCCATCATGAATAATAGTTATGTGACTTATGTTTGGCATGTCATACAGTACTGTGAAAAAGTATTTGGCCCCCTGGACAGATTTCTTCTGTTTTTGCTGTTTTGTCACACTTGCATGCACGCTTTCCAAATTATTTCATTTATTAAGAAAAAAAAAAAAAAAAAAAGGCTATCCCAACCAACCAGGCCCTGTGTGAAAAAGTAATAAGTGGTTGTGCCACCCTTGGGCAGCAACAACTGCAACCAAGCATTTGTGATATCTGGCAGTGAGTCTTTCACATCGCTGTGGAGGAATTTGAGGGGGGTAGTTACTTTCTCACATATGGCCAGGCTGGTTTAGATTATTTTAGATTATTTTAAAACTGCTTTTTGTATTTGCTCGTATGTACTGAAACATGTGATTGTGGCAAAACAGGAAAACCAAAAGAAAAAACTTAAGAGGTTAAACACTTTTTTTTCACGGCACTGTATTTTAGACATCTATTATAGAAACCAGGATCAGTTTAAACTTTTTTTATGTGAATTTTCTGTCTTCAAGCTGCCAATGTGCTCTTGTCGGAGCAAGGCGACGTGAAGCTGGCAGATTTTGGGGTAGCAGGTCAGCTGACAGACACTCAGATCAAGAGGAACACATTTGTTGGTACACCTTTCTGGATGGCCCCGGAGGTCATCAAGCAGTCAGCCTATGACTTCAAGGTAAGTCGAGCGTCTGTGGAGGTCATGAGACAACTGAATAACTGACTTGAATGAGAAAGATCTTAAGGTTTATTTGATAAAGATGGAAACAAAGAAAAATGTGGGATTACATTTGAATTCCACATCCATGAAAGGTGTGTCCTGTATGAAAGATGAACACATTTAATTTGCATCTTTTTTTTTTTTTCTTTCGTTCAGGCTGATATCTGGTCTCTAGGAATCACTGCCATTGAACTGGCCAAAGGTGAACCCCCCAATTCTGACCTACACCCCATGAGAGTCCTGTTCCTCATTCCCAAAAACACCCCTCCGACCTTGGAAGGCCCATACAGCAAACCCTTCAAAGAGTTTGTGGAAGCCTGTCTAAATAAAGACCCTCGTTTTGTGAGTACAACTCCTGCAGCATGTACAAGCCTATCAAAACAAAATCAGACATGTGCATTAGTTCTGAATAAGATCAAGTAGGAAATAAACCCAGAGCGGCGTTGCTGTTGGTGGTGAAGACAAAGTGAAACGTGGTTTATTTATCCTGCCAAATATTTGATTACTGGATTAGCACGTCCACTCCTTCAGAGGAATTAAAGTTTGTTCTGCACTTTGTGCAAAAAACCTCCAGTATGATCCAGGTCAGATTTTCATTTTAAAGAGTTATACAAATTTGTGCACAGTTAAGTGAAAAAAATAAGTATTCACCTAAGACTCAAATAAAACCACTCAATTAAGAACAAAAAGGGGGGTTAAATACACTGATTCACCTTCCTCTTGGGCACCGCTGAGTTATAATTTGTGTAACAGTAGAGCTCTTATTTCAGTTGTATGTTCTTTTTTTTTTTCAGTCCTTTTACAACTACAGAAACTAGAGTCTATGAACTTTTCCATGAATGTTCACTTTCATGTTGTTGCTGTGTACTCTGCACAGAGGCCGACCGCCAAAGAGCTCCTGAAGCACAAGTTCATCACACGTTACACGAAGAAGACAGCCTATTTAACGGAGCTGATAGATCGCTATCGCCGCTGGAAGTCAGAGGGTCACGGGGAGGAATCCAGCTCTGACGACTCAGACATGTCAGTCTCAAGAACACTTTCTTTTTTATTTTTTTTTTAACACCGGTCAAATGCCTAAACAATAGTCATATTGACCAACCAATGGGTCTTATAGTTCAGTTTTGGTTAAAGACATGATGATCGGGTGGTTTCACCAATTTGTCTGCATGATAGTATTTTATATATTTGAATGATTTCCAAATACAAGTGTATTGAATTCTTATGAGTTACAAGGTAGATCATCTTATGAATATTACTTCCTCTTTTGAAACCTCTCTTTTTTTTTTTAAAATCTCTTTCAGGGATGCTGATGGTGATGTAGATCAGTGTCCCATGTGGACCTTCCCCACAGTCAGGCCCACCTCTATGAACAAATTACAGAAGGGCTACACACACACAGATTCAGAGGTAAGACAGAAAGAGGAACAGGAAGTGGCTCAGAGTCAAGACTGTTGCTGTTTCTCAACATGCTTGTTTTTGTCTTTAAAGTCCAGAGATTCGATGAAAAGACAACCCAAGTCACAATGTTTGTCTGCTTTGGTAACACCCATCTTCAGAGAGGTAGGCCAGACTGTTCCTCTTTATTCTGCCTGGAACTCATCTTAGTAATGGGTCGTACCAGAATAATTTAATTTCCCAAATTGAATTACACACTATTGAAAGCTGCCTGACTCACAGTACAACAAAAGTATGTGCTTCAACCGACTATGTGTTAATAATTTATCCTCTTATGAATTTGGCTAAAATGACCCCAGTAGTACAAATTTGAATAACTACAGGTTTTATTTTAAAAGTTGTTTTCTGAAGCACATCTTTATTTAGGTTCAACTAAATTGATTTTAACCACATCTGTCTTATTTTGTAACAGTATGCCGCATTATAACTTGTAGATAACCAAAAGATTGTAGTTTGGTGTTCCTGGACAATAACACACTAAATTTAAGAATCACAAAAAGAGTTCTACCAAGTTATCCCCACTGATCAAAAAATTCAAACATGTCCTCCTTTGTGTGCTAATAGCAAGTCTGGACTCTTGGTGTATTTTTTTTTGTTTACAAATTAAGTCGTTTTGGATGATGGTTTCCTGACTCTGTGGAACAGTTTGGAGCAGGAAATAAAACAAAGTACTAACATAAATCTGTTTAAAAGGAGATACAAAAAATTAATTATAAACAGGTATATGGAAGAAGAAATGGGTTAACGAGGAGTGTGATAAATAGATAAAATAGGGGAAAATGGTATACTTGCTTAAGATGTTTAGATATTTATATGAATATTTATGTGGCATATATTGTATGTTGGGAGGGATAGTTGTAGTTATGTAATATATGTTGTATATTTTTATGTATATAGCATATATATATATTTATAGGGATATTTATGTAGTTTATATAGTGTATATTTATATAGATTTATATAATATATTGTATTTTCTATGATAGGTGTGTTTATGTAGTGTTTATGTGGACTGTATTTATATAGATATTGTGTAGATATAGCAATGGTGATGGTGTAATTTCATAGAGTTATAAAGGGGTAGGAACTAAGAAAAAGTGTGCACTTCTTCCTACTCCTTTTTCGAGCTTATGTGTATATGAAGATGTTACTATTTGTTTTTTATGTTTTTTTTTTATGTACATGTTTGTTTGAAATAAATTCAATTCAAAAAAAATTCAATTCAAATTTACTATGAGGATAATTAAAAGTAATTCTTGGTAGATCAAAGTAACTCCAATCTTTCTCTTCAGTTGATAAAAATAGTTTGAGTTAATTCTAATTCACAACACACAAACGTGTCTCTGTTTGGTTTTTCTCCGCCACCAGTTGAAGGACAAGCGGCGGGCCAGCGGCGGTGGAGTTGGAGCCATTGAAGAACTGGAGAACGCCTTTAACCTGGCAGAGGAGTCCTTGTCCGGGCATCTCTGACCGTCTGGTCACTCACATGATGGAGAGAGTGTGCAGGTAGTGGACTCGCCAACCTCACCTGGCCAGTTTGTTTTGCAAAAACAAGACTGATTTTACTCCAGTCTTCTGCATCATGTTGTTCTTCCAGGTTTTCTTTAAACGGTAACACCACTCCATCTTCTCGGTGAAGAACCAACTGGATGTAATCTGACCCAGCTCCATTTTTTCTGTCTCCCTGATCCACCCGAGTTCTCCGATGATGAGCCCGCCCACCCACACCTTCTTGTACCTCTGACACCTTTTCCTCCCCCTCAGAGATCTTTTAATTAGTTAATGACTAAATATTTTTACAGTTTTTCCTTTAAGAGCGGAGAGTATTTAAGAGAAAAAAAAAAAAGCCATGACGTTATGAGCATTGTGTATACCTGTTAGTGAAAACTGCTATAATAAAGTCTATGGAAAATGTCATGTTCTTGTTAGTGTCTTGTTTCATCTAAACCAGCCGGTGCTCAAGTATCAGCTTCTGTTTGCCCGACTCACATGGACACCACTTTTATTATTATTATACCTGTAAAAAAAACATTCATAGTAAATGCACTCATTTAATTTTTATTATGGGTTATCATCCCATCTTCTCTCGCTGTTAAATGAGAACATAAACTCAGGATAATGACTAATTAATGTCTCCATACGCTGCACAGTAATTAGCAATGCCCTTTTACACTCAGACCGGGTTCTCGGTGGTTCATTCAGAGGTAATTAAAGAAATTACACATTAAAGTAGATCCGTTCAGGTGGATGGAAGTAAAATCAAAACGGCAAAGACTCAACCAATGATCAGCTGGACTGAGGACTGGAACAATTAAAAGACGCCCCCACAAAGTCCCACTGTAAAAAAACAAAAAACAGACTGGCCTAAAAGAAATAGTGCAATATTTTTTGGACCAATGAAAGCAAGATTGTTCTTTTATGGTCTGAGGACCACAGACAGGTTTGACACTGTGAAGACAGTGAAGCACGGTGGAGGAAGCATCATGATATGGGGATGTGTTCTCATGTTTGGTGTTGGGTTTATTTATCACATAGCAGAGGATCACGGTCCAGTCTGAATATATCAAAATACCCGAAGAGGAAATGTTCTTGAAATGGGTGTTTGAACTGGACAACGACCCCAAACACACCAGTAAGCAGCAGCATCCTGGTTCCAGACCAACAAGGTTCATGTTATGGAGGGACCAGACCGATCCTGGACCTGGAACCAACAGAAAACTGATGGGGTGACGTGAAAAAATACTGTTTCTGAGGAATAAAACCAAGAACTGCAGAGGACTTGTTGAATGTAGTCCAGTGGTCCTGGACTGAAATACCTGTCCACAGGTGACAGAAGCTGGTGGACTCATGAACACAGATGTGGGGTTCTACAGAGGTTCTACAACTAAATATTAGTTTAGGAAGGAAAGATCAATCTGGAAACATTTATCACTTAATACAGTTAATGTTTGACTTTATAAAAAAAATGAACAACCTAATATTCCTTTTTCTTCACTTTCTGTAAAGTAATAACACGTTTGATACAATTTTCTTCATGTTTTGATTTGAAATAGATTCTCCAGTGTTCCCAATGCATTTCTGAATGCATAAAAGCTATTATAACAATTTTGAGCTTTACTCACTTTTTAAAACACATTTTCTTTTGAACATAACTGTAGCTTCTTGTTGACTCAAACATCCAGTTAGTTAAAAGACGATGAAAATAGGAGGGGAAATAAAAGGCTCAAATACCAGATGAGATTGCTGGAGTTTAATAAATTTTTTGTATTACAATATATGCATTAAAAACAATATTTGGTACTTAAATGTTGGGTAAAAACAGCACAAAGGAATGTCAAGGACTCTCATCTTGGCTGGTGCTTTTTCAGAAAGTACTCAGCAGTTGGGACAATCTTTAATTTTCCCAATTTTCACAGCATCAATCAAGTATAAAACTCAATCACTGCCCTATTCTCATAATTTCACTTTACATTGGGAGAATACATTAGTAGACTGAAAGCACCAGATGTGCATCACGCCTCACACATCTGTCCTTCATTTGTCAGGTGCACAGAAGACTAACAGGTTCAGGGTCACAGTTTAATTCAGAGCTTAACCAAACTCTGAAAGGCAGTTTTACATGGTAACAGTGTGAGAACAGCACTAATGGGTGATAAAAGAGGGAAAAATCTGACTCCAACAGTGCTAGAAATTTACCAAAGATTTTTTTTTCCCAAATGTGGTGAAGAGTTGCATGCATATGAGCTGGATAACGTTAATACTGGGCAGGTTAGACCTTATGTTAACCAAAGGTTATGTGGTCAACTCATAAGTGACAGGAAAAAAAAAAATAGCAGAGCTGTGTAATAATGGCATTAAAAGGCTATTTCTGCTACCATTTCCAATATATTTGGCTCTCCCAATTAAGCTTTTTCACACAGCAAACATTTGCAAGTTTCAGAAGAAAAAAAAAAAAAACACACTGAGCAGAAGCAGCAATACTTTGGTTTTCTGAACAGAGAAAACAAAATGTTTACAAGTAACAGAACATCCCAATAAAATGTATGCTACTAGTTAAATATATGGGTGAAATGACTTCATTTGAAATTCTATCACAAATGTTTTTTTAAAGAATTCATAAAAAAAAAAAAAAAAAAAAAAAAAAAAGATAAAGAACCATCATACGTAATATATAAACATAACACAGATTGAATATATTTATTTCTAGGTATAAAAATGACTTCAAATCCCACGTGGAACTGAAATAGTGGCAAGCATACGGGTCAATTGCCATACAGCTTTTACACCCTTCCGTCAGTCTGGTCAGACTTGATCAGTGGCTCAAACACCTAAAAGTAAAGAGTAAGTAACACATTAATACTGGAACTTGATGTTACAACCTGAGATGTTAGCATGATTTCACATAAACCAAGATTAAAACGCAGACTCCACTGTGTGTCTGCAGCAGTGTTACGTTAAGGGTGATCGTGGTTTTTGGTTTTACCGTAGACTTCACAGATGTGGGCCTTAGTCTCCTTCTCGCTTCTGCATCTGGGCCTGCATCTTGGCAATCATCTCCTGCATTCGTCTCAGCTGTTCAACATAGAACGTCAATATGTATCACAGGGAAAACAACAACACTTAAACAACACACAGACACAGCTGGGAATCTGAAGTGACAACATCTATTCACAGTCTTCCACATCAATCCTGATTACTAAATCTATAGTGAATCATTAGCCCATTTCATAACAGCAGTTATATCATATCAACCTAAATTCTCAAATTATTAGCAACTTGAGGGTCGCTAATAAGAGTGGTGTGTTGACTCTTACACACAAAGCTCATTTCCCCTCTGTCTTGTCTCTGTCACGACCTCTTAAGCATGCAGAGGTGTGCGTTTTACACAGCACACAAAGGTAGAATAAAGGTGCTACAGAGGTATAACAAGCTGTAATACCCATCTGGATGTTTTGAATCTTTGAAGAAAAAAAAAAAAAGAAAGGGGGGGAGGGTCGGGCAGTAACTAATCACATGACTGTTTTCCCTAAAGCAGTGATTCCCAAAGTGTGGGCCGCGGCCCCCTGGTGGGCCGTCACGGTACTGCAGGTGGGCCATGAAAGGTCATTTAAAATAAACAAATGTGTTTTAAATACTTGATTTTTTTTAAATATGTTTTTTATTGCTGTAAAAATATTTATAAGATGATTTGAGAAATGTTTAGAGACAATAAAACAAAGTAATTTAGTGTTATTCTACTGTCATCTTAACTTAATATGACAAGTATCACATTATTTGTTAACCCCTTATATTAATATTGAAATGTAGCTTTTAGTCTTGTATGTTGATCGAAGTGGTGTTTAAAGGTTTGAATGGGCCGCAGAGATTTCTCACAGTTCAAATTGGGCCTTGGTATTGTGAAGTTTGGGAACGGCTGCCCTAAAGGTTTAAGAAACGTAAGCAATTGAAAAGATATACAAGACAAAATTGATTAATTTTTAAGTCACCCAAAGTAGAAAAATATCTAGAATATCTCACCTCAGCCTCCTTCTCCAGAAGGATCATATCCTTGTCCATTTCCTCCGGCTCTGGTCCCTTTCCTGCATCAGTAACAACTGTAGTTACTTTTGAGGTCAAGTTTCTATTTAAACCTCTCAACATTTCTCCTTAATAATAATAATAATCATAATAATAAAGAGGTTAACGTTGTGTGATGACTTACTTACAACGCATCATTTCAGGAATAATCAGGCATTTGTCTGTGCCTGGATGTAACAAAGTGCATGTTGTGCTGTGTTTAAGCAACATTAGGCAAACATGACAAAAGCCACATTGAGAAAGTGGAAAAGGGGGTCAGTGGGTTAGTTAGTTTTTGCTTTTTTGTTGTTGTTGCAGAAAGGTTGCTCGTGATAGAAAAGTGGGCATCTACAACAAACAACTACGAAGAGATGAAAGCAGGAAGATTCAAAGAGGAAGCAGTGACTTCAGAAGTCAGGGGAACAGCTTTCCTCCCCCAAAGAGCAAAACACAAAAAGGTACCTCCAGCAGTCCACTCACAGGATTGGACAAACTGAGACCAGACAGCCATCACTGGACAGATGGCGAGGCCATGGGACGACAGTAAAACCACCCCCTTATCCTGGGTGGACTTTAGAACAAAGTCTAAAACAATTTTTCATTTCTACATCATAGGTTATGGTTTACCCACAGTATATTAAATCACACACTCTAATCCTGTTTCAACCTGTACAGATAAACTGACTATACGTGCTTTTTTTTCCCTACAACTGAACTAATCTTCTAAAACAACCCTTAATGGCTCTCAGCAGTTAAAATAAGAATGTATCTACCACTAGAGCAGAACTGATGAAGCTAACATGCGAAACAACCAGTTAGAGCTAACATGAAGTGATACGAACTCAACTAAACTGTATGAATCTACACAAAAAGGAAATAAATGACAGAAAGGCTCTACAAGAGCAATTCCTTGATAAATAATACATACAGTCATGATGGAAAAAATTATTAGACCACCCTTGTTTTCTTCAGTTTCTTGTTCATTTTAATGCCTGGTACAACTAAAGGTACATTTGTTTGGACAAACATAACGATAACCACAAAGATTGCTCATAAGAGTTTTATTTAAAAGCTGATATCTTACCATTTTCCATGGTTTTCTTGATTATAACCTAAATCACTTAAGTTTTTACATCAATAGCTATGGCGTTGTACTGCCAAAAACACTGCTTTTATGCATTCAGTGTTTTCTTTTCTGTCCGTTTTAGTCACATGATGACGTTTAGTGGTACCAGGTATTAAAATGAACAAGAAAGTGAAAGAAAAAATGGTGGTCTAATAATTTTTTCCATGACTGTATACACCCATCTGACTGTTTTAGATTGATAATATTATAGGTTCAGTCATGTGTGACATGTGAATGAGCCAGGCAACAGTTTTTAACATGCCTGTACTTGGCATCTATGACCGCTCTACGTTCGTATCAGAGGTTTGCTGTTTGAGGTGAGGGAGGTGCTGAAAAGCAAGCTGACAGACAGGTACGTACGCAGGTGATAGAGGCAGAATGTAACCATGGGAGGACAACCTGCCACCACGTTTAAGGCGGTCGGAGCGGAAGTTCTCATAGTGCAGGTCCTGGGTTACTTCTTGCAGGTCCTGCATGTGGGTTCTGTTGGGGTTGCAAAAACATCCTCAATGAATGCACTTGGAAGCATATTATGACACCTTAGAGTCCAGCGTGGTTTACAAATTTCTTTAGATTCTTTAGCACTTACATCAGCATGGTCCGCAGCTTGAGGAAGTCGTTGTGTTCTGGGTTCTCCACCTCCACCACTCCCCACGGGTACAGGCGACCCCTGACCTTCTTTCCTTTGGCTTCGATCTGCTGGTTGGATCCCACCACGGCAAAAGGGATGCTAGCCTGGATAAGAAAAGTAGCACTGAATCATTTTTTCACAACTCAGTCACCTAAAGTGAACAGCTATGACACTTCCATCCCTAATAAATGGGATGCATGAAAATGGAAAGAGGCTACCTTGAGAATCCTGGTCTGCTCTTTGAAGTCTTCATCTTCATCTGACTCAGCATCCGGAAGGTGGTAGATCTTGATACCATGTTCATCGATCTCATCAAGAATCTTATCAGAAATGAAAGTGGCAAAATCAGGATTGTTATCGTGTTATGTTTAACAAATAATCTACTGTGTTGTGATAAAACTAAAAACTACTAGCCCAGGTAAAATTCTAGTTCTCTAAATCATACTGAACATGAACACTACATGTGACACTGAGGGTGCTGTGATAGTAATCACATTAGCTGGAAAATGTCTTGAACAACTGGTGACTGTTTTTCCTCACCCTGCGCTTGAGCCTCTCCCTCTCTTTGAGGGTAAGTGTGTCTGCCTTAGCGATGACAGGAACCACATTGACCTTGTTGTGGATAGCCTTCATGAACTGGACATCCAGAGGTTTCAAACTGGTTCAAGGAGGAGAGAGGCAAACAGTTAAATTAAGTTAATGAAATGTATTTACTCACAGAAACGTGTACAGGATTTTTGTTAAGTGCACTCAAAGTTACGAACCCGTGTCCAAGAGGGGAGATAAAATAGAAGCAGCAGTGGACTCTGTTGTCAACGATGTGCCTACGATTGAGACCGCTTTCATCATGGAGGTAGCGCTCAAACTGGTCATCAATGTAACTGATAATGGTGCTGAAACTGGACGAAACAAAAAAGAAGTTAACAATACGGTGCACCGCAGCAGACATGTCCTTTCTAACAAAATTACAAATGAACACCTGTTAAATTCAGTTCAGTCCAACGTTATTGTATAGCATCTATCATAAAACAAATGATCTCTAGGCTCTTTTCAGAAACCCAGAACATGACTCCCCCCCAGCAAATATTATTAATTAAAGTAAGATTATCTAATCCTAATTAAAGAAAAAAACAGCAAGCAAGTTAAAAAACTTCCCATAGCAGGAGAAAAATCTTTAAGCCAAACAGTGGCAAGGAAAAACTCCCCTTTTTAAGAGGAGAGAGACCTTGAAGCACAAACAATATTCTCTATATTACATAGGACAAAATATAGTAGTAGTGATTATACATGAGCTGGAGAACTAAGAGTTTGACGTTCTTATATTATGACTGATACATAAAGACCAGATGTCAGCACATTTCTGTCTTCAGCTATCAAAGGGTAGTGTGGTTGTCAGTATTAAGAGGATCTCAAGATCAAAAAAAAAGTGTACAGACTTATCAGAAATACACCCAAACGTGCACCATTAAATGATTTCTAACCAGTCTTGACTGTTGATGGCATCTCCATATCCTGGTGTGTCTACAACCGTGAGGCGAAGCTTCACTCCTCGTTCCTCAATTTCAACCGTCGATGCCTCAATTTGAACTGTCCTTTCTATCTTTTCTGTTACAGAGACAGATCAAGAGCAAAACATAAATAAGAGTCACTCTATAACTTTAATGACTTTGTTCATATTGCACTTCAAACGTCCAGGCTTCTCTACTCTTTTACAATACAAAGAAATGATATTAAATGAAGCACCTAAACCTTGGATGATTACTGAGTGTTTTTACCTGCTGCTCCAGGGATGACTCTCTCAGGGTAAAGGTCCGTGAGGAACAGGCTGTTGATCAAAGTGGATTTTCCAAGTCCAGATTCACCTTTAGAGCAAATTCATTCAGGGCATGTTAAACATTTTATTATATTAAGGTAAAGTTGTGTCTTTAAGGGACACAACCACATCTACTACATTTGTTGGGAGTCCAGCACGAAGGCTTTTTTCCAGTTATGATTTAGGGCCTTAAAACCACAGCAGTCATCTGGAGCACCTGCTGTAAAATATATTCATGTTTGAGATTGAACTCCGTAAGTTCTTGGGCAACATTTACACAGAGAGATTGTGCTGCCATGATAAAGATCATAGCCTTATTATTCCACCAGTGCTCATTCAAACTGACCAGCTAAAGGCAGCGCCGGTGCAATTCTGCATCCACACCCGTCTACAAACAGCAGAGAAATGCAGCCCAAGGCTCAACGCTGACGTGTCAGTGTCAAAGTGTTTTAGCAAAGACTGTGGTTCCCACCAGGGCTTTGCAAGAAGATTGGAAAATGACTTTTTAGTACATCCTCAGCTGGCAATTTGCCAGAACATCTTAAAAGCCCCACCACCCCAAAAAAGTAAAAACTGTACGTTTAAATCGACTGTAACCCTTTTTTTTTTTTTTTTCGAGCAGTAAATCATAATAACACAAAGCTAATCACACAGGAAACACTGATTTATTTAACATCCGGGGTCACAGGCTAAAATACCTCTCAGTATTGATTCTTTCAGTCTAAGGACCAAAAGGTTTGTCTGCTGCACAGTTCAGTCCCTCGGGGCACACAGGCTGCATTCCTCTCTGGTTTATTTTAAAACAGAAGGATGAGCAATGTTCAGCGTAGCTTCCACCCTCCCCCCCTTTCAAACAAGCACCGAGATTCACACAGTCACTCATCGGCAGTTTACTCCAGCTGAGCAACCGCGCTGATATTATATCTGATGTTGCCCTAAGACTGAAGGAAAAAAGCCAAATTTCCATCATTTGTTCATGAAAGTTAGCATAACCAACTAAATAAATACAAAAAACTGCTTCAAAAGTCCATGTTTCCTTTTGCTGACTAAGTGCAATCTAGTTATCACAGAGATAAGCTAAACTATCATTTTCCAAACTAAATAAAACCAGATTTACACTACAGGAAGAGCAAAATGGCATGAATGAAACTATAATTACTCACCAACAACCATAAGAGTGAACTCAAAACCCTTCTTAACTGATTTGCGATGAACCTGATTTGGAAGGTTGGCAAATCCAACATAACCCGGTGTTTCAGGGTTGGTGAACTGGCCTTGCTGTACAAAACAGGAAAAGAGAAAAAGAAAGAACTGTCATGAACTTTGAGAAAAACAAGAACACAGGTGGCTTTGAACGAAATTATTCTTCAAGACTGAGTCGTTTTTGTTTCAAAGTTACATTCAATAAGGACAGCAGGAAAGATGGTTATCCCTTCTCTTATCCCTCCCAGGTAGAATAAACGCTATTAAAAATGATCTTGATCCCTAGATTTGTTTTTATTTCAGATAGTTACATTTTACATTCCTAAACCCTTTTCGAAGCTTTTTCAAAGAACTGATAAATACACTGATCTTAATTTATTTAAAACAACAAATAAGAAAGATGGTTATGCCTAATTACCATTCCTTATATTATTACTGCACAGTCAACATTTGTAAGATAATGTTCTGGGCCTGAGAGCCACCAGTCTGGTTCCTCATGGAGCAGTTTTCAGGTAACCAACTATCACGCCGCTCATTATTCTGCTCCCTTTTGCCTTCGAGTAAGCAGCACTGGATAAATGATCCTATCAATCATGGGATCGTAAAAATACGGCATCAGTTCAGGACCCATTTCAAATTCAAAAAAAGCTTTTCTCTCTGGCCCTATGTTTCCAAATTCAAAAATGTTCCCCACCTCTAGTCAAGCCACCTTACCAACAGTGGAACAGGAGAGGAATCAGGACCTTTTAAGGAAGTAGACTTTAAATAATTTGAACAGGTTAGTTAAGATGTTGGTGTCTCCCAACATCCCTCAGACTACCTTAAATACCTTCAGGTGTGTCTAAAAATAATTTTCTTTACAGCAAAGAACACTTGGATGTATGACTGCTTAAACTCGGGCCCATCTGACAGAGGTGTCGTATCAAAAGTATATGATTCTATTAAAAGGGCTGCCTCTCTTATTCTTTCAGCAGGGCCTTGAGAGGAATAACTGAAAATTATTGGGTTTTTTTGTTAAAAAAAATGCAATAAGAACATTTTCATAATAATGATAAACCAGGGTGGAGCTGAGTATGCAGGCTGAGGCACCAGTTAACCTGGCAGCCAGTTACAAGGTCTGGCAGTGGAACCACCAAGGAGACGTCTGCTCATGAATAAACAAGTTATTTACAGCGGGATGGCAATATTAACTTTTGTGCGCTCTGTTTACGAGACACATTCCACCACTCCATTCATCCACTATTTAAAGCTCTTTGAAGCACAGTTAATCAAAGCAAGGACTTTAACACCCCAGTAACTATTGGCAAACAGTGGAATATATAAAGAAAATATGAGAGTACACGTTCTTTTTTGCCAGTCTTACGTGTAATATAAAGCACGCGTCTCTTGGTGTCTTCAGAAAAGGTAAAAACAGATGAGATTGACAAGCAATGTGATCCGACGCTGCCTTTAGTTTTTTCAGATGACATGTAGAAACATCAGTGGGTCATGAGACACTCAGCGACAGTAACACTCACGTTCTTCACATCAACACAAGGCATGAACTTAAAAAAAAAAAACAGATTTTACTTAGTGAATGAAACCACATCGACTAAGATGAGGTTTACACACTGAGGTCTGGTTGCAACGTGATACTGGCATGCGTTCTGAGTGATATACAAATGTGAACACGCTAAGGACACTGAAGGCATTGAGGGCGTATTGCCCAGAAATGATCATTCAAGCCACATTCAGGGGTTATCAGGGACACTTGTGGCCACATTCTTGTGACAAGGTTGGCACAAGTCTGTCCTGAAAAGCTGGGCGACTCCAAGCTGCAGTTTCAACTGGGACGTCTCACTTGTACAGTTCCCAGGGAAATAAAAAAAAAAGTTCAAGGACGCGTGATAATAAGTCTAAACAACTTCTGACACACAATCTTACTTTTTTTTTTTGGACATCTACATCCAAAATGCTCTCAGTTTTAAATGCAACTGACACAGTAGATGAGATTGTCAGGAAGGGAAACATGGGTAAATAAACAGTTGAACAGCATAGCTTACTGGGTCAGATGGAAAATAGCCTTACCTTCATTTTGTCAGCCTGAGACATGTTCTTCTCTTTGATCAACCTTAAAAGAAAAGAGAGACTTTATAATGCAGTGGGATGCCGTTAATAAAAATGCATCCTACTACGGTTGTGCTGTGTCTGATTTCCTGCTGTGGAGGTAATTCATGTTATCACATAAAAGTCTAACTGAAAGCGTGAGAGACAGGAAGTCTGCCTTGTGCTCAGCTTGTGTCTCACCACAAAAACTGCTTTCCTTCATTTTAGATGCCCCCCCAACACTATGATTTGAGGATGAGAAATTAAGATATGCTCGTGATTTCAACTCTTTCGTCTCTATAATTTGGACCATATGTTCCCTACTTTGTTCCTGCCTGTTTTGAAATTTGTGTATTTTACCACCAATTTCTGTGAACTTCAACCGTTCACACCCACAGCACAGTGTGGAAACGGCTCTCTCTGAAAATAAACCGAATAAAAACTTATTTTTATCCTATCAGATTGCGGAAATGTAAGTTTAAAAAGTGATAAATTCGAGATAGTATGTTTCGATTCAAAAGAGTAACGCTGAACAGGACGAGCACAACTAGCTAGCTAATGTTTTATCACTCGCTGCTGCTGAAGCTGAAATCAGCCGTTTAACAGCTACAAACATATTAATTAATGGTAACAAACATCATAATTATCAGTACTATTTACCAAGCAAACCCTGAATTAAACTGGTCAGCGTAGCGAAGTATTAACAACTACTAACTAGCCGCGTAGCTGCTCGTGCAGGATGTTCACTTAAATAGCTAATGTTAGCGTCATCGGTGAACTTAACAGCGACACCGAGATTTACGAGACACTTATCGATAAATAAATCGCGAATCGCTGAGGACTGGCGCGTTAACTCACCGTGGACCCGCAGAAAGGATGGCGAAGATGTAGGTGCGGGGAGCCGAAAGGCGAGCTGCCGATGAACAGTTGACTTGGCGACACCTCGAATTCTTCAGATTCCGGTGCAGCAGCTTCCTCTTAGCTCGCGGAGCAGAGCAGCGCAGAGCGGGCGGAGCAGAGGCGGAGGCGGAGGCTGAGGCAGGCTCAGCCGCTGACAGGCTCCGGGCTCAGCCCTGAGCTCTGGCAGCCTGGAACTGGAACCGGCGTGAAAACCAAAAAGCAGCACCACTGTTACAGGTGTCTCATATATATATATATATATACACATCTGCACAAGAACAGTGTTTTCCAAAAGTTCTAGAGCAGTGGTTCTCAACTGGTGGGTCGCAACCCAAAAGTGGGTCGCAGACCCGTTTTCAGTGGGTCGTGCGTCTTTGCCTGGGGAAGGAAATGCTCCTTAACAGTAGATGGCGATAATGCCCTGTAATGCGAGTTGACAGCCGCCAGTTCACACCATAGAAGAAGACCTGCAAAGTTTGTTTACATATGTTGAGCAGGTGAAACACAGATACAACGAAGAATATATGAGATATGGATTTTCTTATCTCGAAGACAAAGGTCAGTGGGTGCGTTTACATGGGAAGTTTAATTCCTCTTTAATTCAGAATTAAAGTTAAAGCTGAATAAAAGTTACCATGTAAACACTTAATTCCATATGAAAATGTCAATTCCGAATTAACTCAATTCCGAAGTAAGTGGCTGGTTTATTCCCATTTTAATTCCGCGGTCATGTATACACTCATTCCTCTTTAAATTAATTCCCGTCTTTCTGCGCATGCTCGTTCTCTTCCCCGTCTGTCGCGATGACGCTTATATATTATATATATATATTTTTGTATCTGCTGCAACGAGCCAATTTCCCCTCGGGGATTATTAAAGTATTTTTCATTCATTCATTTCATTCATTCATTCATTCATATTCCGGCAGCACGCAGTAAACGGTGTTGAAGAGCAGAGACGATTTATTTAATAAATGGCTTGGAGGAACTGGAAATAATAAAAAGAACAGATGGCAGGAAACATAAAAATTGTGAGCTTTTCAAAGCGGCCAGGTTAAATGAAGGAGGTTTCGCAGATAGAGACGCCACCCAGGTCAAAAATAAGTGGAATGTTGTTGCTAACCAGTTAGCTAAGTTTGTTTTCTTCCAGTAGATGTAAAGATGTCCCCCCCCCCCCATCCAATCAGAACCCTTCCCAACCCCCAGACCTAAAGCGGAGTTGGATAAAGCCGAACTAACATGTTTTCCATGTAAACCTTAATTCGGAATTACTATTTCCATGTAAACTCGAAGGAAAATAGTTTAATTCGGAATTATTTAATTCCTAATTTTAATTCCGAATTAAAAAACATCATGTAACCGCAGCCAGTGAGTGGTTATTCAGCTAAAACTATATATTTTGAGTTCTTCTTGAAACTACTGCTCAGTGGTTTCACTGTTTTATTTCATGTTTGTGCATAAAAGCACTGTTGAGTCTTAAAAATGGCTGTTACTGAAATGTTGTGTTTGTTATGTCAGCTTTATGATTAATGCCTAAATAAGTGACTAGATAGTTTTAATAGGAAATTGTTATATATTCAGGAAGTTTAGTTCTTTTTGAAACGACTGCTCAGTGGTTGCACTTTTTTATTCCATGTTTGTGCATGTTGAGTCTAGTGCTGGGCAATATGACAATATATATCGTGGGGACAATATAAAAGTGTATATCGTGCCATTTCTCTTCTATCGTTTCTATCGTTTCTATCGTTTCTAATCTAATTTTATCAATTATTACAGCAAATATGTAATTAAATAACCTGCAGTGATAAATTTGATAGAATCATATCTACTTCTACAAAGTAGCCTTTTATGTTTGCACTTTTATTCATGGTTAATGCCTTAAACAGAGTTCTCTTCAACCCTGATGTTCACTTTAGACACTTTATATTGGTTTGCAAACTTTGCACTACAAGGTTACAGATTTCAGAAAGTTGAAAAATAATTGTGTTTATTTTTTATAGCTGAACTTCAGTGCAAAAATGTGTTTTTCCTCTCAGAAACTATTGTGCACTTTTAAAAAAAATGTGAAAGCTACTGTACCTCTGTACCTACCTGTTTTTGCTGCACTAAAATGTATGTTTGTGACAGTTCAGCTAAATGTCCTTTCAAAATAAAGTTGAAAAGTAAGCAATGAAATTTTTGTCAAACTTTTCAGAGAATAACTGAAAACATACTTTATTATGGTATATCGTGATATATATCGTTATCGTGATATAAAATAGTCCATATCATGATATATGATTTTTTTCCATATCGTCCAGCACTAGTTGAGTCTGTTAAAAAAGGCTGAAGTTACTGAAGTGAAGTGTTTTGGATTTAATTAAAATGCAGCTAATTGAGCATCAAAGGGAATATTTCCCACTTGAAGCCATTTTGGTTTTTGCCATTTTGGTTCACCAATAAATGTATTATTTTGTGTTGGCATTCTGTAATATTCTATTTTACTATCTCCGATTCAAACTGCACGATCTTTTCATTCAATAAATTTGAGAAGTTGGAAATTTTCCTTGATTTGGTTGTCTTTAAGGGTGATGGTGGGTCCTGAACCCAGACCAGTTGAGAACCACTGTTCTAGAACAAACCAAACACATCTAGACTTTAGGTTTTTATGAATGATTGTTAAGGAAAGGCGAGAGTGGCAAAAGCTGCATATTGTTATTATTATTTTTGCGGTTTGAACTCTTTTATCATAGCTAGATGTAAGTTAATTACAAGTGACTTGCATTCTCTTGAGACTACACTAAGAATTTTACCGTATTGGAGTATCTTAGAAGAAAGATAATAACTGTAATGTGTGGTATATAGACACTCACTCGTTCAAGAGGGGCTACTCGAGGATTGTGAAAATGGTATCAACCAGGTAGCACCAGTCAAACCATTCATTACCACTGCATTTGGGGTTTTTAAAGAAGATATGAAAACTTCTGGTTTTGTAAAAAACAATACAGAACTCCCACTGATTCAGAAGGCACTGATTTAGTGCAAGGGACCCTATCGCTTGTTAACACAAATAGTTCAATAGATAACCCTCCCAGGGATGGCTGGCTGACCGCAGCCACATTGATGGCTCATCTGGGAGGTCACAAAAAACCTAGAAACAACATCTAAAGCACTGCAGGCCTCGTCTGGCCTCAGTTAAGGTCAGCATTCATGATAGAGTACCAAGGTGAAGACCACAGCAGAACAAAAAGAACACAAAGGCCCATTTCACATTTGCCAAAAGACATTTTGATGATCGCCAAGGCTCTTGGGAAAATATTCTGTGGAACTATTTGGAAGGTGTGCGTCCCGTTACAACTGGCATAAAACTAACACAGCATTTTAGAAAAAGAACATCATGCTGACAGTCAAACATGGTGGTGGTGTGATGGTCCGGTGCTGCTTTGCTGCTTCAGGACCTGGACAACTTACTGTAGTTGATGGAGCCATGAATTCTGCTCTCTAACAGAAAATCATATATATATATATAATTGCGGTCGCCCCGGTGGCACAGTGGTTAGGGCAGGTGGCCATATACAGAGGCTACAGTCCTCGTGTGGCTGGTCATGAGTTCGATTCCCAGCTCGGCGTGTCTTCCCCATTCTCTCTGCCGCCCCCTTCCTGACTCTCAACTTTAAATAAAGGCCACTAGAGCCGAAAAAATTCTTAAAAAAAAAAAAATCACGATCAATCGCATGATTTCCCTGATTAATCACAATTAATCGCATTGTATACACAAAATCAAATAATGAATTCAAAAGCAGTGTAAAGGTCACTTTTATTTAAATGTTCTGCTGCCATATGAACTAAAGTGCCATAACATTTGTTGTTCAAACACTTTTAACATCAGCACTTGTCAGTAACACATATTTAGTGTAAATCTCATCTTAAAAAATGTCAAATAAAATAAAGCTTATTGCCACTGCCAGAGCATTTATGTCATCCTGTTTTTTTTATGAAAAATAAAAAAAAGTCTACCAACAAAATCCTAACAATCTAGAGGCCACAATCATAACATTAAAACAGGTAATTTCTGAGGTAACAGCAGAAACTTTTAACGGGGAGTTCAACTTGGCAGTGGTTACCAATAACCTTGTTTCTGTTGAATCCTCCGTCTGGGAGAACTTTAAAATGAAAATGTACATGTTAAAATTCTGTAACTTTATCAATCCGTAAATATCTGTGAATCATTTGTTTTTTTTTCCCATTTTCAATTGTCCATCAAAAAAATTTAAAAATTAATAAGTTACTTTTTATTTTTTTTCCTTTTTATAATTGAACACAAAAAAAAAAAAATTATCTGTTTTTTATATTTCAATTTTAGCAAACAGGCCACAGGACTGAATTTGTTTTTAATATTTTTTTGTCTGGTTTACAAGACCCAGAAATGGCTTTGTTTTATAATCGAGGACTGGACCTTTCTGTTGTCATTACACATCTGTGCCACTAGATGGAGCCGTATGTAGTATGTTACAAAGGACGCATTTTAACATCTTAACCTGTGTATGTGTGGTGTGTGTGTGGGGGATTAGTGTGTGTGTGTGTGTGTGTGTACGATACGTATACATTAGAATATTATAAATACAGTTTAGATAAAGTCTTTTATATAAAAGTTAAGCCTATTTATATCAAGTAATTAAAAGTTATGATTTGGAGACAGGATCGTTACCCATCATGCATTGCTTCCAATAAAATAGCTACATCTATGTACTATTATAGACTATAGATATACATTTCAAAACAAAAAAACCTGATTATGACACGGACAAAAGGAGACCTTATCTTTGTCCCGCTGTACAGTTCAAGATAATTTTCATTCACCACGAAAAAATATTGTATGCACGTAGATTGGGTAATTTTCATTCACCATGACAAAATATTGTATGTACGTAGATTGTTATAAATTGGACTCGCGAAGGTGTTAATATTTAGTGTTTGAACGCTGCCAAGGACTCTATGGGGTCCCTGGAGGCTGGCCGCCCTCGGCAGCACACGGCCAATCCGCACGCGCAGAGGCCCGCGCCCTCCCCACAAGCGACCAATCCGCTCACAGAGCAATCATAACATTGCTCCCTTGAGAGGGAGAGCGCGAGCCTCCGCGCGGTAGCCTGCACCCACGGTGCTCCAATCTTTCCGGCCCATACGTTTCGCTGCCGGCGTTCCCACTCTTTTAAATAAAATATCACCACAACCATCCACCACTAACGCCACCACTAACCATCATATATATATATATATATATATATATATATATATATATATACATATATATATATGTATACAGTCATGGAAAAAATTATTAGACCACCATTTTTTCTTCACTTTCTTGTTCATTTTAATACCTGGTACCACTAAACGTCATCATGTGACTAAAACAGACAGAAAAGAAAACACTGAATGCATAAAAGCAGTGTTTTTGGCAGTACAACGCCATAGCTATTGCATGTAATGTATTGCATGTATTACATGCATGTAGCATGTAAAAACCTAAGTGATTTAGGTTATAATCAAGAAAACCATGGAAAATGGTAAGATATCAGCTCTTAAATAAAACTTTTATGAGCAATCTTTGTGGTTATCGTTATGTTTGTTCAAACAAATGTACCTTTAGTTGTACCAGGCATTAAAATGAACAAGAAACTGAAGAAAACAAGGGTGGTCTAATCATTTTTTCCATGACTGTATATGTATATATATATATATATATATATATATATATATATATATATATATATATATATATATTATATATATATATATATATATATATATATATATATATATTATAATAATATATATATATATATATATATATATATATATTAGGGATGCAACGGTACTCGGTAAAATACAGTACGTTTCGGTACGACCTGCAGTGGTAGCGGAGAAATTGGGGAAAAACGTTTTTTAATCACCGGTGTGGGAGCATTTTCGTTTTGCTGTTGAATACAGCGGCGAGGGAGTGAAAATAGTTAACAGTTAACAGTTAACAGAACGCAATCTTCCACCTGACATTCATGAATCGTTGTCTAAACCTGTTAACTCCGGTCCTGAAAGTCACAGTTACCATGTGGCTCGTTGGTCTAGGGGTATGATTCTCGCTTTGGGTGCGAGAGGTCCCGGGTTCAAATCCCGGACGAGCCCTGTTTTACAATTTATTTACTACAGATTTCTTAAATTCCCAGTCGTATGTATTTTTTATATATTTCATCTGTTCTACCTGCAGCACACTAGTACTCTACTCACTTATGTGCGATTAGATAAAAAGATAAAATTCACTGAATAACAAAATCACCAGATCCTCAATTCATAGCTATACTGACCTCTTGTGGAACTTGACAGCAGTACACTTCTATATTTTTCAATATTCTTTAGATTAGATTAGATTAGATTAGATTAGATTAGATGTACTTCATTCATTCCCCAAGGGGGAAATTAAAAATCTCAACAGCTCATGAATTACACAAATATATATATTTAAAAAATGGTGGTAAAGCAGTAGCTCTGTGAGTGTCTTTGACATTGGCACAGCAGATCAAGGGTTTTATTTTCTCTGGTAGCAGAATTAACAAACTTTGTAAATCTAGTCAGGTGGGAAGAAACAGTGACATGACTGAAGTCACCTGATATCATTGTAAGTCCATCTGGGTGTTTGGTCTGTATCCTAGCAACACATTCATGTAGTATGTCACATGGAACTTCAGCCTGTCACTGGGTGAATGGAAACAAACATTGTTATCAAATGACTGAATTATCTTGGTAGATCGTATGGTCGCAATACAACTGCCAATAATTCAATATCTGGATAACACATCTGCTCCTTGACAGTTACATCTGCAGGATTACACCATCTCTGGCTCACAAATAAAGCCAGTCCTCCTCCTTTCTTCCTGCCACTAGCTTTAGCATCTCTGTCTGACCTTATGAGGATGAATTCAGGTAGATCCACGATGGAGTCGGAGATGTTTGTATTCAACCAGGTTTCAGTAAAACACATAAGGCTGCACTCACGGTACACTTTCTGACTCTTCACCAATATTTCCAGTTCATCACTCTTGTTGGTTAGGGAGTTGACATTTCCCATGATGACTGACAGCAGAAAGGGCTTGTATCTCCATTTCCTAAGTTTAATTTCAACAGAATAAAGGATGACATCAGTTTGACAAGACGTTTGAGCCAAAAACAGAAACAAACCAGAGTTTGGAGACATGAATGTGAAAAGTGTTTTGTCAGGATCTTTAAGATGTTTTTTATTAAAATTTCACAGCGGGGATCAGCTCAACAAATGATAATTACCCAAATGGGTCCCATTTATGTGAGCGATTGATGGTTTGATAAAACAGAAAAAAGTCGGACAGCTTTCCTCTGTCTTTTTTGTTATGTTCTTTACTAAAGGACCCAGTCTATAGACTAAAGAAGGTAGAGGTAAATTTGTACTCCTTGTACATTTTCCAACTTACTTTTATAGCTCACTTATTTTTGGCATATATTACAAATTCCATAAATAACAACCTTCTGACTGAAATTGTTCCACAACATATTTAATCATTCTTGTTGGCACTTCTGGAGAAAAAAAAACCAAAACAGAAGTGCCTGCAGTGAGGTCAGTGAAGACAGCCACGTACAGATAACCATTTCATGTCATACATGTTCTTTAAATGTGTCAAAATCACTTCTCCCACCAGTGTGTCGTTTAAAGTAAGCGGCTGTCTGCTTAGCCGGCACCTTTCACTCCTGAAATAGCACTTAATTTACTGCAGGACGTTTTAAATCTCCTGCCTCTGTGGCTCTGAGTCGCTGACAAACGTCTGGCTGCAAATGCATCTCATTGACTGCTGACTCCGTTATTAGGAGCCCGCTGCAGTAATGGGGCCCTCTGGTTTATCCTCGGATGTTGGCAGAACTGTATTAATTTCGTTTAGATGTGGCTTTATGGAAGTACTGGCAGGCAGAGATGAGTAAACCCCACCAGCCAACCGCACACCCGTCCCTAACCTCCAATTCAAGCTATCTGCCACAAAGCATATTCTACTATCAATGTGTCAGGGGGAAAGCTATTAAAACCGCTTTACTTTTCCTAAGTATCATGAGAATAAGCAGAAGACTTAGTGAAATCCTCCCCAGAGCACTGAGCATCATGGGATTTTCCCCCCGTGAAACGTTTCCTAATGGACCAACTCAGAAGTGGCATAAATGCTTGTTGGACTTGAATGTTTTTGGATTTCAGTGTATTTACTTGGAGCTGAAGTGACAAAATTTGAACTATGAGCGCAGCTGAAGTTTTCACAAAAAAACAGCCCCAGAAACCCTTTCAGCAGTGTACGTTTAGAGTTGGGTTAAAAAAAAAAAAACAGCAGTGTGTTTTTTAAAAAAAGAAGTGAGTAAAGCTCAAAATCATCATAATAGCTTTTATTTCCAAACACGCAGTGCTGCAAACCAAAACATGAAGAAAAAATGTTCATATTTGTTACTGTTTACGGTGAAGAAAAAGGAATATTAGGTTGTTCAAAGAAATAGTGTCTTCTTTATAAAGTCAAACATTAACTGTATAAAGTGATAAATGCTCTTTTTCACGTCACCCCACCAGTTTTCTGTTGGATCCAGGTCCAGGATCGGTCTGGTTCCTCCATAACATGAACCTTGTTGGTCTGGAACCAGGATGCTGCTGCTTATTGGTGTGTTTGGGGTCGTTGTCCAGTTCAAACACCCATTTCAACAACATTTCCTCTTCAGGTATTTTAATGTTTTCAGACTGGACCATGATCCCTGGTACGTGATAAATAAACCCAACACCAAACATCGAATCAAGGCTCAAAATCGTTCCTGGTTTTTAACAGCCATTTTATTGACGGGTAAACATCTTCAGCACGTCTTATGTGATCTTTATGCCCTCTTAAATGCCGTCAGAACTAAGAAAAGAAATACAAAACTAAAATGAACTTCAAAAAAGTATAAAGGGCTTACATTAATAAAAAAAAAAAAAAAAAAAAAGAAAAACACGAGACTAATAAATGAGCAAACACTGAAAAAAAGCTTAATTGGCTTCACGGTCACATGGCATTCACATGAATTTACAACAATATAAAGAAAAGAAAATGTACCTCATTGGCCACATTAACTCCAAGGAAATAAAAACTTCCTCTACTTCTTCTTGAAAATAACTCACCTCGTCTCTTGCAGACAGCGCAGGTACAGTGTCTCGTGTGGCTCTTGGAGTGCAACAAATTAAATCTCCTGAGAACGTAGTGACCCAGCGGAACCAAAAATTGGTTCCTCCCTTATTTATTTTAATTTAAACCAAAATCCATGAAATATATTAAAAATGAATTTACTGATGATTATAATCTATTTGCATGAACCTTTTGTGATATAGTAAATTGTATTCATTAACCCCTCAACTGAGTATGAAATTATGAGCTTTGCCTCTGATGGCAGCTACAAAATATGAGAAACATCTCCATATCATGATGCTTCCTCCACCGTGCTTCACTGTCTTCATGTTCTGTGGGTTGAATTCAGTGTTTGCAGGTCGTCTGATAAACTGTCTGAGGCCCTTAGAGCCAGAAAGAATAATCTTACTTTCATCAGTCCATAAATGTTGCATCATCTCTCTTCAGGCCAGTCAGTGTGTTCTTGGGTTAATTATAACTTCTTCAGCACATGTCTTTTTTTTCAACAGTGGCACTTTGTTTCTTCACATAGACGTCTTCCAGTCCTCACAGGATACCTTTAGATTTTCTTTGATCACCTTGGAGCTGATCACTGGTTGAGTCTGTTCTTTTTTGTCTATTCTTCCATCTATTCAAATGGTAGTTTTCTGTTTTTTGTCTTTCTGGTTTTAGTTGCCATTTTTAAGCAGCTCAGTTCCTTTTAGCTGAGCAGCCTCATTTTCTGCACTTCTTTATATGTTTTCTTCTCTCCAATTGAACCTTTTAATCAAAGTACACTGCTCTGAACAGTGTCTGGAGTGACCCCTTTTACTCAGATGCACTTTAACCAGCATTTACAACTTCATCCTTAATAAAAGTCACCTGTTTGACACCTGATCTTTCGCAGAATGAATGACCTCACTAACTCAACTACACACTGCTGCTTTTCTTCACTTTCTCTACCTTTAACAGTAAACAGTAACAAATTTGAAAAATTTTTCCACATGGTTTGATTTGGAATAGAAATAGCAGGGCTCCCAATGCGTTTGCACTCTTTGGAAAAAAAACAAAAAACATTATAAGGATTTTACTGACTTTTTTAAGACACGCTGTTGTTATTTTGAACACAACTGAGTCTAAAATAATTTCAATGTGGACTCAGAGAGTGAACCTGACAATAACAAACCAAAACAACTCAAATCCAAATCTCAGATTGTCTTTAGTTTGAGTTTTGTTTAGAGATTTCTGAGTGAATCAAAGAGCTGCAGAGCGCTGCAGGTCGACCGTACGTGACATCATCTTATCTTTCAGCAAGGAATCTGTAAATCTACATATTTTTCAAATCCAAGCGAGTTATGAAGGAATAAGTATTTTTACTAAAATGTTAAGTGAGCCAATTTTTTTTCAATATCAATAAGGGCACAGGGTCACATTGTGTGTTATGTTCAATTAGCTGATCTAATGCCCAAAATATCCAGTTTACAAAAAAAAAATATATATATATACATATATATATATATATATATATATATATATATATAGTCATGGAAAAATTAATTGACCACCCTTGTTTTCTTCAGTTTCTTGTTCATTTTAATGCCTGGTACAACTAAAGGTACATTTGTTTGGACAAACATAATGATAACCACAAAGATTGCTCATAAGAGTTTTATTTAAGAGCTGACATCTTACCATTTTCCATGGTTTTCTTGATTATAACCTAAATCACTTAAGTTTTTACATCAATAGCTATGGCGTTGTACTGCCAAAAACACTGCTTTAATGCATTCAGTGTTTTCTTTTCTGTCTGTTTTAGTCACATGATGACGTTTAGTGGTACCAGGTATTGAAATGAACAAGAAAGTAAAGAAAAAATGGTGGTCTAATAATATATATATATGTATATATATAGCACATCTGAGCACAGATAACTTTGTCAGTTAGTCGACTAATATGTCAAGTCCTGCAGCAGCTTTCTCTCAGCTCATTTAAAGATGGTCGGATGTAATTTATAACACCAATAAACAACACAGCTCACATCAACCGTCGGAGCAGTAGAGAGCCCACAAAGGATTTTCAGGTCGGCTTGGAACATTACTGGGAGGAAGTGGTGGTCCTGAGCGATGAAGGTCAGGTGAGAACAGGTAAGAGTTTTGGACAGGGATTTTAAAAAAGGAAACTGAAACCAGTATTTGACCTTAAAAGAGCTCCCAGGAACATTTAGGGGACTCTAGAGGGTTGGGGTCCTGCAGTGGACTGACACTCACACATGGAGATCAATGATCTCTGCCAATACATTTTAAATGAACTGATCCAATAAATCAGCAGCCTCGTCCCACCAACGATCACCAGCCTGATAGATTGTTTTCTTGCTCGCTGCTCTGCTCCTCTGTGTCGTCTTTCATTTCCTTTTCTGTACCTGTTAGTTCCTTTAATCCACCTGAGTGCACAGAGGACAGTTTTGACATAAGAAGAAAAGATAGATTCCTGAGGAGGGCACCAGTATCTTTAGAGCCCGGGGGATAACCGGATTACCACAGCCATTTTGAGCTGCTGGCAGTTTTTTCTTAAACCACCCCCCACCCCCAACTCCCCCCATCTCTCCAGAGTTGAAATGCTGCCCTTTCTTAGAAGTCGCTCCAAACAATGTCAAGTACACAAAACGCAACACACATTTCGCCCCCCAAATAAAACAACTTAAATCTTTGTGAAGGATAAAAGAAGATCATTTCTCCACGTGGTTCTTTTCTTCGTCCATCTTTTCATCTCATTGTTGTTCTTAAAGCTTTCGTTTCTCACCATACGGGGAAAAGTCTCTCAAACATGGCTGTTGTGTGGAAGTCATAATTGTCTCTGTGTGGTGGTGGGCCCCTCCTGCGTGGAGGCCGCCTGAACCTACAGTAGAGTAGATAACAGCTCAGCTATAAGGAGACAGATCAGCTGTCTCACCCCCGCCGCCAATCATTTCATCCCCCCCCCCACCCACCCCCCCCCCCCCCCGGAAGCATCTTATCAACTCAAACCCCTGATGTATCGCACACAACTGGATCTTTTGTGCCCATTTCTTTTGCCTTTGAAGAGGCCTGTGGCTCCTCTGATTGTGGGAGGTAAATGAAATAAAGCCCCCCCCTCCTCCCTCACTGATACCCCGATATCTAAGTTTATCGCTTCAACTAAAACCTAAACCCTGAACTTCGAACTGGCCACCACAGGTCTGTCTGCAGAAAAATACATCCTGAGTCTGTCATGGAAATAATCCCTTTTTCAGGGGGGGGGGGTTGATTGCTTTTGAGGTGGTCTGAAAGCTTCCACTTAGATACCCAGAAACATGGAGCTGAATTCATCCCTGTAAAATGAACCTCCCCCCCAGCTGTTAATACGGAGCATCTAAAGCATCTAAAGCACCTAAAGCACCTAAAGCACCTGAAGCACCTGAAGCACCTGAAGCACCTGAAGCACCTGAAGCACCTGAAAGCACCTAAAGCACCTAAAGCACCTAAAGCACCTAAAGCACCTAAAGCACCTAAAGCACCTGCACCTGTAAGGCATACACCTGCACCTAAAGCACCTAAAGCACTAAAGCACCTAAAGCAGCAGTGGTTCTCAACTGGTCTTTCTTCAGGACCCACCATCACCCTTAATGACAAGCCGTGACCCAAATCAAGGAAAATTTCCAACTTCTCAAATTTATTGAATGAAAAGATCGTGCAGTTTGAATCGGAGATAGTAGAATAGAATATCACAGAATGCCACACAAAATAATAAGTTTATTGGTGAATCAAAATGGCAAAATGGCTTCAAGTGGGAAATATTCCCCTTGATGCTCAATTAGCTGCATTTTAATTAAATCCAAAACACTTCACTTCAGTAACTTCAGCCTTTTTTAACAGACTCAACATGCACAAACATGAAATAAAACACTGCAACCACTGAGCAGTCGTTTCAAAAATAACTAAACTTCCTGAATATATAACAATTTCCTATTAAACTATCTAGTCACTTATTTAAGCATTAATCATAAAGCTGACATAACAATCAGAACATTTCAGTAACAGCCATTTTTAAGACTCAACAGTGCTTTTATACACAAACATGAAATAAAACAGTGCAACCACTGAGCAGTAGTTTCAAAAAGAACTCAAAATATATAGTTTTATCTGAATAACCATCACTGACCTTTGTCTTCAAGATAAGAAAATCCATATCTCATATATTCTTCGTTGTATCTGTGTTTCACCTGCTCAACATATGGAAACAAACGTTGCAGGTCTTCTTCTATGGTGTGAACTGGCAGGTGTCAACTCACATTACAGGACATTATCGCCATCTACTGTTGAAGGAGTATGAAATGACATGCATTTTTTTTTTTTTAATTTATTTATTTTTTTAGCATTTCCTTTCCCAGGCAAAGGCCCATGACCCACTGAAAACGGATCTGCGGCCCACTTTTGGGTCGCGACCCACCAGTTGAGAACCACTGCTGTACAGTACAGCTGTCAGGATCTTGGTTTAGCTTTATGCTTGTTTTGTGTTTTTTTTCTTAGTTCTCCCTGTTTTTGTCTTGTTTTCTTTTGTTCCTTGTGTCATTTTTGGCTGAAGTTGGCTTCACTGCCTGCATTACTTTGAAGATCTGTTCATATCTCTGTTGAGTTCTTAGTGTTATTGGTCTCACCTGTTCTCACCTGCATCTTGTTTTTCCCCTCTAGTCCATCCTGTCGACCATCTCACTGTCGCCCTTTTTAACTCCTCTGCTTTGTCTTTCTGGAGGTTTTTGTTTGTGAGGTTTTGTTTCAGTTTAGTTTTTTGTTTTTTGCTCTTTTTTTGTTATTTTATTTTTTTTTTTTTTATTTATTTTTATAATTTCTTGATACCCTGCCTGCCCTGGATTTTTATTTATTTATTTATTTATTTTGTTAAATGCTCCTGCCTTGATATCTCCTGTTCTTGGGTCCAAACTCCTGAGCCGTGACAGCGGTGCACAAACACGAGAGCTACAGCATATTTTTCACCAGATAAGTTTGAATGATTTATAGAAATGTAAGAATGAATACATTCTGATCAATACTGATTCCTTAGAGCAGGGGTCCCCAACCTTTCTGGGTCTGAGGGCTACCAAGGGCAACCCGAGGGCTACTTGTTTGTTTAAAAGCCTTACTGATGTCTTGACATTGTTCTCAAATCACTATGATTGAATGATAATTTGCTTATATGTTATATAACTGTTCCTTATAGGTTATAAAGAAAATAATCTCATATTAAAGAAAATATTAACTGTTGTCACTATTTAGTAACATCCTTGGTCGGGCACCTCAGAAGCTCCTGGAGGGCTACCTGGCGCCCGCGGGCACCACGTTGGTGACACCTGCCTTAGAGCTTCAGTGAGAGGTTAGATATATCAGTATTATCAGTATTACATTAACTGATGTATAATAAACATACATACCATCATGCAAAACCTTTGAAGAAACATTTTCACAACTGTTCAAAGTAAAGATTGAGCGATTTAGAGCACAAAAATAAAATAATCTATAGTTATATTCTACACAGCTTGTGCTCTTTTACTTTTTTATTTTTATTTTTTCCATGCAGGGTCTTATTGTGAGAATGTTTTGGGGAGAGGTCATTAGGGCTGTGGACATTTTAGCAGTGAGCAATTTTCTTCTGCAATTCAA
Source organism: Hirundichthys speculiger (assembly GCA_018398805.1). Lineage (NCBI taxonomy): Eukaryota > Metazoa > Chordata > Actinopteri > Beloniformes > Exocoetidae > Hirundichthys > Hirundichthys speculiger. The sequence goes on from JAGFBZ010000660.1 coordinate 84,062, forward strand.
GACTTCTGGGATGAAAAGTAAAGTTATAATGCAGCATTATGTCAGGTTGTATTTCTGAAAGAAAGAAGCAGTTGCTGTTGTTATTGATCTTAAGCAACAAAATTGTGTTTAAATGAATATAATTTGTTGATCCTTTTTGGTGCTGAGCATGACGGTACGCTGTTAGACATTTTGTTGTATTTTTACAGTACTTACTGGCAACACTATTGCCAGTAAGTTACTGTAATTACCACCTTACAGTATTAATCCTGTAATAATGTTTTACAGTATATCAGCTTTACTGTAAGTTAGTTTTGCAGTAACTTTACTGTAAGTGGTTTTTACAGTTAGTCATACCACGAGTATACTTTACAGTATCTCTACTGTAAAAATATTATGATGCTGTATGTTGAAACCATAATGAGGTTTTCCAGTATATTTACAGTTTACAGTATTTAATGAGACACAGAGTTGCAGTGATGCATTTTTTATACTTTGCAATACTTCATAGTTGACAGTATTTGTGTGTATACGTGTGTGTGACATGAGAATAACTGACATGACGTAGATGAGAAAAAAACGGAAACAGCCAAGCACAACAAAATTAATACCTTAAAATTAATAGAGGAAGATGGCATATACGCCATCTTCCTCTATTACGAGTGAATGAGGCTGTGAGGCCAAAGAAGTGCCAAACTTGTTCTCTTTGGTTTTAAGACTCTTGTTTGTGTTGTGTACGTCATTCCTGGACTCATCTCCTGATTCCCAGTAGTAGAAAACTGAATAAAGCCCAGAGGAGTCCATCAGAACTGCAGCGGGCCCACTTTCCTCTGTTAAAGGGATTACAGCGGCTCCTCTGGCCCCCATTGGCCCCGCGTGACAGCGGTGTGGTGATGAGTGGATGACATGCCCTCCATCATCCATAACAAGCTTCCGACCTGGTCCTCTTTAACTCCAATTCAGGCTTTGACTTTATGTAGTTTTCAGTTCCACTGTGCAAATTTTTCAGTCAGTTCAGGACTTCAGGGGTTTTTGCGCGTAATTCTAACAAAGACAGAAAACATCAAGACTTCTTTGCCAGTTTCCCTTTTACGCGCCAGAGGGACATGAGCTTTTTTAAGGGGTGAGTTACCCCGTTTATCTCAGCGGGAATTTAATTATAGAGCTCTCTGAAATGGCCAAACCTTTAGATCACATAAAGAGACCCATGAACGCGTTCATGGTTTGGTCCAGAGGCCAGAGGAGGAAAATGTCCCGCGAAAATCCCAAGATGCACAACTCTGAGATCAGCAAGAGGCTTGGCGCGGAGTGGAAGACGCTCTCCGACGCGGAGAAGCGTCCCTACATCGACGAGGCGAAGAGGCTCCGCGCTCAGCACATGAAAGGAGTACCCGGACTACAAGTACCGGCCCCGGCGCAAACCCAAGACCTCCTCCAGGAGGGAGCGCGTGGTCTTCTCGCTGCCGTCGCTGCTCGGGGACGCGGCGGAGCATCTGAAGGGATTCTCCGTCGACTCCGTCCTCGCCCCCGCCTCCATCTCCTCCTTCTCGCTCTTGGACCCGGTAGCGCAGTTCGGCACCGGAGCCGTCCACCGGGTGCCGGAGATGCCGCACGCGCTGCCCGCGGGCGCGCTGTCCTACGGCGCGCACGGCTTCGGGTACCAGACTGGGGTGTTTGGGGGTCCGGCCTGCGGCGGGCAGCACGCCCAGCCGAACCCCTCCAGCCCGGGATACGTGGTGCCGTGTAGCTGCGGCGCCTGGTCCGGTTTACAGCCGCAGATGGCGTATATTCTGTTACCTGGAGGGATGAGCACGAGCGACTCTTACAGCTCACCGAGCACGGAGGTGTGACGCACCTGGAAACTCTCCATCACCGGGGGAAAGATTTACGCACAGAAACTCTACTGAGAAGAATAGAAAAAAACATTAATTTGTAAAGAGGATACTGTCTTTGCAAATGCAGTGAAGAGGTTGGAAGATTAAAATGAGAATATGCTTTAATTTTGTAACACTTTGATGTAAAAAACAAGTTTGATCTGGAACAAATGTACCTGCTAAAACAATAATAATAATAATAACAATAATAAAAATATCAGCACAAGCTGGGAGAATAGTTGTTTCTATATCATTTTCAAACGGAAGGACTGAATATTTTTTCTTATAGTAACACAGCAGATCTCAAATGTACTCAACAGGTGGGTTCATTTTCTTCTCCTCTTTTTTTAAACTGTTGATGAGACAATTGGGTTTTATCTGTTGTTTCAAAGCTTTGTACAAGTAGCCAAGTAAATATCTGTGGCTCAGATGATGTTTGAGGGAAAACATCAGTGTGAATCTGGTAACTTTAGTGATTCCTCTTAGTTACCAGCTGCAAACCTTAACATCACTGGTATCATTAAGCCATTTTGACACAAGTTCACTCTCCTGATAAAGTTCAAAGCAAACATAAAGCGTCACCACACAGATAAACTACAAATCAAATAAAATGTTCTATTTCAGCCATGTGGACTTCTGTATGGTTTTTGATGTGTGTAGTCTGTGAGCAAAAGGGAAGCTGACAGATAATAATGAAAAATAATATAAATTCATCTCTGCCAAGTTTGTTGAAGTAATGAAGTTAAAAAAAATTGAATTGTGGGAATTGTGTTAGAACTGTTGGTTGGTCAGAAAGCATAAATGATCAGTGACACAGGAACATCAGCTTTTACCTCTTAACTGAACCAGTTCCAGGTTTATTAATTATAACTGCAAAGGTCCATCAACAACATTTGGTCAAGGAGAATACCCTTATTACCTTTATGGATGAATAAGTTGTGCAAAATTTCCAACACGTTTTCTGTCTTTAAAGAAGTGAGTTTGCAACTGCATCTTAACCTCCCTAAGATGTCCAGGCAGAAGTTGTTGGTTTGTTGTTTTTCTGGTTTCAGATCAATTTCACAAACAGGAAAAAGTCAACATTACCACTTTTCACTTATCACATTCATATAAAATTAAGCTTGCGTGTATGTGCAGTGATAATAATATTTTAGTGAGGATATTAGCGTTGAATAGTTCTGATTGGTGGCGTCTGTAGACATTATTCTACTTCCTGTTTAACATTGAGTTTGATGCCAGATTTGCATCGACTCACCTTTGGTAGCTTTGTTTAAACTCATCCTTTCATACAGTCACACCAGTAACATCTGGATCGGTGAGTTTGAGTAGCTCAGTAACGACTACTGAGCTGTTTGAGCTGGAGACAAGTCCCCTGTCCAGAAGCACACGTGCACAGTCTCCCAGGTGTATTTCAACCAGGGGCGCCGCTCGGGATTTTGGGCCCCATGAAAAGAATCTTTACTGGGGCCCCCAACACAGCGCCGAAATTTGTTGATGCTATTTTTGATCATCATTAGGGGCCTCTCTGGGCCCCCCTCAATCATGGGCCCCTATAATTCGTATCCTTTACCCCCCCTTTTCGGCGCCCCAGATTTCAACCTTCTACAGTAGTAACAGATTGTAGTGCCTTAAGCTCTGTAGAATGATGTTTTTATTGTGTTCATCACAGCCACTTCCTAAAAAGTGTTAATGAGTGTTAATGACTGGCAGGGAAATATTGGAAATGTAACATCTGCTTCCATCTACAGAGGTTTATAACTGGACTGGGAGACGACATCCTCTTTATGTTTCATGGAGTGAAACATCCAGTCAGCATGAAGAGGATATTTCTTTCTTTCTTCCAGTCAAAATCAGAGATGGAGCCTCTTGAAATTACCTTTTAAAAGCTGAGACATCTGTTTAAAATGTTTAAAGTGTGGTAATAAATGGTCTGCCTTTTTATTGCACTTTTAAGTATAACTGAGGTTCTACAAAGCATTTGACAGTGTGTTTCTCATTTCAGTTGTAATATGTGTATAATAAACATCACACCTGAGGACTGAACCATCACTGCTCAGGTTTGGGGGAACCTACGTTACCTCTGGATCCACAGCTAACTGTGAATTTAATAGGTGATATATTTAACGAGCCGAAGAAGTTAATACAATTTATCAAACCTTCACTTGCAGCAAATAGACAATGAGAGTAATTTGCATTTAGATTCAGATAAAAAATTCTGGTAGAAAACTGTCACAGTCTCGATTAATTCTCAGTCAATAAGTGTGATTATTTTAGAGAACTCATAAGAGTTTGTTTGTGGGGGGGGGGGGGGGGGGCCACACTTGTTAATCTAATGAAGAGTCAGTAAATATGAATATTAGAAATAAAACAAAACACAAGTAGAGGCAGTTTCATGTTGGTTATCATAACTACAGAGGAAGGTAAGACGTTGGTGAAAATGGGAGGAATACTCACATATGTTCTACTCACATTTATAATGTAAACCTACATTTCACAATGTTTTTCTACTCAGGTTTTTGAAACTCCACAGTTTGGTGATTGCTCCGTCACCCTCTGGCTTTCATAGACATTTCGAGGAGAAGACAAAATGTTAAAATAATAAAATACAAAAAAATAAAATTTCCACCATGTGGACTTCTGCACGATTAAAATAAAGTGAGTTTCCTCTAAATTTAATGGAACTTCTACTTAACCATGGATTTGTTTTAGACTGGAATATGGGTTTGTATTTAATTTTTTTCATTTTTTTAATTAATTTAATTTAAAATAAAATTAAAATCAAAATGAACAGATTTCTTTTTAGACATTTGCTTCTTCAGTTACTTTTTTTTTTTTTTGCACACTTCAGACACACAAGTATTACTGATGGATGATGAACCATTCAATGGATGGAAAAAGAGCAGAATAACATGGCTTTAACATTCAATTTTTTTTTTAATTTATTCACTTTAAGGCACAACTTTTGTCCCCAAGAAGAATTTACAGGATATTACACTGCCTGGCCAAAAAAAAAAAGGTCATACACTCTAATATTTCGTTGGACCACCTTGAGCTTTGATTACAGCACACATTCACTGTGTCATTGCTTTCAATAAGCTTCTTCAATGTCACAATAATTATTTCCATTCAATGTTGCATTAATTTTTCACTAAGTTCTTGCATTGATGATGGTAGATTCTGACCGCTGCACAGGTAGTCAGCTGACCTCATTCTTTGAGCTCATATTTGTTGCTGAACCTGGACCTGACCAACTGCAGCAACCCCAGATCAGAACACTGCCCCCACAGGATGGTACAGTAGGCGCTAGGCATGATGGGAGCATCACTTCATCTGCCTCTCTTCTTACCCTGATGCTCCCATCCAGGGGCGCCGCTAGGGTTTTGGGCCCCATGAAAAAAATCTTTACCGGGCCCCCCAACACAGCGCCGAAATTTGTTGATGCTATTTTTGATCATCATCAGGGGCCTCTCTGGGCCCCCCTCAATCATGGGCCCCTATAATCCGTATCCTTTACCCCCCCTTTTCGGCGCCCCAGCTCCCATCACTCTGGAACAGGGTCAATCTGGACTCATCAGACCACATGACCTTCTTCCATTGATCCAGAGTCCAATCTTTATGCTCCCTAGCAGACTGAAGCCTTTTTTTCCAGTTAGCCTCACTGATTAGTGGCTGTTCAGTCCCAATCCCTGGAGTTCCCTTAGCATTGTGGGTGTGGAAATGTTCTTACTTTCACTGTTAAACATAACGCTGAGTTCTGCTGTTGTTTTTCTTTGATTTGATCTCACCAAACGTTTAAGTGATCACTGATCACGATCATTGAGGATATATTTCTGGCCACATTTCCTCCTCAGAGATGATGGGTCTCCACAATTCTTCCAGTTTTTAATGATGTGTTGGACAGTTCTTAACCCAGTTTTGGTAGTTTCTACAATCTCCTTAGATGTTTTCTCTGCTTGATGCCAATGATTGGACCCTTCTCAAACAGACTAACATCTTTTCTACAACCACGGATGTGTCTTTGACATGGTTGTTTAGGAAATGAGAAGCAACTCATTGCACCAGTTGGGGTTAAATAACTAGTTGCCAGCTGAAAGATAATCTCTCATGCAGTAATTATCCAACAGGAGGCTCAGACCTATTTGCTTAGTTAAATCCAGGTGGAGACTTTTTTTTGGGGGGCCCAGCTGTGTATATATTCAGTTGTTGCTGGTTCATCATCTCTGACAGAATGATCTAATACCCCAATGTTACCAATGAAAGGTGTTATAAAAGGAGCTGCAGGTGGATTTTTCATTTTTGGATATACTTCATAACTGAAAGTTCCTAATTATTTGTAGATGCTCAATAGATAACACATTTAAAGCTCGAATTGAGAGTTGCCTGAAAACAAAACATTAATTTTTGCTTGTTGGGGGCTCAAATGCCTTCCAGTTTGCATTTGCTAATGAGTGAAAAGAAATACATTTGATTATTTGTTATTAAAACTTCAACAACAATGTATTTGGATGTGCCTAAAATTGGTTCAAATAGCCTTATGGCAGCAATCATCTAAACTAGATTACTACAATGTGTTTTTAGCGGGAAAGCCAAGTAATTCTCCGAACAGCCTCCAGCTGATCCAAAATGCAGAAGTGTGAGTGCTGGCAGGAATCCGTTCACTGGCTCCCCATGAAATTTAGAATAAGGTTCAAAATCCTGTTACTCGCATACAAGGCCCTGAGCAGCTCCTCGTTACCTACAAGACCTGAGTCTTATGAGTATTTTATATCATGAACTATGTGCTTCATTGTCCTTTCTGTTGTAATGTTTGTTGTACATTTGAGCATCATCTTTGTCTCGTTCTTTCCCTCCTCCATCCTCTCTGTCCCATCTTCCTCCTCCTTTCTGCCCCCCCCCCCCCCCCCCCCCCCCCCCCATGATCCAGGTCCTGCTCAAGGCTTCTTCCCTCTTAAATGGGATTTATTTTCTCTGCCACTGTTTGACTTAAAGGTTTTTCTCCCTGTAGGGGAGTTTTTACTTGTCACTGCTTCAATTCCAATTTTTGCTTAGTCTTTGTCTCTGAAAAGTGCCTGGAGACTATTTGTATTGTAGTAGATGCCTATACAAATCAAGTTCAATTGATTTGAATTTAAATCAATGATATGCCTTGAATGAGTAAAAAGAGGAGCTAAATAAGGCAAATGCAGGCCATTATTTCAGTAATCTTAAGCTTGGTTTTTTTCAAAACCAATCCAGCAGAGAAAGACACATTCAAATGTGTTGCTCATGTAACAGAAAGATTTGTTACTAATATCAAGAAAGTATCATAAACACGGTGTTTAATGAACATAGCTTCAAGAAATAGCTTGTTACTAGATTTAGAAATGAGCTTCACAATAGATTGCTAAGATTTAAAAGTGCATCATGCGTTTTGTATCCGGTTTTAAACACAAAGGTGAAAGGAGCTGCAGTGTCTCTACAGACCACTAGATGTCCCCAAAGTCCCATCAGCTTTACTCCTGCAGGACTCCAAGTGTTTCAGCTACCACCAGATGAAAGGAAACAATGGTGAGACAAAAATATCAGACTTTCTTTGTTTATTGTTGCATATTTATATCCAAGCCAAATTGCAAACAAACAAATCCAGTTTCTCTTCAAAGCAGAATGTGCAGAAAAACACAAATTTACATCAGAGCTCACATCCCAAAACTGGTTTGCTGTGAGCTTTTCACATACGTGTGCTTTTAGCAAAGACATCTGCATCTGGAGAGGAACAAGGACTCATTCACCCTCATCATTCTTAATGTTGAGCAATATAAAAAATAATTATACAAGTATATCAGACGGACAGTGGGACGTCTTCAGAACTCCATCGTATGAAGCAGTGATTTAACAAACATCTATCAAGGCCAAGTCACGTACAAATTGGTAAATACATGATCAGTTGACATAAATGGCAGGAGAAAAACATTATTCACTGGCCTCTTACAAATCCTATCTTTATAATCCAAATGAAGGAGGCCCATTTAAAGCCTTAAAAAAAAAAAATTTAAAAAAAAAAGGAAAAAGTAAATTGTTTATATTCGGTCTAACTTCTCACTCAGAAACTCCTCTACGCTGTCTGTGTTCCATTTGAGGATGCTGAGCTCTTCAGCGATGTTCCCGTTATCGTCCAAAAGCTTTAGAACAGGATCTGAGCCTCTCACGTACTTCAGCGTTGGAAGAGGTGAAAAGGAGAGAAAGAAAATGAGGTTCGATATTAGACATGGAGGGCTGCTATCATATAAGTACAATATATTCAGAGAAATATTTCAAACTCACTTGATACACATAATCTGACTAATCATTAATATATACAGTCATGGAAAAAATGATTAGACCACCCTTGATTTCTTCAGTTTCTTGTTCATTTTAATGCCTGGTACAACTAAAGGTACATTTGTTTGGACAAACATAACAATAACCACAAAGATTGCTCATAAGAGTTTTATTTAAGAGCTGATATCTTACCATTTTCCATGGTTTTCTTGATTATAACCTAAATCACTTAAGTTTTTACATCAATAGCTATGGCGTTGTACTGCCAAAAACACTGCTTTTATGCATTCAGTGTTTTCTTTTCTGTCTGTTTTAGTCACATGATGACGTTTAGTGGTACCAGGTATTAAAATGAACAAGAAAGTGAAGAAAAAATGGTGGTCTAATAATTTTTTCCATGACTGTGTATATATATATATATATATCTCAATCTCATCACCACTACCTTGATCTGAAGACCCTTGAACATCTTCGGCTTCTCGCTCCTGACGAAAGCTGAGGAGGAAAAACAGCGGAGACAGGTGTCAGGTAAATCAGTGTCACCAGCAAACCCTCCTGAGAAAACAGCGTTCACAGCTGAAAACACAGTACAGTAACAGCTACAGTAGCAGCTGATGCTCCAGACGTCTACGAAGAGAGCTGCAATATATCAGCTGTTGTAAGCCGACACTGAATTAAACACACTTAAAACCTTATATGAAAACCATCCTGTAGTTTTTAGATCACCAACTGGAATAAATTGGATAAAAATAGATAAAAAGATTAATTTCACCCACAATCCTGCTAATTAAAAACACAATGATCATCTTGTAATCATGTACCAACGAAGTACTCACCTTGGACTTGAGGGAACCTCCCCAGTTTTCATCCACACACCTCAAGGATGGCGCCGGCGTAGAGCTGCACACGGGAGAGAGACGGAGTTAAGTAGGGCATGAAGTGATTATCTTCACATGCAAAAACCCTCAAAAAGACGCAGGATGTGCTGGTGGGAGGATGCTCGGCCCGGAGGAATACTTTGATTCAGACGGGCCGATTCATAAACGTGTCCTGGCGACACCTCGCGGGTCATTAAACCCAGCCCGTGCATGTGGAGCGGAGCTGATTGATGACGGTTTGTGCACGGCTCACATGTAATCAAAACCCCAGCAACAATGAGACGGAGGAAACTGGAGCGTCCCTGCGGTATTTCACCATCACGCTCTGCTCGCCGTTGTCAGGGAGGAGGCCGCTAACTGGTCTGGCCGGCTAGTTATCGCAGAAAATTCAATTGTGCACGCAAAGCTAACAGTCGTCCCTGCACATCTGTATACAAGACACTGAAGAAACTAAAGACAGCACTGCTGAAATCAGTTTGTTTATTTTAACTGAAAATACAGTAAAGTCAGACTGCTTTAATCTATTAAGATGCATCTTAAAATAAAATACAATACACTTTGTCATCCTTCAGTTTCTTTTAACCAAATACTTACCTGTATAAATTGACAAATCTTTAATTTCTCAACTACTGTAAGTGAAACTGATGCGAGGTCAAACCTCGAGCCTTTATTGAAAACTGTGCCTGTGAGGTAATCAATATCAAACACTGTTTGAAAGGCAGAAACACCAAAGGCCTCGACAGCGAAGCAGGATTAGTGGATTAGTAACGTAAGCTTCAGGTTCTGCATTTAACATGACATGAAGGTCATTCACTTCTCACTGAGGAGCATCACCATGGCAACTTGTACTGGAAAACTGCTCCGTAGCAGGTTATGTTCAGATGTAAGATGGACAAGTTGAAGCACCAGGTCCTGATGAATCAATTCTACTGTCGAGTGAACTGCACGAACGACATTTACCTTTAATTACGTCATTTCCTTTCAGGATGAATAAAGTATTATTGAATCGAATGAATGAACAAACATCTTAACTATATATTTTAATATTGCCACCCTGCGTTTATAGAATTTGCCATAAACGGCGGTTGCAGTTTGTGATCAGTCTTCATCCTGCTGACGAGTGTTTTGAAGTGTTTTGAAGTACTGACAGGTTTTTATGAAAAATGCTACAAACTGGATTTTTAGCTGCTGCTTTAAACTGGATCCATAAACACCAACAGGAGATGCTGAAACAACTTACTTACAATTCACTTCCAGCATGTTTTTTTTATTCTTCTCTGTTGAATCAAGCAGACTAAAAGCTGCAGACACACTATTATTCGTTTATTTAGAAATATAGCAGTCAAATGTTTTAGACCTGTTGGTATTTTGTTGTTGCCGCGACTGCAGCGGCATGAAAACATTCCCCTCACCAGATCACTGCTGCTTGATTCTGGTGTCCATTCTGTGTTAACTGATTTCAGATACTTTTTTTCTTTATTATCTCAACACGGGTGTGATTAATGTTGATGACCACACCCTCACTGTCGTGTCTCTTTAATTGTCTTTGTCTTTAAATGTCTCACTGCTGGGGTTTTTTAGTCCTCTCTGAACAGAATCAGGGGTTAAGATGTTAATAAAGATGTTAGAATTTACTACAGAGAGGACTGGTGAAGGACACGTTCACCTTTCACATTAGCAACAAAAGGTCTGCTACAAGATTAAAATACATATACACACTAGATGGTTTTGCTAGATGATGGCAGCTAACCATGAATGTAAATGCAGACATAAAAAAACAACAATGATGATGGCCCCAGGCCCCTGAAATAACTGCTTGTAGCGTCTAACCCTGCTGGCACCGGTTTTTCCTGACTCTAAACAGGTGTTTTTTTTTTTGCAGTCGTCTCTTGAACAACAACAGAGATAATCCTAAACTGGGCACCATCTCTTAACCGGCACTAGGAGCCGCTTTAGTGGAAAAGGTCAGTCTGAGGCTTGTTCTTATTAACATTTAACAATTTGGAGCCATAATAGTAAATTGGAATTGAAAAAAATAATAATAAAAAAATTCCACAAGAATGACCTTAAATTCAAGGAGCTGTCTCTCTCTTTATGTATTAATAAAATACAATAAAAGATACACCCACTCAAGTTAAGCCAACTTCAAGACAACACTATAGTTCAAGACAAAATAAAACATATCAAAGTTCAACTCCAAGGATGATAAACCTAACCTAAGACTAATCTGTGAAGGCTTTTAAGTCATGAAACGGATGTTTCACAGGTTATTAGCATCACCTGTACTCCAGACAGGCCCGAGAACAGCTGAACACAGATGCACCGCATCATTGACTGAGGCAGGTAACACGCAGGTGATTCTGCAGAGAACAACTGCTCTCAGTGACTGAAATGTCCTCCTGACACAAACCGCTCTCACTCACCATCTGAGCAATAAGCCGTTTCTCTGAGGGTTTAATGATACGGAACTGATGTCAGCTGGAAAACCTTCAGGGAGATAATTGTTGCTACCAGAAGAGAAAATGTGCTTAGAGACACCGTCGCTCTGCAGGCAGGTACCCTTCCTTCCAGGAAATATTTTTCACTTAAATCATGAGGAGGAGGAACTAGTATACCAGCCAAGTGCCTGTCTGAAAAAACCTGCATCATCAAGAGATGCACACTGCACTTCTAAAGAGGTGCCGTTTCTAGGAGACCACATAAAACACCAACTTTATTGTTTTTCCATGTGTCACTTGGCCTGCTTACTCACACGACAGGGCGGCTTTCAACTGAACTGGGATTGACTGCAGAATAACATTTCCTCATCGCTTACGGAGGCTGCTACAGCAAAACCCGACATCTCCACCCCCGGAGGAGAGTTAAATATGACCACAACCCCTGCCAAAATAATACTTTTCACATTAAAAAAAAAAAACAGCCGAATATTCAGATTTTGGTAAAGCATGAAAACACAAAATTGTGATTTGTGGCATCCAAAATGTTAATATGCAGAGTTAATATGACACTCAGCTTCATATGCTTCATTGGACCTGCACCAAACAAATTCCAGCATCATTTCTCCTTGCCCAGAAGTGTGATTTATCACTGAATATCTCTTTCATCCAATAATCTACCATCCATTATTTATTCTGAGCCCACTTCAACCTTTGCTCTCTTCTGTTTTGGTGCTTGATGACTCTTAGGATCTTTAGGGTTGGCTTTTCTACATCCAAATTCAATTTCCTTCATCTGAGTTCTTACAGTTTAGTCACAAACACCAACTCTTGTTTCTACACATTCATTTTTAGTTTTCTTTTGTAATTCATCCCTCTAATTTCAAGGCACACTGTCCTGAGTTTCTGCCCTGATCTTCCTACCAACATGTGGCAACAACCAACATATTTTACCACAGTTTCACTGAATTCCCTTGTTGAAGACGTTTGATCATCCTTTCCATTAAAGCTGTGAAATCTAATGAAAATTGATCACCACTGGAGTATCAACAAATGCAATATCAATATTGCCAAAAAGCTGCAGTGCAATAAAAGCTGGGCTATTATATTTCTGAGTGACATGCATTCATGCCCTGAATGCAAATAAAATATTTGACAAGTGAATGAGTCTCTGGTTTAGATGCAGATGACTGAGATGTTAAAGCAAACAGAGAGGTTGAGAACATTGTGACGATGACAGAAGGGAAAGAAATGAGTGTGGAAAATGAAGGTAAAGAAAAACACGAGAGTTAAAAAGGAACAACACACACTGTACATTAAAGTGCTTATAAACCTAAAACATGAGTCAACAGAGGGGCGTGCTTTTACACATCTATGTGACTTAACTACATTGTTGTAGATTCCTCATGCTTGTTTCTTTTTCTAGGAATTTACCATGAAGGAGGATTTTTCTTACAGTTTGCTTTAATTTGACCATTTCTCTCAATTTGTGGTCCAGCTCTTCACTTAAAGAAGAAAATGTGAGACAACTGCCATAAGAGACTGCAGTTGGAGTTTAAATTTTATCTTCACATTTTAGGTGTAAATTGTGCAACCCATTTTCAGATTTTTACTCTTTGCTCTTCATCAGAAAGAAAAATTCGTCCTGGGGAGTTTTTTTTTTTTTTTTTGGTATTCAAGTCTTTGTCACACAGCACAAACTGAACAAGTTATAACTTTCTCGCATGCACGAATGATGAAATGAATCTGTAGTTTTATTTTCTGTGTTTGGCCTGAATGCGATCCGCCGTGACTGAATCCTGGCCGGCAGCTACTCCCCAGCTCTCCCCAGAGCTACGGTTCCTGTGGTTTCCTGTTACCTTGCGTCCTTCCATCTGGGCCTCCTGCTGGCAGCACTGGCCGCAGTCGGGCTGGAGCTTAGTGAGGCTGAACTCCCCGAGCAAGTCGCAGGAGCTGCACAGGAGGTTGCTGGAGAAGCCCAGCTCCCTGCAGGCCTCGGACGACACCTCGGCTCCGTACGCTGAAAGCTGGAGAGAGGCAGGAATAAGAAAAATTAAAGAGAGAAAAGGATCAAAAATCCCAAAATGTTTCTGTGAAATATTTATGACTCAACAGATCAAGTTAGAGCATGCACCAATGATACATTTAATTACATTGTTATAACACTGCAAAGGGTGTGAGGCAATCTAGTTTCGTAACATCATGACCTTTACTATAAAAATCTAATGTGCTCATCCTCTCAGTCGGTTCTGACAAATTTTACAGCCACATATTAAAACTCAGGTGTGTAGATGAGGTGTTTGTTCTTTACCCAGATATGTAAGCCATTATTTAAACTGCTGTCATCTCATAACCGGTTTAAGACACTAAAATCAAAAACCAACACACGTGAACAGCTTCTATCCCAGAGCCCTGCCTTGCTCACGTGCTTCTAGGCAACACAACCTTACATCAGTATCACAGTTAATTTAATATTTAACCTCAAATATGATTACGATAAATACATTTTAATTGCCTAGTCCAGTTCTGAAGTGTTTGCCTTCAATTGCATCATTATATGCTACATTACTATTGTAGACTTTCATTTGTTTATATGTTTAACAGATTTAACAGTTTTACTGGTATTGAACATTTTGCACTTTTTCACTTTACTACTCCCAACACAATCACAGTTTTGTTATACTTGTGTATAATAACAGTAAAGTTAGTTCTGATTCTTGTGAAGATGCTGTAGATAGATTTAGTGATGATATTACTTAACTTGTTTTACCTTGTAAGATTCAGGAAAGGCACCCTATGAATCTGAATTTACTCATAAATACAACCCCAACTTTCCAAATGTAAAAAAAACAGAATGCAATGATCTCCACATCTCATATTTTATTCCCGCTAGAACATAAATGAATACATCAGATGTTGAAACAGGAGCTCATTTTGACTTCGATGGCAGCAACACATCTCAAAAAAGTTGGAACAGGATGATGTTTATCATTGTGTAACGTCTCTTCTTTCAACAGCTGTAAACATCTGGGAAGTGAGGCGACGAGTTGCTGGAGTTTTAGGAGAGGAATGTTGTCCCATTGTTCAACAGTCCAGGACCTTCATTGTCAGAGTTTTCCATTCTATGATGCTCTAAATATTTTTTATTGGTGAAAGATCTGGACTGCAGGCAGGTCAGTTCAGAATCTGGACTCTTCTTTGTAAAGTCATGCTGTAGTGATGGATGCAGTATGTGGTTTAACATCGTCTTGCTGAAATATGCAAGATCATTTGCTGAAAGAGATGTACATCTATGTACTCTTCAGCATTGATGGAGCCTTTCCAGATGTTCCAGCTGTCAACACCATAGACACCAATGTTAACCCCATACCATCAGAGATGCAGGCGTTTGAACTGTCCCCTGATAACAAGCTGGGTGGTTTATCTCCTCTTAAGTCTGTAGGGCATGGTGTCCATCGTTTCAATATCTGATATATTTTTTTATGTTCTTTTGGGGAAAGCAAATATGGGTTTATGTGATTTACAAATCACCGCATTCTGTTTTTTATTTACGTTTCACACAGCATTCCAAACTTTTTTTTTTTTTTTTTTTTTAAGAATTGAGGTTGTAGTTTCCCAATATTCGAGTGGAAAACACATATCGACCCTAATTCCAGTCGACATGTTTCACTTCCAAGTTTAGCAGGAAATGCTCTTTTTCTAACCGACCAGACGGGAACGAACTGCAGTTATCACGGGTTACTTGAAATAAGTCACCAAAAGTCTTTTATTTACGTTGTTTCAAACCGATTCAAAATTTCAGTCAGATTTGAGAAGATGAAGTCGTGAAGCCACCGAAGACTTAATTTCAAAAAGCGTCCCCCGGTAGTTTAAAGGAAAAGCCACGTCATTCGGAAGGTCCTGGACCAGCAGCATCCGAGATTAAACCCGAACACGGCTCGTCAACAGCCCGCAGCCTCGACGACCGTTGGAGCCGATTATAGAAGCGCGTGATGGCGTTCACGATCACAATCTTTCATTGTTAATTATACTTACCGTTTTTAATAGCGACAGGAGCCAAAACAGGTACACCTCCCCCGACATTTTGCAGTCTGCTTTGTTAGAAAACTACTACAAGGACCTCGTAAATTTATTGAAGGAAAGCCCCGTTTTGCCTGAACGTTAACTCGTATGTATGCTAATTTGTCCATTTGCAGTTTTGAAGCGAAGTTTTCGGAGAGAACATAAATGCTAAAAAAATTCAACTGATATTATGTTTTATACATTTTTGGAAAGCAGTTAGATAATTTTTGATGAATCATTGTTCTTTGTGTTTAGGCATAAACGAGGCCACCTAAGCGACCGCTCTTTCCAATGTTACGAGGACAAATGAAGCGCGCCACCTGCTGTCCGGATCGAGTTGGTGAAAACGATCCAATCCGGATTGAACATACGGCGACAGTGAACGAATAAAAAGCCCCCGCCGTGTGGTGGACTGATGCTCCAACCAATGGTCTGAGCTGGAGCGGGTTGTCTGTCCGCGGTGCGGCGGTCGGTAACGGAGTAGACAGGACGAGGCAGCGCTGCACGGGAACCGCTAACGACCGGTACCAACGGCCCCGCGTCCTGGTGGGGGCAAAGCCGTGTTCTGGAGTCATCTGCGGGTCTTCACGACGCGTCACCGTCTGGAGCAGATGATCAACCCGAGTATGAGCATACTGTCTTTGAGGTAACTGGATTCGGACGGACTCGAGAGGGAGGGCCATGCACCTCCACACAGCAGCTTTGTGATCACCGTCTTTGCTGTGCGTGTGTGCGTGTGTGCGTGCGTGTGTGTTTCAGTGTGTTCTCCTCCGAGCGTGGACTGACCAAATCCCGTTCTGGATGATTTGATGGGGCTACTCAGAGTCATGATGCCGCCCAAATTGCAGCTGCTGGCGCTGCTGGCGTTCGCAGTGGCCATGTTCTTCCTGGAGAACCAGATCCAGAAGCTGGAGGAGTCCAGAGGAAAGCTCGGTAAGTTGGAGGGGTTTGCAGCCCGGTACCCGGTCCAAGTACCTCCTCATCCATCATCATGCTTCATCATAATGATCAGGATACGACCATGAAATATTCACAGATCTTGAAGCTCCTGGACTTTGCCTGATCATGAGAGGAAATTGTTGAATTATTGAACCATGCACAGTGGTTTGCATAATGGTTACAGATCAAACTCTCCCAGTTTGTGCAATGGAGAATGAGAGAGAAGAGATGCTTTAGTCCTGAATCTGTTTTTGCTCTTTTTTTGTGGTAGAGGTAAGGTTTGTGTGGCTTTGTTTTTTTTAAGTATTGGAAATCTTGAGTGATGTCTTTGACCAACACTCTTGACCTCAAACACATTTATGTCCTGACCATTTGACAAAAACACAGATGATGAGTAAACCTTTTCCATCACTGCTGGCACTTGAAAATAGCTTGGAAATGTCTTCAGTCATAAGTTGGAGGTATGGAGGTTGAGTACTGAATGTGCTTAGACGTGTAGCTACAGAAAACTCCTGGTCAGTTCTGTGTAATTTCTGATTCAGCGCCGTCTTGTCTTAACCCTTCGGCTGAAACGTGGGTGCTGCTGCGTTCCAAAATCTTGTTGGTAGCTCCCACAGGGGGCTCGGTCCCGGTGAATATCTGGGACATTGCAGGATTATCTCTTTAGTGTGGGGACTTGTTTTTTTTTATTTTTTAAGGAGCAACAGACACTGAGGGTACAGCCAGGATGCCTCCAGAGGTTCACGCCACATGGAGTATCTTGTGATGAGCGTATGAGGCTGATACAGAAGAGAAACCAACCACATATTTTGATGTGTTACAGAAGTTGATGGTGGTAGGAATATGTCCTAGTGTCATTCACACACAGCTGAGCTGACAGGAACATTTGATGGAACAATATGTTATTAATACCGCCCCTGCTTTCCTCACTGAAACATGTGGAAATATGAAGAGGCTCGCTTCCATTTCAGCGTATATTTGAAATGCGCTGCTCTCCCACACGGGTATAATTTTAGTGTCAGATTAGGGTGAAGCTGGGTGGAACAAAGCTGTGAATGAGGATGCAGAACTGTGCGAGCTCATCAGAACGGTGAGGCTGTGGACTGAGCTCAGAGAGGTGTCAGTCAGAAATCAGATAGATGTTTAATTTTAGCCTAAACACGTGAAAAGAGTGTGTACTACTGGTTTTTTTTCAGTTAGTTCTTCAGTTATAAATGTATCGTTGATCAGATGCAGACCTAAAAAAGGAACCCATTGTGTCCTGAAGCTGCTGGTGAAGTCCTCAGGTTAAGCGCAGCTTCTGATTGGTTGTCCAAAACTACAGATGTAATATTCAAGAGACATATTTTGATAGTTTTTCAAAAAGTTTACACAGTTGCCTAAGATCTTAATTAAATGTCTGTGATATGCTTTGGTCAAAATAACAGGCGTGTAGCATAGAAGCACCCTTTTCAACCATGTTTTGAAAGCTCTGTTCAAAGCAGCAGGTTTAAGAGGGAGAAGTGAGACATTTGCTCTCACTCACCCCCCTCTTCTACATCAAATGCTTTTTTTGAAATCATTGTTACAGCTTTACACAATCTATTTAAGAGGAAAAAGAAAATATTACGCGCCCCCCACTCTCCACCGCGACTATAAATAGTATCATTTGTCTATAAAATCGTTATAAGTACACCTCTGCATAACGCTGCATTCTTATTAACATTAAAAGAAACAAAAAAGAAAGAAATATAGATCAACTTATAACAAAGAATAACTTTATTAACATTGTTTTTAGTCTGTAAAGATTTATAGTGCATCAATCCCACCGTCGTCACAGTGAAGCTAAGCGCTACATCAGCATCGTCAGATTTCCTCGTCTTAACTTTGTCGTGACTTTCGTTTGTCTCATTATCTCCGTCTCTCTCCGCCTTTCTTTTCATCTCTGTTAAATATTTTTCCATGGTGTCACTTGAGGGTTTGTTCACTTCATATCTGCTGCTGTGTGCGTGCATGTCCGTGCAAAAAAACCCTGAAACAATATAGCTAATCCTGTGATAATGGGAGCGCCACTGCCCTCTACTGGAGTATATGTGCAACTACACTTTATTCTAATACAAAAAAAAAAAGCCTTGTTCCCTCGGGCTCACCCTGGCCTCCCCCCTGGCATCGCCACACGCACACGACCCCCCGGCATCGCACTGGGCCCTTCAAGGGGTCGCGCCCCACTGTTTGAGAAGGACTGCTTTAGACAGAGTCGAAAGTCTGGTGTGTTGCTGAACTGTGTTGTTTTCACACCGCTGTTGTGGCACAGCCACTGCCTATTTATTTATTTATTTATTTATTTATTTATTTATTTATTTATTTAGTATGTATGTATTTATTTAGGTGTTTTATTTAACACTTATTTGCTTTGGGTAATGTCCAAAAACTACAGAGTTTAATGCAATGTGTCATTGAAATGGCACAAAAAGTGACGTCATGAAAGTTGCCTGGTTGTAATTTGAGACTGAACATCATGACCGGCGGCTGGTGTAGAAATGGAGGAAAATCATTGATGTATTCAGTAGTAATATATTGTAATGTTTTGCAGTTATTACCTTCACACTTTAGCTTTTGGAAACTGAATTGCAGCGGATATGGGGTGAATACAATGACCAACAAATAGTTTGGCTGTCTTATTTGGATGAGAAATGCTTCCCTGAAGCTGACCTCATGCATGAAAATAGGCACCACGCTGAAACTCTAGATCTTTCTTTCCACTGAGTTGGTTTCAGTGCAGGTTTGGAGTATGTGCCTGATTTAGAGCCAGTCTTTTCTGTTTGACCTCCCGGAGCACTGGATTCCAGTCCTGAAAACTGGAGTTGAGAAGAACAGCGTAGCTACAGCTACCGGCCCAGCGCTACCACCTGGGTCCAGTCTAGGAGGGGAAAAAAGGAAGGTTTAAATGGCACATGGCTGAACATGCACTGAGGTGTGTGTGTGTGTGTGTGTGTGTGTCATCTAGCTAGTGTGGACGGGTTAACATGAGGACCAAGATCAAAACTGTGATGATATGCACTTGTTGTGTTGCTAATGTGAACTTGAACGGCTTGACGTGCAAAACAAAAATGAAGTGTATTCTAAGAAAATGCCGTAACAAAGCAGAAAACATGACGATATGTAACTAAACTCAACAGAAACACACATGCATGTTTTTTTTAATAGCTCTTTTTTCCCTCTCCTCTGCCACATCCGTGTTCAGGATGAGCAGTTGAATCACATTAATGACTTGATGCGATCTCAGCCTTGGCTTCTTCTTATGAACTGAAACAGCTTTCATGAATGCTAACATTGTAAGGGACTTTTGCTTTCTCCGTAGCGTGCCTTCAGATTACTTTTGTTTACAAGCAAATTGGTGGGAAAACGTATCGCATCATCTTGGATTCCAGAGAAGTTATGACCCAGATGATGGACATATTAACTGCTGATGACGTGTCAGTGTGGATAAATATTGGGGCTCTGAAATGAACGAGCGATCCCTGCTCGGTTTTCATCTGTAAAGATCTATTCTTTACACGCAGAGAAAAACTCACATGCACAGTGTCATTGCTGAAACCGAACCTGAGAGGCATTTTCCCCCCCCGTGTGCCCACCGCTGCAAGAATCTGTTGACTTGGCAAAAAGCTTTCTGATGGATGAGCGGAGTGAACCCACGTCTGCATACTGAAACTGTGAATTCTGTGCTGCATAGCCAGATAGTTGTGACCGGGTCTTTCAGGTCACGATTCTGACAGACGGGTAACGGGACCAGTTACATTTCCAGGTAAGGTTCCTAGAGCTCCACCTGTGCAGCAGTGGGAAGCAGAACAAGGACCATACAAAGGGACACTTGGTGTCCAAACCAAAGTTAAAATACCAATATGGCTTCTATTTGATCATTAAAGGGGGTCTATTATTAAAAAAGAGAGCATTTATTTGAGTGTTTGAAATACCTACCAACTACAAAACTCCACAAAAATAAGCGATTCAGGTTTGAAGGACACTGACTGACAGATCCAGTCAGTAGGACTCTCCAGCCTCCCCCCATCTTTTCTACCCCGCTCCAAAGATGCTGCATTTGTGGAACCCAGGAGGGGGGGGGGTTCACAAAGCTTTGACACCACGACGGGGTTAGAGCGGCTGGTGGCTCAGACAATTAAAACCAAACTGCTCTATGAGCAAAGCAATAGAGACGTGATTAAAAAAGAAGTAGTTACTCCGCATCTCTGAAGTATTTTGGCCAAAGAATGTTAAAAGAAAGAACAAAACATGAAGATCTCAGGGATTATCATTATCATCTTTCAGTTGTTTTTATTTGACAGCTTGAAATGACCAGAATCCCTTGGCACAAAGGGGGACCCTGTTGCCCCAAACGGGTTAAATCCCCTTTAGACGCCTCCTGCAGGCGGACCCGCTGTGGTTCGGTTACAGGCTAATCATCATCCCGAGGTTTCACTGAGATGCGTCCGGCAACACAAGCGCGCTGCGACTCAGCGGCGTTTCCCTCCGTGAGTCTAATCCGTGATTCCAACCGTATTTCTATCCGGTCAAGGGTGAGACGGACGGAAATAAAGTTTCTGCACTAAAGAAGCCTCCCTCTCCCCGTCAGAGCAGGGATTATCCTCGTCTTCCTGTTCAGGTGATTTCAGGAGCTCACCTTGAACAATTTCAAACTCTTTAATCCGTTCAGACTGACATTCAGGATTCACGTTTCACTCATGTCCAACAGAAGATGCACAGATGGATTTGTTTTCGACAGAGAATTGTTTTTTTCAGGAAGTTGAGAAAACTTCAGTTAGTTGAAGTGAAGTGGTTCATTAGGAGAACTTTCACCGATCTAAACTGATTTTAAAATCCACCTCTAAGGCCTGATCCAGAAGCTTGTTTTATGAATTGTCTCAGGATAAGAGCGCAGTTGAATTATTTGAGTTCTGTCAAGCAGGGATTCACATAGATATTTATGTTAAATTTTTTTTTAACCTGGTACAATGTCAAGAATGCTGGATTAAAAAAAAAACAACTCTTTGTTCTGACCTGTGAAGAGCTCAGTGGTGTCTCCAGGGCACAATCTTGTGTGAAATATTTCTATAATTGGATACCAGTGCAGATCACGTTCAGTAATACCTGTTCTTATTCCAGGTTTACCGGTTAAAGGCGTTTTTATTACAGCGCTGTGAGCATCGTTACTCTGTTAACTTCTGTAGATCGAAGGCATGTTGCACGTCCATGTAGGGTGTTGTTCTTCTGCAGCCTGGTGCTTGAATGGCTTTCACACAGCTTTGAAAGCTTTTTTTAATCCTTATAGATCAATAACCCTCCAAGCATTGGGCTATTGGTGTTGGGTAAGTTTCTCAGAGATGTAAGGGGTTATTACAAGCTGCGTAAATAGAAAACTGTCTCCTCATAGACCTTGTATCTGAATAAAGACCTCTTCAACTCTCCCCTGCAGACCACGTGAGGGTTGCATGTCTCCTCGCCCCCTTGCCTCCTCGCTCCCTCGCCTCCTCTCCCCTCAACATCAATGCCTTCTATCTGTTGGCAGTTATTCAGCCAGATTAAAGAAATTCAATTTCCATCTGTTGCGTGGCGATATTTTCTTCCAGACACAAGTGGTTCTGTGATGAGCTCTGAGAGAGAAGAGCGACGCCGCTGAATGCTGAAAGAAGGGGGGATGCATGCGGTCTTTGTGCGAGTGTTTGCAGAGCCGAGGCGAGACTCGAAGCGTCGGTTTGTCGCCGCGGCCCTTTTCCTGTCGGGCCTTTGATTGTTATGCTCGGCACTTGCAGCCCACCCACGCATCCGCGCCACTGCTCGGGGACCCGGAGTTCTGGTCAGGAATTTGCTCTTGAAAGGACGTTGGTCAGGCATTACTAGTCCATCCTCGTGCACGCACCGCACAGGCACTAATTGGACAACCGTATGCCTACAAGCTGACTTGTTGCTGCTGTTCAGATTCTCGGCTGCACGTCGTCCATCTTGTTCTTGATACTCAGTAAGACATTTGTGCATCTGTCAGGTCTGTGTTGACATCTGGCTGTGGCCTCCTTTTTAAAGATAATTGGTAGGGATGCACGATAACTGTTTTTTAAAACCGATACCGATAACTGATAACTTTCAGCTCCTAACGGCCGATACCGATAATCGATAACACGCACATATACCTAAGGTCATTACATCAATACTATGAACAAAACCAAAAGCAGTTTGACTTTTTATATGAACAGATATTTATTTTTTCCAAAAAAAAACTATTGTCAAGCCTCTCAAACATTTTCTTAAAGCTATCAAACAAACCTATTTGATATCTCACATTAACTTAAATAAGGTTCATTACTGACTGATATAAAAAATAAAGGCTCCTTGAACTGATGGAAATACATGCATCAGAATTACTAACTGAAAAAGATTAACATTTAAAGGATTTTGGCTTGTGGTTCCATTTAAATTAATAGCTTTAATTAAAGTAAATGAGGTTCGGTAGTTTTTGTTTTTTAATCTCGTGGAAGCTTTAGATGAGAAGAATGAGGGAGAGGAGAGGGGAGACTGCTACTGGATTGCGCATGTTAGCATTAGCTTCCGTTAGCGCGATTTCAAAACTCCATGGAGGTGATTGTTATGTTGTAAGTGGCTGATCAGGTTTTACGTATTAAAGCTTGTGCTTCCCTCCTCGTAGAATTTACTCGGAGGATTCGTCACAAATAACCACCAAACTATCTTCTTCTGAAACTTTAATGAAGTTCCGCGCCGCCATGTTTGTTGTGATCAGCACAGTGCATGCTGCATTCAAGGTGTAACGTAAATTCCGACGTTTCCTCGTTTGCTAGTCGTTATTTCAGCCTTTTCTATGTTTTTCTTTTTTTATGTGTAACATGTGGGGAAATACTGCGAATATCAATTAAAGTCAGCAACTACTAAAATTATGACCGAGTTAACTAGTTGTTTTCTGGCATGAGGGGGTATTCTTGATTTTCCTGATTGAGTAATCGTTTTTCTGATTATGCCGACGTTACTTGAACATAACATTCACTGCTGGTCATTCAAGGCTCAGAGGGAGCGAGGCACTACTGTGTTGACAGAAATATAAATGTTATCAGGGCTATTTGTTGTGATATCGGACCTATCGGGATGATGTCATAATTTCCTGTTATCGGCCCGATAGTTATCGCGCACCCCTAATAATTGGTGAGGACTCAACTAAATGTAAAATTTTAAACCCCCACATTTCTTCTAGTTTCCTTCTTTTTTTAAAGAGCACTCGGGTTACCTTTGAACTCTCCCTGACACCCTGCGTATCTGTTTTTAGACTCCCTAAGTGACATGAAGGCTGCGCGAGTCATTGGCTCCCGTTCTGCACCGAGGCATCTGTTGCCATAAGCAGGTGGTGGCGTCTAACGCATAAACCTGCTCAGTCTCTCTGAAACCAGCTGTCTGAACTGCTAATGGAGGAGATCTCAGCGAGGAGACGGGCATACGTAGGTGTTGGGAATGGATTTGCTGTGGGAGGTTGGGAGGCATAGTGCTAATGGTCATACTGGGCTCTTGCTGTATTGTTAGGAACAGGCTTTGATTGGGGGCCAGAGATTTATGGCCCCCACATGTCCACTCTGTCTGACAGGGAGTGTATTTTTGCAAAGTGGCGCACACAGCTGCAACCGGTGATTGGCTGCGCGTCTGCTGCCGTAGCAGGATGACAGACAGGCTAATCAGAGTGTTATGGACAGTTTCACACCCTGTGTGTAATTTGAGACTGTTCAAAAACGCTAAACCACACATCATCCGCCCCCCCACCCCATTTCACTCGCCAATCTTTCTCTTCTCTTTAATGGAGAGCAGACCAGTCCAGAGTAGTGCACCAAAAATTTATATCACGGTATTTTTCAAAATTATATCGGTTTCACGGTATGTCACTGTATTTTTTTTTTTTTTTTTTTTTTTTGAAGGCACAACTGGGTGTTAACCACATTTTCTAATCATTTATAGAGGAACTGCTGCAGTAAATTGACTTAGAATGACCTATTTTACTGTCATGAGGAGAAAAACATTCATATCTACACCAGTATTAATACAGGTTTGCATGGCCTCACAAAATGATACTATTTACAAAGAGGTGGAACTCGTGATTCTAATTAAGTGAAGGAATCAGAATGCATGATAGTTGCAGTTAAAATACAGAACCCTTTTATTTTTCAAATTTTGCAAACAACTTAAAAAAACATTTTGTAAAAAAAAAAAAAAAAAAAAAAAAAATCAACATTAACTACACAATGTAAACAACGTTCTAAAGTTGTAGCCGCGGGAGGCAACACCAGCCTGGTGTAGCCTCCCGCGGCTACAACTTTAGCTCGGCAACATTTGCAGATTATTGTAGTTTGTTGGACGTCGTCTTTTTTAAATCCAAAGAACTTCCACACGACAGACACGGCTCCTCGTTTAGGAAGAAGGTCCTCGATCTCATGTTGCTGTTCTGGAGCTTCCACTTCGGGACTAGAAATGTAAACTAGTAGTGTGTTGCGCCTCCAGTGCAACTGCAAAACAGTCCCCTGTCAAACAATGTCCTGCGGCACTTAAGTTCCGCCGCGCGGCGTTCCCAACGTTGTGTACGCTACAGTACATACTCACCGGTATTACGGTATATGAAAAATTCATATCATAAGAAAAATAAACACCGGTATTCAGTATGAACCGGTATACCACCCAGCACTAGTCCAGAGGACAGTAAGACATATCAGTTTTATTTGTTTCAGAATAAATATGACTTACAATATCAAGTTTTCACACAAGTCTTCAAAGAAGATGGATATCTGTTAAGCAAAAAAAAAAAAAAAACCCCACAAAGTTATTCAAATTTGGGTAAAATGTTCCAACATTATAGGTCTGCCAGTGGCAGGTGACTGTGCACCTGAAAGCCCAGGGACGGACGGCTGCCAAGGGCTCATTATACAACCACACTTCCAAAAAATGTAGGGCGCTATAAAAATGAACCAAAAAAAAAGTTTTTTGAAAATATTATGAACTCATATTTGATTCATTAAAGAACATGTTTGCATCTTTTGAAGTAAGACTGGGTGATATGAGAAAAAGTTATATTTCGATTAAAAAAAAAAAAAGAAAACCAGTATAAATATTTATAATACAGAATATTGCACATGAGGGGCTGGATATTCAAGACAGTCTTTTTTTAAAAAAATAATAGACAAGGGCATGAATCCAACATAGTTTGAATAGTTTAGAATCTTCTGAGGTGGCAAAATGATCTTTGAGAAATACATAAAGTATTATTTTAAGGGTGGCCTAATAAACATTATGGAAGAGTGCTGACACTCATTGTAAAACGTTCTTGTCTATTTTTTTTAAAATAATAGTTAAAAAAACATAATAATTAACATTAGTTTTTTTCATATTTATATGACCAGAAAATTCAATTAAGGTATGCAATTCAACTTATTCAACTTACCAACAGCTGAGTGAAGTCGGTGGCCAAAACATTGCAGGCGAGTCCAGTTGTTGAGGGAGGTTGCTTTGCCCCAGTAACTCTTACTGGTATTCGAGGGTCATTACCTGTCTGGTATAACTGTGCGTGCTCTAGTGGGTGGGATTTGTCTCAAATGCTGAAACAAATTAGTGGTGTTTCCTGTTTTAGTAGCTACGTTCCTTCTACATATTTTGCACAGTGTATTACTCTGTTGTTTGTCCGACTTCAAAATACCCGAAGTACCTCCAAGCAGCCGAACTTCCAGGCTCTTTTAGGGCGACATCATGCTTTGTAAAGGATGCAGTATGTGGTTTAATATTGTTGTTGCTGAAAGATGCAAGACCTTCCCTGAAAAAGGAGTGTGGATGGGAGCATCATTTGCTCTAAAACCTGAACACCTTTCACCACTGAAAGGTGTGCAGGTGCAGGTGTTTCCAGATGTGCAGGCGTTTGAAACTGAGCACCTGATGCTAAAATGGTCCTGCTCATCTCCTCTGGATCAAGACTTCATTTACAATGCAGATGACCAGTCTGACTTATTGCCTACATCTAAATTTGAAGCACCGGTAACATAATCTTCAAAAAGCATCATCATATATGCAAGAGGGTTTCACAACATAAAAGAAAGTTATTGATGTTCATCAAGCTCGAAAAGGTTACAAAACCACTTCTCCCGTGCGGCCAGATTAATGGTGTGGCAAAGTATTTTATGTTTGAGTTCACAGTCTCACAATGATAGTGTTGCTCCGGTTAACCTTGGCACATCGGCTGGATGGATAGGATGGATGGATGGATGGATGGATGGATGGATGGATGGAAATCTTGTGAACTCTTATTGTTCTGGGATACTGCATATTTCTTTCAGTCTAGTAAGTTTAAGTTGATTTATTTATTTTTCTAAATGAGGGTGGGTGGCCTGAAGGACTTAGAGTAAAGGAACACGCAGTTATCGTTATCTTTTGTTATAAAGAAAATAGATTTCTTTGAAAGTGTGGCTCAAGGTGAATCTGAGTCCTGTCAAGTTTCCACCTGGAAGCTTAAATAGTGCCTGAATTGGCCTTTTTTTTTTTTTTTCAAAGTAAAAAAAAAACAACATGAATATAGTCCTTCCAAGAAATAATGAAAAGAAGGATGGAAAGTGCTTTTTGGGGTTTATACAGTGTTTCCTCCTCTGTGACCAACAAATGGATGGAAAAACTAGCTAAAATTTTAGTGGCCATTGAATGGTATGTCCTTTTTATAAAAGAAAAGCACTCTCTAAGGAATAAAGGAGTCATTGGGGATGGGGGGGGGGTGGGGGTGCTGACTGGGTGTGCTGATGGTCAGTGTTTGTATCCAAGGACTCGATCTCTAAAGTCCACACGAAGACATCCAGAGGTGACATTTGGTATCAGCTCTTTTAGAAAAAGCAAGAACTGAGGCCTGTTTTAAGTCTTTAATAAAATATCTTAAAGTGGGTACATGTAAAAGTTCATGAAGCTTGATACTCTCTCAGTCCTCCAACTCATGAGACAGGTAGCCTCCTACGTGGTCATTTGAAGTTTTTGTGAATTCAGGAAAAACATAAAAGCTTTTGAGATAAGGCTTTCTTTTAAATACAACATCAATTACAGAAAGTTGGGATGTGGTGTAAAATGTAAATTAAAAAAAAAACAGAATGCAATGATTTGAACATCTCAAACTCCTATTTAATTCCCAATAGAACATAGAAAGAATAAAACATGTCAGATGTTGGAACTGGGACATTTTATAATTTCATCGAAAATATTAGCACATTTAGATTTGATTGCAGCAACACATCTCAAAAAAGGTCAGAACAGGGTGATGTTCACCAGTTGTGTGGCATCTCCTCTTCCTCTAACATCTGTCTGTTAAACATCTGTGGAGACCAGTTTCAGCAGTTTTAGGAGAGGAAAGCTGTCCTGTACTTGATATTTCCAGATTGGTTACATTTCAGATTCTTAAAGGAGGACCTGTTTCGCAGTTTGGTTTTAACTGGAATTTGTTGTTTGACCATGATCACAGTGGTGACTCCTTTTAAACTCAACAGATTTAATTACAGAGGACCCCTTGCTCTGAAATTAGGAAAAGTCTCTCCGATGATTTTGTACAGTTTATTCTCTGGTAGTGTCCTGATGAGTCCATCTCATGTTTATGCGCCTCTTGGATCGATGTTTCAAAAATGGTCGGTCTTTCTTGTCTTGTGTTCAGCAGCTTTGTTGGTTTATCAATAATTTTTAAATTTCATTTTTGGTCAGGTTGAAGCAAGTAGTGGTCATGCAGCGAGGCTGTAGATGCAACATCCTTCCATTAACGACTGATTGGAAAATTAAATTTAAAGGCGGTTTATGTTTTGTTAAGATGAAGTCAAAGTCCAGACACCACTGTGAGTAAAAATGTTGTGGAAAAATGATTAATAAACTCACCATCATCCTCTAAAACGGCTCTGTAAAGGGAACGAGCCAGCAGCCGTTAATGAAAACGTTCATTTGCGGATATTGTTGCACAA
Organism: Hirundichthys speculiger; assembly: GCA_018398805.1. NCBI lineage: Eukaryota > Metazoa > Chordata > Actinopteri > Beloniformes > Exocoetidae > Hirundichthys > Hirundichthys speculiger. Next base: position 112,507 of record JAGFBZ010000660.1, read on the forward strand.
AGGGTCAAAATGGGAAACTCAACAGGGCTTATAAACCTTCAAGCACCATTTCATGCTTGGGGACACGAGGTTATATGGCTGCTGATAATAAAAGAGCAGAGTAATAATATGTGGCAGTTGTGGCTCAGGTGGGAGAGCAGTCACGCACCAACCTGAACGTTTCTGCCCCCAGTTTGTTCATCGGTGTGTGATTGTGAGTTTGAAGAGGCAAAAACTCTCAGAGACGCTAGAAAAAAATATGCATGTGTGTGGTTTGTAGTGTAAAAGGCTCTGAGTGATCAACAAGACTAGAATACAGCCCGTTTATGATTTATTTACTGTTTTTATTCAATATGTGGGTCAGAAAAAAACCTGATTCTTGGTTACATGCTCTCAGAAATGTTGTTTTTTTTTTTTTTTCATCCTCTACAGTCTGTTTCAAGGTCTAGTTGATATTGTCTTGGGCTCACACTTTGCATCACCACGTCGAAGCCTGCGAGTGTTTGACAGCTGATGATTCCCCCGCGGCTACGAACATGTGACAGCACTTGTCAGTTTTCTGACTTTTCTTGCAGAGTTTGTTGGATTTTCTTTTTTCTCCTCAGACTCAGCTCCTCCTCTGGCAGCACGAACAGCAGGTGGCTAATAAACCTCTGTCATGATAATAACTTATAATGATGGCGCCCTCATCCAGCTCCTTCTGGATCGCTTGTTGTAAACAATGTCTTTATTACTTTCAGAGTCTTGCGGATATTCAAACCCCTCCCGTGTTTTACTGTCCCTGCTGGACGAGCGCCCGGGAGGACGACGTCTAATGCTGGATCTGGAAGTAACGTGCTGTCAACAGAGGTGGAAGAGGGGAGGGAAATAAGAGAGATGATTTAATTTTCATTGTGACACAGAAATATTTAAATCCCTTGCTGGTGAAAATATAAGCTGCTACAATAGGGGCACAAAAAAAAAAGACAAGAAGAAAGCAAGCCTGTAGCAATTTACAGCTAATTTCATCAGAGCGCAGAAGGATAAAGGATAAAGGATAAAGGATAAAGGAGGAAGGAAGACGTTCTCCCAGTGCTGCTCTTCTTCCTGCCCCCCCAGTTCAAGTTTACTGCTAACAGCCTTTATCTTGTTCACCTGCTACGTGACCTAAACATCTTCAAGAAGGATCTGTTCAGTGTTACTACACTATATCTACTTGTCTCCTTGTTAAACCTCCTTTATCCCTATGTGTGCTTTATTCTCTTCCTTCTTGTTTCCTTTTTTCATAACAGTGTTGGCAGCAAACTACCTGACATTCACATTGATGCCCGTTAGGAGAAAGACTAATAAGTACATGACAAACAGCTGCATAATGCATGTGTATTTGTGTGCACTCAGCATCTTCATGAAGACACATCTGGGTTGCTGAATAATCAGCTCCCACGCCGCCGCCGCCGCCGCCTCCTCCCGCCGCTGGAGGATCAGTAGATCTGTGTGCCAACTCCCCTCTCAGCCAGATTGATTCTTCAAACGATTCTTTTCTTGGCCGAGCGACCGCATCTTTCCAGCCTCGCTATCTGACCAGAGTTACAGAGTCCAGCGCAGTTTATTACGCCACTGCTGATTCTGGCTTTAGTTTAACACGCCGAGAGAGTAACGGCGGGACGTGACTGATCAATAACAAAAGTCTGTTTATCGCCGCTGCTGTCAAAATTTATTCCAGTTTTACAGAACTGTGGAACACAATAATATTGCAGCAACTAGTAGTTATTCATTGATGAGAAATTTCTTCCTTGTTTAGTTAGTTTAATAATTAAAGAAGCACAAAGGATCTTTTGTCATCTGCAGTGCAGCCGGTCCCTCATAGGGGTGGAGTTTAATTTACTTTGGCTCTTGTTTGGTTTCTTTCTCTTCTGTTATTACTTTCTTAACTTTTTTAGTCACCTCTGACCTCCACTGTAGCTCTTTAATCATCGTTTGTGTGACATGGTGCTATGAAGTGGTACACAGTTGTTTTGTAAGCTACAACTGGGATGGGAGTCCAGTTATTTTGGCTATAAAGACTACCAAAACCTTATCTATTTATTAAGAATAATGAGCCAATATTTCATACGTGTTAGGAGGGGAAAAGAGTGTGAACCTCTACGGACTAGGATTGTTTTGCAGTGAAAGTCTCAATCTGAAGTTGAAGTTGGTTTTTGATTTGTAGCTTTTGATTTCAGAAAGTGACTTCAGCACCGTGAAGGACATTGTGATTTCAAGATGGGATTCAGTAAACCCAACATTAAATAGTTTTAATTTAATTTGTACTTAAAATATTTTCTGCCTGTATTTGCTGAACTGAAGGTAAAATATTTTAAGTAATATTTTATGTGTAGGGTAATGTACGTCACCTTATGTTAAAGAAATGAATAGATGCTAAACCTCATCTTAGCTTAGCAACAGTGCAGTTGACCAGAGGTTTTTATAACATGGCTGTATGTTGGTTGTGTGTTTTGGTTTAGCTGAGACCTCTTACACTTGGGAAAGAACTGCATACCCACTTCAGGCCTTAGTCATTTCTCTACATGCGTACGTGTGTCATCTGTTCCAGTTTTCAGTCCACATTTAGACAACCACAGTAGAAATCCAACCATCAGCCACCCATTTTATCGTGGATACGTCCAGTTGTGCAGACTTGAGATGGGAAAAGTATCCCAGTGTGCACTTTGTCATTACTTCTGTTTGTTGATCCAGAGGAGAAAACGCTTATTGATACTTTTGCCAGAAGGAGTCCATGGACCATTCTGAGTCATAGTAAAGCTCAGAATGTGTGTGTGGTTTTTCTTTAAGGTTAATTAAATCGTTGATGTAGTGAATATGTGTTAGCCTACTAGCTGAGCTATGATGCTATCAAATACAATGCTGTTACAGTTGCAGAAAGGCCAGCTGCGTAATCCTATGAAGTATGATATCCTCTGGCGTACTTGGCAAGAACACAAGTTCAGAAATGGCGTATTTGAAACTGAGAAACGGCCCTTGTCTTCTGTGAAATGCGGTGGCAGTGTCATGGTTTGGGCCTGTTTTGTCAGAACTTTGCAAAAAAATAAATGTCAGAACATCTTTCCTTGAAGAGAGTATCAGGTGATGTCAGTGTACCAAAGATGAGCTGGGAGATAAAGTTAATATTGTTGGATGGCCAAAGCAAAGGCCTGACTGTGATTAAATAGATGCTATATGTTGCTATATAGCAACATGCTATATGCTATGTGTTGTGGGGGGACCTGAAGGGAGGAAACCCAAAGGTGATGCTGTTCTATACAGAGGACATTTTAGGGGAAAGTACCACCTTAATCCTGTAAGCAGACTTTATTTACAGGTGTCTTTGTATTAACATCCTCTCATGCCTTCATGTACAGAGGAAATTTTCTCACAAGAATTCCACATGGTGATTTGAAACCTGGCAACCTGTCGGTTCACAGTGATCTGATGATGAACACGGTGCAACACCTTCTCTGGCTGCTAAATATAATAAGATGGAAGAAGAGATGCATATGAAAGCTGCAAAGAAAAGCCTGCAGAGACGAAGCGATAATTTTGAGCTGGTCTCGTTGCAGAAATGTTCTCTGCTGTCCTTCCCACTCACCATTAAACATATGTATAGCTGTTGTCTGCTCAGAGAGTGGAGTTTTCCCCAGACTCCCATATATGCATTACTAATTATCTGTTTGTTACAAGGCAGAGAGACTAAGAGGGAAACACTGAATATCTTAGTTGTAGCTGGCAATCAGATCAGCACTATTATGCAAAAGTTGTTTGTTGTCTGTTGTCTCGGAGCAAAATGCGTTTTACTACACGTCTGACATACGAATGCAGTTGTTTCAGGTCACCATGTCGTCCTCCATCCACACTGGACTGTTGCATTAGGAGTCTGTGTCTGTGGCATTTAGCGGTTGTGGTTTCTTTTCTTTTAAAAAATGAATTTATTTACAACGTACCAGTGCTGTTAAGGTGGCGCAGAGAGAATGCTTTGAAAGAATATCCTTTCAGATCACAGCTCAGATGTCTGAGGTTTAGTATCGACATTCAAGGAAATTATACAGCTGTAAGGAAATACTCTTGATTTTATCCAAAAAAAATCACAATATTGTTATCGGCATCCAGACTGTAAAGATACCGCCGTGAACAATGCAGGCGCGTTTTAGCTCGTCATATTTGTGTGTATGAAGACCTTCAGTAGCTGCTGACGGTTGAACTCACAGCAAAAATTATATCAATTGCATTAAGCACTTTTTTTTTTTCTTTTTTCTGCCAGATTTGTAAGTTTTAAAAAGTCTAAGTTTAAAGTTTACATTTATAAAGTTGAAACAGATTTTTAAATTTTGAGATTTTTAGCACCACGTGTGTTTACGACAGCCGCTGTTCTACATGTGAATGCTTTTATACAAGATGGTAAATGGAAGAAGGGAAAAGGTGACCTGAGGAAAAATTAATAAGTTACTGAACAGGTAAAATCATAAGACCTCTTGACTTTCGTGACTGCATGACAAGCAAACATAGAGATGTTTTTGCAGTGCCAACTATGTACTTTCAGTCTATACAGGGTCTGTGAAGATTTAATTCAATTCAGTTCAATTTTATTTGCATACCATCTGTAACAATGCCAATTATCTCTAGGCGCTTTACAGGGAGCATGACTCCCGAGCAAATATTTAACTAAAATTATAATATTAAATCAAATCAAAGATGGAAACAAACGTGCGTTTACAAGCATGTCAGTGTGGCTCATTTTTTTTAGGCTGTTAAACAAGTTAAAGCCCGTTCAAGATTTCATCATTACATCATCTTTCATTACTTTCTTTGGTGGTTTCTTAGTCGCCTTTGCCGTGATATTTGCTGTGCAAAAAATGTGCAAAACTGGACTGGTTCTGTTCGCCTCAAGTTAAGAGACCACAGACTTTTTTTTAATTTATTTTTTTTCCCCCCCAAGAGCTTTTTCTTCCCTTAGATTTTTAGCCCATCATCAAGCACCAGAATGTCTTTTTCCCTCAAATGACCCGAACATTCCCTCATATTTCATAGCTCTTGGCTTGAGGAGTTATCCAGATTATCCAGATACTTTCTGCTGCCTTGGAAGTACACCTGCCACTGAAAATCTGGCAAAAACCCACCGATCAAATCTATCCCCCCCCCCCCACAAACCATCAGTGCTGCCTTCAGTCTCCACAACAAGACATAAAACCTACTATTATTATCAATTAATATTATTGCTGTAATATTATTATTATTATTGCTGTCATTTATCTATTGTTGCAAGGAAAAAAAGAAGAAGAGCCCTTGCTACAGTGTTGAATTTCCCTTCTGGGATGAATAAAGAATTTTTCATTTCATTCATTCATTCATTTCATTTAATAAGACAAGACAATGATGGGATGAAATCTGTGTAAACTGCTTTATAATTTCTTCTCGTTGACTGTTTCTGAACTCACAGGCCTGTACGCTCCTGTTTTTACCAGATATTTGGGTATTATTGGCTCCGTTGTCAGACATTAGCAGTGAGAGTGTCCGGTTGAACCAGGATGATTATCATCTCCATCCTGGATTGCTGTCATTAACTTAGACTTGTTGGCATTTCAGCCTGGAGTTATAAATGGGACACATGAGGCTGGAGTTTATTTAGTATAGCGCTAAGCTTTTTCTTTTTTCTTTTTTTCCTCCCATGTATAGCTCGACTCCACAGAGAGGGGAAAAATGTTGTCATCCGCATGAAGTACTTTTTTTTTTTCTTTGAAAAAGATCTTTCTAAAAAAAGGTCATTTCTGTCGCTTCCAGCCTGCACATTTTGCCGCTCTGTGACATTCAATGGAGTAGCTGTGATCTGGAGACCAATACCCCAAAGCACTTAAATGTTCAAAACGGCCTTCACAGCGTCGTCTGTCGGCGCTGACAAGGCTGCGTTTTGTGTCGTCTCCATATCTGAGGAGCGCTTTGTCGGCGTTCTGTGACAGACGGGCTCTTGTTTTTTAGAGTGCTACTTTTGTTGGGGATTCAAAGTGACATTTGCGGGCTTCATAGGAGAGGTGGCCTTTACATGAAATGGTTTGCGCTGAATTAAAGTCCAGGGCTCAGCTGTAACAGCGAAAGCATCATTTCTCTGGGGTCTGTTGTTAATGGAACCTTAATGGCGCGACACCCTCCTCCTCTCTTTATTGTCCTCTCCTTCCTTTCTCCTCTCTTCACCTGCTTGTCAATACATGAAAGTCAAAAGTCATAGCAATGAAAAAGTCTTTGGGCGTTTATGGAACCTGACAAAACAGCAATTCTCTCTCACGAAATATCCCATCACTGTAATGGTTGTTTTTTTATTAGTGTCTGCGATGTAGACATTTAGATTTTCACCACATGACTTCTGTGGGTGATGAGACTGTGATGGTGCATCCTTCCTGGACAGGCCAAATAAAACTCCCAACATCCTCCAGAAAACAAACAGCCAACACAGATATGAAGTTACGTTCATCGTGCACTATTGTCTGATCTCTGCTCTACAGCCTCCTTGAAAGATCTGTGTTTTAGAGAGCCATTTTATTCACAATTAAATAAATACATATATCCAGAAATTGATAAATATTCCATGTTATTATTATCTTTAAATTATCCCAATGAAATTTATACAAAAAAAATCATAAAAAATGGCCAACTTATTTATTTCATGACAGTTTTATTTCATAATCTTATATTTATTAATTTGTGAAACTTTTATTTTGTAATGCCACATTTACATATTTCAGGAAACTTTTATTTTGTAATGCCACATTTACATATTTCAGGAAACTTTTATTTTGCAACACCACTTTTATTCCAGAACTCTTTTTGAATTCAAGTCCTTGTATTTAAATGAGCAGGCGCAGTTATCTATGGGTTTGGCCCAAGCGGAAACCATCCCATTTCCAGATTAAAGCTCATCATCCACTGACCAACTTCTGACCAACTTTTTTTTATTTTTCTAAATATCTTGTAGCTCTAATGGCCTTTATTCACAGTTAGAGAGAGACAGAAAACTAGGGAAGACATGCAGCAAGGGGTCACAGGCCGGGAGTTGAACCTGCGACCACCTGCAGCAGGATTATAGCCTCTGTACTCTTTTCTCTTGTGAATAAATAAGTGAGCTGTGAATAAAACCTTCTAGATCATGGTCATATTTTCTTGTTGTCCTTGTGTTAATTGTACTAACAGATGACTGGCTCTGGTTGTTGTGGAAGGATCTGGGAATTTAGACATGCTAACCGTGGCAGTCATTTCATGTCACCACAAACAGCGTTAGAGACTGGAGCTCCTGCTGCCGGGATGATTTACTGCAGGTCGCAGCACAGTAGCAACTGGAAGGATCCGGAAATGGTTTTCTGTGTGCAGGTTAGCTACCTCAGCTAAGCTGTGTACCGGTCGGACGCACAGAGCTGTTGGTCGAGAGATTAGCTGAAGCCCAGAGCGCTTTCAGCCGAGCCGGGCAACAGCTCCACTCTTCAGAGCAGCTGTACAGCCAGGGTGCTCATGGGAAAAAAACTCTTTGAGGACTCTTCCAAGGGGAATTATGGCCGGTCGCTCCTCTGCTTTTACTCCCAGAGGGTCTCGGTGAGCTCTGGAACCTCGAGTCTTGCCGAGGCCTGACCCAGCAGCACTTGTTTTGTACTTGAAATGAGGATGTTTGTAGAAAAAAAATAATATAAAGGAAAGTAAATGATCATCTTGGTTTAGCAAAAGTTTAGGTAGCCAAGCTAAATTCAGCTAAAAACAGGCTTCAAATACTTTGTACATACTCTGTACTGGACAGTCATGGCTCTGGCCAAACCCACATAGATAATCACGCCCATTCATTTGATAAGGAATTAGAATAAAAAAGAGCCCTGAAATAAAAGTGCTGTTGCAACATAAAGGTTTCCTAAAATGCATAAATGTGGAATTAAAAATACAATCTTCACTAATAAATAAATATACTATAGTAAATTAAACTGTCATGAAATAAAAAAAGTTGGCCATTTAAAAATTGATATTTTAATTTATTTTGTATTTTTTTCATAGGCATATTTATTTATTTCATTGAATATTTATCAGCTTTAGTATTTATTTATTTATTTATTGGGAATGAAATGGCTCTCCGTACTGTGTAACAGCGTTTTAGTATTCCAGATATACGTGAAGACGGTCGACTGCTCACTCAGCGTCTCACTGCACAAAGATACAAACACATTTCCACCATGGCATTCACATACTTTCACACATGCTAAATAATGCATCAGAGCATTTCAGAAAACAAATGTACAGGAGCAGAGTAACGTGCACTGAAAATGTGAACTAAAGCACTAGAACGGCATCATCTGCATTTTGGCTTAGTAATAAATAAGGTCACAGTTTAATATGTGATTGGTGTGTGATCATCATTTACTGTATTTGGGGCCTGTTTCAGAGAGGAGGTTTAACAAACTGAGGCTAAAAACCAACTCAGAGTCAACAGACATTGTTCAGACGTCTCGATTGTGGGATTAAATTGATCTCGTTTCAGTTTCATGAATGGGAGGAGACAGAAACTCAGGGTATGTGGAAGTGAACCAGGTTCAGCTCAACTAAATCCTCTTGATCGGGGTGACATTTCCTCGCTTTGTGAAACTGAAAACTGAACTGAGAGTTTCCCTGAGTTCAGGTTCAACATATTCAGAGTTTGAACCTAACCTGTTTTCTGAACTGGTAAAGACCAGAGTTTACTTTGGTCTGTTTTTGTCTGCATTTTGTTTAAATATTTAAAATCTTGAATTGAAAGACAGTGTGCCTTCTTTTTCACATGAAAGATTATTTAACTGTACTCTGGACTAAATGAATGAACAGACATTTGTAATTCATGTCGTAATTTAGTTTACAATAATTTTATGTTGGTTTGCAGTGAACATACAGACAAACCATTTACTTTTTTCACTCATGAAGCAACACTGGCCACACCTCTGATGTCACATACATCACCCATGACCGTTTGAAAAATAACCTTCCCATTATCACTTCTCCTTTATCTCATTTTTCCCCTGCAACTATGGAGCCCCGTTTGGGTCATAATTCAATGAATAAATGAGTCTATTATTATGAAATACAGGCTTTTATTATTATGAAATATTTCCCATTATTATGATAATGGTTTCATTTTTCATAAAAATGAGCTTTTACATAATAATAAAAATAATAATTTTAATCTTAAATTTGTATGTATCTTTTACTGTGTTTTTATTTTTATTTTAATTGTGAAGCGCTCTGTGACCATGGTCTGTGAAGGGCGCTGTATAAATAAAGTTTACTTACTTACTTACTTACTTACTTACTTACTTAATGGCTTTGTTTTTCATAAGAATGATTTGTGTGTCAATCACAGCAGAGAGGGCGGAGCCATTTATGTGATTGGCTGCTCTTTCATTCAGGCCTAAGCAACAGAACAGTGAATATCGATAGTGGGCGAGAGGTGCAACGTATATACTCCAGGCCAGTAGGTGGCAGAATGCACCTCAGTTTACGGTTAAAAGTTGACATCGACTAAAAAAACGTCAAGGTTTCCCGTAGCTCAGTCCAAGCTGCCATAGCTACAATCGGACTAGGAGCGCACATTGATGACGCCACGGCCCGCTGCTAACGGGACCTCACGGTCAAAACTAGTCGATGTCAGAGCGTAGAATGGAGAAGGATCAGCCAATGAGCGTGCAGGTCAACCACTGGCCCCGCCCACTGGCAAAATGTCATTATTATGTAAAAGCTCATTCTTATGAAAAAGGAAGCAATTATGTAAAAACACATTCTTAGATTTAAAAAAAAAAGCCATTCTGAAATAAACTATTATGCATTAAACATAATGTTACTGTTTATCTGTGTTAAGGACTACAGATGGAAATTAGCTTGGTGCTAAATCTGGTGCAGCCATCTTTTTAATGCCACTGCACTCGGTCCTTTAAATAAATAAAATTTAAAAAAAAATAAGATTAAATAATAAGAAAAATATATTTCATGATAATTACATTTTTTTTTTCATAATAATGGGAAATATTTAATAATAATAAACATGTATTTAATAATAATGGGAACCATTTCATAATAATGGATACGCATTTCATAATAATAAACGCCTGTATTTCATATTAATAGACTCATTTATTCATTGAATTATGACCCAAATGGGGCTCCATACTCATCAGGCCATCTTTCATCACTCCTCATATCAGACCTGGTTGGTTGTTTGGTTCGTTCTCTTCCTTTCTTCCTTCCTTTTTTCTTCTTTATTCTTCCTTTTTTCTTTATCTCTCTCCTCCTTCCTTCTTCCTTCATCTTCTTCCTCCTTCCTTCTTATTTCTTTCTTTCTCTGCCTTCCTTCTTCTGTCTCCTACTTCTTTCTTCCTTTTTCCTTCATCTTCCTCCTCCTTCCATCTTATTTCTTCTTCCTTTGTCTTTCTCCTTCCTTCCTTTATTTTTCTCCTCCTTTCTTCGTCTTTTTCCTTCCTTCTCCTCTCCAACACACCCACCCCCTCCCTCCATCCTGTGTCCCTCAGCTGTACTTTGGAGAACACAGCAGTGAATGAGACCTTTATTTGAGCATCAAAGTCGCACTTGTGTGTAAAAGCCAGTGGGGAAAAAATGCCTCAGCTTTGAAATCCCCATTTTAAAAAAAAAACCTCACCAAATGTTCAGTCTGATGCAGGTTGTATCTTTCACCGACACTAGTAGAAATGCAATGAAAATAATGAACGCGGCATGAAAGTGTTTATCTGAAAGTTTAAAAGGAAATCTTTGTTCTCTGGATTCGGCTCTTTGTGGCTGCCAGTTGTGTTGAAAAAGCTTTAAAGAGATTCCTCTCACAGCATGTCTCAAATTCCTTGCCATCACTTAAAAACAATGCAGGTTCAGCTCTGTTTAATCAGTATCCATATTAGCCCAGCTGTCTTCTTCTGCTAATCCGCTCGCTGCACAGTTCAGAGGCTGCATGAGGAAAAATTAGAAATTCAAAAGGTGCACTTTTTTTTATCCAAAAATTCATTAGCTCTGCAGCGGTGACATAACTGTGCCCCTGGAAACCTGGCACTGCAAAACAGTAAGTCTATATTGGGAGAGGAGGGAAAAAACCAGCAGCAGCAGCAAGCGAGAGCTCCTTCCTGTCATCCTTCATTGATTTTGCAATCCAGTGGCGTCCAAGCAGAGCCGCACAAGCATCCACCTCAGTCCGCCGCTGAGAGCTAATCTCTATTTCCCACCTCGTTCAGGGCCTCGGTTCCTGGGCTTTGCCGTCTCAGGGGGGGGGGGGGGGGGGGGGGGGGGGGGGCTCGGACTGGCGGACCAGAGCAATGATAGATTTATGAGCTGCTTGGAGAAGGGATCATCTTCTCTTCTTCCGCTTTTATTATCCCATTAAATTTGACGGGACGGCAATAACGCACGGCCGCCTGTCACGTTTTGAAGATCTATCTGCGAATGTGAACGATATCGAAGGCTCGTGTCTAATCAGCTTGAAATGACTTCAGTAAATATGTCCAACTACAAGCGCCGTCTTCCTCCTGCCTCTCACGTTGAATGGAACGAGGAGTAATAGGCTTGTAGTTGTCACAGTTTTTAAGACCCATGTTGGCTTCATGCTTCATAATTGGCTTTTAATGCACAGAGGCAGCTTGAAGAGAGGAAAGTGAAAGAAATGAGGAATGAAAGGAGCCCTACTGTGTGGCCATAGTAATTCAGGCTTTTGTTCTCTAATTAAATGACCTCAGAACGGAGCCCCGAGCTTAAGTTGGTGTGTGTGGGAGAGAAAGTTAGTGCCAACGCTGTTAGCCTAAGAAGCTCTCTCTCCCTGCCTGAACCGCCTTCTTGTCGGTTGTTGGAAATTTGGCACGAAACACTTGTATTTAACAAGTGATTTCAGGGCCTTTTCACATAGTCAGGACATTGTTGTCGGGGACACGGCTAAAAAGAACGGCTCTGAAAGTTTTCCTTCAGTCGTACAAAATCTTAAATTAGCATGTTTACTCCGAAATAAAGCAACACAAAATCTCATATGAAAGGTTTTTCTCAGGATAATACACCCTCATCACTGCCAACAGTTTTTACTGAGACTTTATCAGAAATGAACCCCAGTGAAATACTGCATGTTGACAGAATAACCTATTTAACTCAGAATAACTCTGGTAAGAGTTGCTATTAAATAAATGAGGGAATGGTGGCTGAAAAAACTGTTAGACTATCGGAGTGGTTTACGTTGGTGGGTTTGGTTTAGTTATGATGGTTAAGACACAGGATGTGTCTTCTGACATGGTTGTATAAGGAATGAGAAATGCCTCACTTCAACAGGTAGCATTAAATCACTTCTCAGCTGAAACATCTTCATCACTGCAGTGTTTGGAGGCTCCGAGTAAATCCAGGTGGTGACTTTGTTGTTGTTGTTTTTTTTTTGAGGGGGGCAGACGGTGTATTCATGTATTTCTAGTCTATATAAGAACAGCATGCATACTAGTGCTGGGCGATATGGAAAAAATCATATATCACGATATGGACTATTTTATATCACGATAACTAGGGGTGTAACGGTACATGTATTTGTATTGAACCGTTCGGTATGACGTGGTCGGTTCGGGACGGAGGCGTACCGAACGAGTTTCCACACGGACATATTAAGTAGAGGACCGCATGGAGCACAACAAACAGCAGTTGTAGCGGACGTCGTGGCTAATACTAATGCCGCCAGCATTGGCAATAAGCTTCCTGCGACATAGTGTTAAATGTGGTGGGAAGCTGTGTTTGTACTCGGTCGTCTTTCTCTTTTTGTAGCGATGTTCACGCTGGGGTGGTGCCGTTTCAAATGAGTTAACAGGTTAGACGTGTTGCCAGAAACATACCCGATCTCGGATGAACAATGTCGGGCAAACCACTTTGGTTTTTATCAACTTCTCTTTTGTCCCTGTTTATATTTCACCGGGGAGCCGAAGACCCTAATCACCCTAAACGCTGGCTTCAAACACATGATAAAAGTATTTGAGCCCCGATATCAATTACCTTCTTGTCCACATTTTAGCCAGAAAATCATACCGGGACTTTATGAAAAAATACAATGATTTGTTTTTAAAGAAACAGTCTGAGCCTTATTCATGTTATTTAATCTGAGCAACAACTTGAAACTGTTCAGTGTTGCAACTGTTCAATTTTGCACATCAGAAGGATATTTTCTTTAAGAAAAAGTCTGAGCCAATATTATTTTTATTTTGTTTTTTTCAAAATATCTACATTTCAGAATATTGTATTTATATTTTTGAGCAAAATTCTAGCTTTGTATAGGCTAATGTTCTTATTGTTTTAAAAGCACAAAAGTGTGTAATAAACAACTAGCACATTTATATTTTGCATTTTGTTTTCTTACTGTACCGAAAAAAAATGAACCGAACCGTGACCTCAAAACCGAGGTACGTACCGAACCGAGAGTTTTGTGTACCGTTACACCCCTAATAACGATATATATCACAATATACCATAATAAAGTATGTTTTCAGTTATTCTCTGAAAAGTTTGACAAAAATTTCATTGCTTACTTTTCAACTTTATTTTGAAAGGACATTTAGCTGAACTGTCACAAACATACATTTTAGTGCAGCAAAAAAAAAAACAGGTAGGTACAGAGGTACAGTAGCTTTCACATTTTTTTTTTTAAAGTGCACAACAGTTTCTGAGAGGAAAAACACATTTTTGCACTGAAGTTCAGCTATAAAAAAATAAACACAAATTATTTTTTTCAACTTTCTGAAATCTGTAACCTTGTAGTGCAAAGTTTGCAAACCAATATAAAGTGTCTAAAGTAAACATCAGGGTTGAAGAGAACTCTGTTTAAGGCATTAACCATGAATAAAAGTGCAAACATAAAAGGCTACTTTGTAGAAGTAGATATGATTCTATCAAATTTATCATTGCAGGTTATTTAATTACATATTTGCTGTAATAATTGATAAAATTAGGTTAGAAACAATAGAAAGGATAGAAGAGAAATGGCACGATACACACTTTTATATCGTCCCCATGATATGTGTCGTCATATTACCCAGCACTACTAGGGAGGTGTTTCAGGTACGCTAAACAAGGACACGATGGAGAGGTTTGTGAACGCCTTGGTAACCCCCCCTGGAGGAGCTAGAGATGGTAGCAGGGGAGCTTAAGCCGCTTCCCCATGACCCAAATTCAAATAAGTAATTGGAAGTTAACGGGTAGAACTGGATCGGAAATGAAAATGTTCACAGCACACATTTTTGAGACTGTTCAGTTAGGGATTAGAATAAAACTGCTGCATCGCTATGTAATAAATGCAGAAGCATGACCTCTGCCTACCATACTATCATGTTGTACAAAATATATTAACGTTTTCATGTGCATAGTAATTTAAAGAAAATGTCACTAAGTGCAACAGTGTGGAGAAAAGTTGCTATTGGTGTTTGGCAATAGTCATACATACGGCAGAAGTAAAGTATTTGTTTGGAATTGAGTTTCTGGCCACTGAAATGATAATGTAATACATAACTTGAGGATTATATTCATTAACCCAGTGGTTCCCAAACCTTTAATGCTGCATACCACCTGAGAAACTATTGAGCTCTCTGAGTACCACCATGATGACCAATTTTAAAATATATAGCCATACATGCCTTCTCAATTAGCTTTAAACACACATGAGAGATGTTTATTTCTTATTGTGGTTATTTATTGTCACCTGAATTTCATTTGAAACTTTGTATTTATAATGCATTGACAAGTCATGACGTTCCCCCGCGTACCACCAGAGAGCGCTCGCGTACCACTGGTGGTACTCGTACCACAGTTTGTGCACCACTGCATTAATCAATGTACTCTTTTTTTTTTTTTTTTTTTTTTTTTTTTTTTTTTTGTTTCTTTGTTCAGCTGCCTGATTAACTTTAAATGTGTTCATGAGCTGGTCGTAAACGTGTGCATTGATAATCTACTAAGAGCATGACACTCTACTTGGAAACTTTGGGCTTTAGCATTCATGCCGTTGTTACTTTGACATTGTTTAATACAAATCACATCCCTTCTTGACAACGTCGCTCCCTGATGCATCTTAAAACTGACAGACAGTATGGGATTTTTTTTCTTTTATGAAATGACGACAAACTCAAAAACTCCAACATAAGAGACGCTTGTCACCCTGGTTGGGGCTTTAAAAGTTAAAATTGAAATCATTTGGTGGGAGGTTCAGACCTGCAGGGTTCTGTGAGGTTCTGTGGGTTCTAAGACTTGGTTGAAAAGAGAACTTTTTTTTTGTTGTTTGTCTGATATAATGTGATATGAACCATCAGCTTCCACAACAAGACATAAAACCTACTATTAATATCAATTAATATTATTATTATTATTGCTGTAATATTATTATTATTGCCATTTATCTATTGTTGGAAAAAAAAAGAGAGAGAAGAAGAGCCTTTGCTACAGTGTCGAATTTCCCTTCCTGGGATAAAAAAAGTATTTTCATTTCATTTTCATAAGTTGACCAAAACGTATCAGATATTTCATGAAGATCTTTTGGCAATTTTTGAAAAAAATGAGGCCAGAATATATTTCCTCTGAGGAACATGACAAGTGGTGTCTGATTTATAAATGCAAAGTACATCAGCGTCAATTAAATACAAAAGTGGGTTCATGTTCGTTATATCATTATAGACATAAATGATAGGTTTCTGGCGCTTTTTCCAAATTCTCCTGTTATGTCACCTTTTAAATAGAGCTCTGCTCTTTTAATGGATCTGCTGCAGTCTGCAGATACACCCCCCCCCCCCCCCCCCCCGCCATCTGTGTCACAGTAACCTTACTGGTGACTCATGACCAATCAGATGGCAGCATGAGAGAGAGAGGACTGGTCACTAAAGACAGGTTAAAGGTAGGGGTGCACGATAATTATCGACCTGATAACTATCGGGCCGATAATAGGAAATAATGATGTCATCCCAAAAAGTCCGATATCACGATGAATAGCCCTGATAACATTTATATTTCTGTCAACACGGCAGTGTCTCGCTCCCTCTGAGCCTTGAATGACCGGCAGTTAATGTTATGTTCAAGTGACGTCGGCATAATCAGAAAAACGATTTCTCAGTAAGGAAAATCAAGAATACCCCCTCATGCCAGAAAACAACTCGTTAACTTGGTCATAATTTTGGTAGTTGCGGACTTTAATTGATATTCGCAGTATTTTCCCACATGTTACACATAAGAAATAGAAAAAATAGAAAAGGCTGAAAGAACGACTAGCAAACGAAGGAACGGAGGAATTTTCGTCACACCTTGAATGCAGCCTGCAGCACAGCGCTGATTAAAAAAAAAACATGGCGGCGATTGTATGGAACCTCGTTAAAGTTTCAGAAGATGATAGGTCGTTGGTTATTTGTGACAAATGCTCCAAGCGAAGGAGGGAAGAATAGCACAAACTTTAATACGTCAAACCTGATCAGCCACTTGAAACATAACCATCGCTTCCATGGAGTTTTGAAATCGCGCTAACGTGAGCTAACATGAGCTAACAGGAGCTAGCGTGAGCAAACCAGGAGCAAGTCCTCATCATCATCTCTCTCATCTAAAGCTTCCATGAGATAACCCCCTCCCAACCACATGCCAAAATCCTTGTAACGTAATTTCTTTGTTACTATGGAGTGCACTTTTTCAGTTTATTCACACAGACAAGTCTAACTTGTGTCAGTACATTATACACTGTGCATTATTTTTTATTGTCATTTAGGAATGCATTTTCTCAGTTTGTAATTCTGATGCATGTATTTCCATCAGTTCAAGGAGCCTTTATTTTTTTATATCAGTCAGTAATGAACCTTATTTAAGTTGATGTGAGATATTAAATAGGTTTGTTTGATAGCTTTATGAAAATGTTTGAGAGGCTTGACAATAGTTTTTCATTGGAAATAAAAAAATCTGTTCATTTAAAGAGTCAAAACTGCATTTGGTTTTGTTCATAGTATTGATGTAATGATCTTAGGTATATGTGTGTTATCAGTTATCGGTATCAGCCTTTAGGAGCGGAAAGTTATCGGTATCGGTTTAAAAAAACAGTTATCGTGCATCCCTAGTTAAAGGAGTCTGAATTAAAAAGATAAAACATACTGATGCAGATAATGTGAATATCAGGTCTGGTGATGGGGAAGGAGTGGGATGATCAGTGAGGCTTTAATATGCAGCGTGTTTAAAAATAGCTGCCTGCTGTCTGAAAATGACCCTAATGAGACGTAGACTGTGAAATTAAGCAGTAAACTTAGAAGCAAGTCTTTAATTTCACCTTCTTCCAGATGCAACCAGCTCAGATTGAAAAGTTTATACATTAAACAAACTTTGGCAGAAAATGGTTTTCATGTTGGATCCCATGATTTAAATGGAGAAAATGTTCTGAGGATAATGAGCGGAGAAAGTAGATTCTCGGTTCTTCAGGCACCTGCTGCTTTCTATCAGACTAAAGGCACCTGATGTTTGTGACTTGTATTGTAGAAGTTTGGACCGCAGCTCTATTTCTGCCTCTACTCTCTGCAGCTGATCATAAAAGTGGTCTTAAGATGACATTTGAGCCCGGGCGCCGAAACGCTGCACCTGTTGGAGCTGTTGTTGTTGGCAACAGTGGCAGGTAACGGCGCGT
Source organism: Hirundichthys speculiger (assembly GCA_018398805.1). Classification (NCBI taxonomy): domain Eukaryota; kingdom Metazoa; phylum Chordata; class Actinopteri; order Beloniformes; family Exocoetidae; genus Hirundichthys; species Hirundichthys speculiger. Next base: position 130,133 of record JAGFBZ010000660.1, read on the forward strand.
GAACGGACGTCTCCATTACAGCTGTCGTGCGTGTTGACAGCCTTCACCCGGTCCAACCACCTGGCACGTCTCCACTCCATCGGTCCAGACCGGGCAGAAGCGACACAGCTTCATCCGTAACCCGATCCAGCTTTGATGAGCAATTGTAACGTTAACAGCCGTTGTGGGGGGGGGGGCGTGAGAGAGAGAGGGCCGTGAGAGTATGTATGTGTTCATGTTCACACATGAAATAAAATGGAGACATGTCAGTTGGCTGCTGGTGTTAGATGGCGGCCCGTAAAGCTGATTGGGCCGGTTCAGGTCCCGTCACATTCGTTATCCTAGCGGGTCTGTGGGAGCCCTCAGAGCTCCCATGGGTCTTAGGTGCTCCAGCGTCGTTGCCTCCCTTCTTCACAAGAGCACACAAGTGCCCTTCTTCTCTCTACATCCTTCCTGCAGAGCGCTCTGAGGCTTTGTCAACACCCGCCAATCAGAGGCAAATCCAGATAAAGAAAAAAGCCACATGGCGTCAAAGGCCAGACCTCCTTTGTGTTGAGTCTTTTTACACTGAGGCTCTGAAGTCTGGCTTTTCTGCAGTCTCATGCAGCTCTTAGGAGGCCGTTCCCTCCTGCCCAGAACCTCCATCCCCTGTATTTTGAATTATATTGAATGAGAAATTAGATTGTCGAATTGTTTCAGTGGCTTGAAAGGGCATTGATGTCCTGCAAACATCCACTCAGCCGTCAAATAACCGTAACCTCTCAATTGAACTACCATCTCCTAACCCTTGAAGGAAACATATGCCCTTTTTTTATCCATGCCCTTGTTATTATGATGGAGTTGTTTTTTCTTAATCCATATGATCTGGGTCTGTGATGTCACAATATCCTGCATATCTGAACGCTTCGCTAAATCTGAAATGTTCCCAACTAAGATGTTGGAGATGTTGGAGTCTGTAAGCTAGGTGTCATTTCTAATTTAATGCTCAAGCACAGAATTAAAAAAAAAAAAAAGAAAGAAGGAAAGAAATTTTTATTTTATTTATTTTTTGTATATCACCTCTTTAAACTTTATCTTTTCACTCCTCTGCAGCTCACACAAAAAAAGAAAATTGTTAACATGAAGTCAGTTCACACCGCCTTGTAGTGCTGGGCGTTATGGAAAAAAATCATATATCACGATATGGACTATTTTATATCACGATAACGATATATATCACGATATACCATAATAAAGTGTGTCTTCAGTTATTCTCTGAAAAGTTTGTCAAAAATTTTATTGCTTACTTTTCAACTTTATTTTGAAAGGACATTTAGCTGAACTGTCACAAACATACATTTTAGTGCAGCAAAAACAGGTAGGTACAGAGGTACAGTAGCTTTCACATTTTTTTTTTAAAGTGCACAACAGTTTCTGAGAGGAAAAACACATTTTTGCACTGAAGTTCAGCTATAAAAAATAAACACAAATTATTTTTCAACTTTCTGAAATCTGTAACCTTGTAGTGCAAAGTTTGCAAACCAATATAAAGTGTCTAAAGTAAACATCAGGGTTGAAGAGAACTCTGTTTAAGGCATTAACCATGAATAAAAGTGCAAACATAAAAGGCTACTTTGTAGAAGTAGATATGATTCTATCAAATTTATTGTTGCAGGTTATTTAATTACATATTTGCTGTAATAATTGATAAAATTAGGTTAGAAACGATAGAAGAGAAATGGCAAGATACACACTTTTCTATCGTCCTCACGATATGTATCGTCATATCGCCCAGTACTAGGGTGAACGGGATAATTCTACTCTGATCTGTGATGTCACAATATCCTCCATATCTGAACACATTGCTAAATCTGAAATGTTCCCAACTAAGTCAAAGGCTTGCAGATGTTGGAGCGTGTGAGCTGGGTGTCATTTCAAATTTAATGCTCAAGCACAGAATAAAAAAAAAAAAAAAGAAGGAAAGAAAATGTTATTTTGTTTATATTTTTTTTGTATATCACCTCTTTAATCTTTTCACTCCTCTGCAGCTCACACAAAAAAAGAAAATTGGTAACATGAAGTCAGTTCACACTGCCTTGAATATGGCCTTAGAAAGTACATTAATATCATCTAAAACAGGGCTCATGGACACATCTTTTAACTCTACAGATAAATGAGGAGACAGAAAGTCAAGTTAGGGAACTGATATCAGAATAAAACCTGATTAGCAAACATGAGAAGCGTTGCTACGGCATGAAATGAGCTGCTCACACTGTGATCACCAAATATTCCTGTTATTACTCATGATCTTTATTGAGAAGCAGAGAAAAGAGTTTCACCTTTCAGATGAAAAGAAAATCCATTTTTTTAATGAACTTACCTTTAGTCTTTTGAAGATAATTCTTTCCGCTGATAAGGATGAGAATGGGTCAGATTTTAATCCAAGATTTTGTAAATCATATCAAGTGAAGTGATTAAGATGAGTTGGACTTTCTACAGGTAGTATTTTTGCCCTTTTTTAAAAATAATTTCCCTGCAGTTTATTTGCAACAACGTTACCCTTAAAAGAGAAACGCCAACACCATGGCGGTAAATCCTGAACCACGTGGTTTCCTGTCGTCCCAACAGAGCGAGCCATCGCCAGGCACGAGGTGCGAGAGATCGAGCAGCGGCACACGCAGGACGGCCTGCGGGAGCGGGACCCAGCGGCCGCGCCGTCTGACGGCGAGGACGGACATGGTCATCATCTACAACCGCGTGTGCCCAAGACGGCCAGCACCTCCTTCACCAACATCGCCTACGACCTGTGTGGGAAGAACCACTATCACGTCCTCCATATCAACACCACCAAGAACAACCCGGTCATGTCCCTGCAGGACCAGGTGAGACCCACAGCTCACACCTGGTCCCGGTTCACATCATCTTCCTCCTTTTGTGTTTGAAAAGAAACCCATTTTCTTCACGGCGGTACATTAATTTGCTCGGAGGAACAGTGTGTGCTCAGGAGAGCATTTCTACCATTATGATAGTGATGATTTTGTTCTGTTCAGGTGCGGTTTGTAAAGAATGTGACTGAATGGCGGGAGATGAAGCCGGCTTTCTACCATGGACATGTCTCCTTCCTGGATTTCACCAAGTAAAGATTGATTTCCTTCATTTAGCATCATTAAACCACCATGGATACACCAGTTTATTCCCTCTGCTCTGGCTCTGATCAGTTTACTCCACCTTGTGGTCAAAACTTTGCACTGGAGGTTAATTGTAAAACTTTTAATTTGTCAACTTTGTTTGTTTTTGAAATACGTTCCGAAGTCAATAATTAAATGCAATTCTCGTTGAGGTGTCTGATCCTAGTTTTGTTTTCCTCCAGGTTTGGGGTGAAGAAGAAGCCCATATACATAAATGTAATTCCGGGACCCCATCGAAAGGCTGGTGTCCTATTATTACTTCCTGCGTTTCGGGGACGACTACAGACCTGGCTTGAGACGCAGGAAACAGGGAGATAAGAAGGTAAATAAAAAAAAAAAATCAATTTTTCTTTTTCGTTTTTAGCTTGTCCAATTTTACTGTTTTTTTTCCCCCCCTTTAATGGCAGATCATATTAGTTTTAAGCCATTTACAGTCTATGGTCTTAAGTAATGAGGCCAAAGCAAATGGAGTGATATTTCTATCAGCAGTTTTGCACCAAATTCCCCTTGTTTTTGTCACATCTCAGTCACATTGAACTGACTGAAGTGATTTTAATGTCCTGTTTGAGCAGAAGGAAACCCAGCCGGTATCCCTGATCCAGTTTCTTCTTGTTTCTCACACGTTGTGTTTCAGACGTTTGATGAATGTGTGTCAGCTGGTGGCTCGGACTGCGCTCCTGAGAAGCTCTGGCTCCAGATTCCCTTTTTCTGTGGTCACTACTCTGAATGCTGGTAAGAATCTATACACCTGCTGTTATACATTAACTGTTCCAAGGAAAACCTTGACTAAGCTCATTTTCTTATCACTGTGCTATTGTCTTAACTGAAACCACCTATTTACCGTTCTTGTCATCAACAAAACACCAATAGCAACTTTTCTCCACACTGTGGCCCTTAGTGACATTTCCTTTACAATTACTATGCACATGAACACGTTAATATATTTGTACATATTGGTAGGCAGAGGTCATGCTTCTGCATTTATTACATAGCGATGCAGCAGTTTTATTCTAATCTCTAACTGAACAGTCTCAAAAATGTGTGCTGTGAACATTTTCATTTTCCGATCCAGTTCTACCCGTTAACTTCCAATTACTGATTTGAATTTGGGTCATGGGGAAGCAGCGTAAGCTCCCCTGCTACCATCTCTAGCTCCTCCGGGGGGGGTTACCAAGGCGTTCACCAAACCTCTCCATCGTGTCCTTGTTTAGCGTACCTGAAACACCTTCCTAGTAGTGCTGGGTAATATGACGATACATATCGTGGGGACGATAGAAAAGTGTGTATCGTGCCATTTCTCTTCTATCGTTTCTATCGTTTCTAACCTAATTTTATCAATTATTACAGCAAATATGTAATTAAATAACCTGCAACGATAAATTTGATAGAATCATATCTACTTCTACAAAGTAGCCTTTTATGTTTGCACTTTTATTCATGGTTAATGCCTTAAACAGAGTTCTCTTCAACCCTGATGTTTACTTTAGACACTTTATATTGGTTTGTAAACTTTGCACTACAAGGTTACAGATTTCAGAAAGTTGAAAAATAATTTGTTGTTTATTTTTTATAGCTGAACTTCAGTGCAAAAATGTGTTTTTCCTCTCAGAAACTGTTGTGCACTTTAAAAAAATGTGAAAGCTACTGTACCTCTGTACCTACCTGTTTTGGCTGCACTAAAATGTATGTTTGTGACAGTTCAGCTAAATGTCCTTTCAAAATAAAGTTGAAAAGTAAGCAATGAAATTTTTGTCAAACTTTTCAGAGAATAACTGAAAACATACTTTTTTATGGTATATCGTGATATATATCGTTATCGTGATATAAAACAGTCCATATCGTGATATATGATTTTTTTTCCATATCGCCCAGCACTACTCCCTAGAGAGGCGTCAGACCACCTCACCCAGCTCCTCTTATTGTGGAGGAGCAACAACTCTACTCCGAGTCCCCCCCCCCCCCAAATGACTGAACTTGTCACAATATCTCTAAGGGAGGTTCATCCACCCTTCAGAGAATTTTTACTGCTGGTGTCCATGATCTCATTCTTTCAGTCTCTACCCACAGTATTATATGACATATTTATATATAAAATCCCTTAGATAATGACAATAACTGCAACATTAATTAAAGTATTTTTATCTGAATTGAATTCATGACCATAGATGAGGGTTACAACGCAAATCGACCGGTAAACGGAGAACCTTACCTTTTGAATCAGCTCTCTCTTCACCACAACAGACTAGTAAAGAGTCCTCATTACTGCAGATGCCACCTTGTTCCCTTGATGCCTTCATTCTCATCCTCATCCCTGTCACCCCCAAAGACAATCTTAACACCGTAAACCTCCAGCTGTGTGTCTCTTGGTCTCTCCACTGAGTCGTAAACCTTTCCTTCTTCTCTCACTGTTACTCCTCCGTCACAGATGACTCCAGACAGTCTTTTCCACTCGTTCCAGCCTGCCTTCACTTTTTTCTTCTTCACCATTTTCCCACATTTATCCTTGCTCTGAATAGCTGAGTCCAAATATTTAAACTCTTTCACCTTCTTTACTCTTTGCGTTGTCATCATTTCAACTGTTTCCCCTTTCAGTCCCTGTAGGACAATAACTATATTATCTAACATCCACAGCTCCCATTGCTTGTAGGAAATAATAAAAAGTGAAAATTTATTTCTTATGCATGTTTTATGCATGTCTTGGGTCCAAACTATTAAGAAAAATACACATTTTTGGAAATTGGAGCTCATTAGTTCTGGTTCCACATTACACTGAATGATTTCGTAGCGCCTCTGTTCCACCTTGGCGGTTGTGACGGAGGTGAAGCGAACGTGAGACGAGCTCTGTGTAGAAAGGTAAGCTGACATGTCGCTCATTCGATTTCCATAACACCGGTTGAATATGTGTATTCAATTATCGCTGTGTTCATTTCCAGCAGCAGTTTAACAAGGATGACTTTCTCCTGCTTTGATGTTGTGTGATTGCTGTGTGAAAAGGCCCAACAGAGCAGCTCCAGCACATTTGTTTTCCTTTTTTTTTTTAATGAGATATTACAACCTTATCTTTTTCCTCCCTTCAGCTGTTTCACGTTGTACAGAACTGTAGCAGTTTTGCGTCACACTGCACCACATTGAGCTTCTTTATACTTTTCTGTTGCACTTTCTTCTCAAGGTCTCTGATAGCTCAGCTTCAGTCCATGCTCTCTGCACCGTGTATCCATCCCTGCCTTCACTTATCAGTCACACTTTCCTTTTTCTCTCCAGAAGTGGCAGAACGTCCCATTGAAACACGAACAGATGCCAAAGACAAAACTCGTGGCCCTACCTCCCTTCAGTTTCTGTAGTAAATAATAGTAATAATGATAGTAAAGATACATTAACTAAAACAACGTGGTCTCTGTTTAGGAACGTGGGCAGCCAGTGGGCCCTGGAGCAGGCCAAATACAACCTGGTGAACGAGTACATGCTAGGTGGGAGTAACAGAGGAGCTGGAGGACTTCGTCATGATGCTGGAGGCGGCGCTGCCACGCTTTTTCAAAGGAGCCACTGAGCTGTACAAAACAGGTGCCGTTCCCGCTCAACTCTCATTTCCATTTGCCTGCGTGTTGAACTGTCTCTCACCTCACAGTGCAATGATTTGAAACCAGCTTCAAATCCAATATGAGCGCCACTGCAGGTTCGATATTTGACGTGTTGTCTTTGTGCCATTTTAATTAGGTACTGCGTTTAAATTGATTACACATTATTGCATTCTGTTCTTATGAACATTGTACACATGTATCAGCTTTTTGAACACTGGATCATATTTGCTGACTCTCTTAAATTGCTTTACTAAACATCGGGGTGGGGGTGGGGGTGGGGGGGTACACTGTTATGTGCTTGTTGCCAGGTTGAATTACTCTCCTGGGAACTGAACTGTGATCAGTTTGCACTCATGTCCCTTCCCAGTGCAACTGTAGATTAGTTGCAACAAATGCAGCAAAGACAAATAATGGAGAGCACAGAAGAATTTATTCTGCCAGGAATAAATGCTTAAGAAAACTCAGTATGTCGAGCAGCATAAACACAATGACTGAAGTTAATGAGGTGTTTATGTCTCAGCCTCAGACATAAAAATCATGAAACTGCTGTTTCACACTGATCTAGACTTTCCAGCACTCATCTACAGTCATGGAAAAAATTATTAGACCACCCTTGTTTTCTTCAGTTTCTTGTTCATTTTAATGCCTGGTACAACTAAAGGTACATTTGTTTGGACAAACATAACGATAACCACAAAGATTGCTCATAAGAGTTTTATTTAAGAGCTGATATCTTACCATTTTCCATTTTTCTCTTGATTATAACCTAAATCACTTAAGTTTTTACATCAATAGCTATGGCGTTGTACTGCCAAAAACACTGCTTTTATGCATTCAGTGTTTTCTTTTCTGTCTGTTTTAGTCACATGATGACGTTTAGTGGTACCAGGTATTAAAATGAACAAGAAAGTGAAGAAAAAATGGTGGTCTAATAATTTTTTCCATGACTGTATGATGAACATGAGACTGGATAAAGATTTTACTGAGATGTAAAATTAGAAAATGCCTCTGAGTGCAGTATCCGTATGAAACGACAAACTCGGAAGTACCATTAAAACACAAAATTGTCTTTTTTCAGCTGTTGAGTCTGTTGCATGTGTGTGGGTGAGTTGCCAAAGAAACAATTGATTTTATTTAGTCTTTAAATATAGCAGAAAAGGCTATGAGATGCCAAAAGACTTATACCTCTGCAATACCTCACTTGTAAGAAAGTATTATAAAACCCATAAACTGACAAAGTGTCAACACTGAAATTCTGAATTAGCGAGTTTATGTCCACGGTTTAAATATAAAACTCCTCTCCTTTCATTACAGGCAAGAAATCCCATTTAAGGAAGACCAGTGAGAAGAAGCCGCCCACGAAGGAGTCCATCGCCAAGCTGCAGCAGTCGGCCATCTGGAAGATGGAGAACGAGTTCTACGAGTTTGCGCTGGAGCAGTTCCAGTTCGTCAGGGCTCACGCCGTCAGAGAAAAAGATGGTGAGCTGTACCTGCTGGCTCAGAATTTCTTCTACGAAAAGATATACCCCAAAAACTAAAGAGGCACATTTCTGAAGAACAGTTTTGGGGGGAAAGACAAAGCACTTTTGTTCATGCATCCATGTGTAGCCTGGAAGGAAGGGAAGGATGTGAGAGCGCTGTGCACCATGTGCAGCGTTTGTACCTGTGATGGAGAACATAACGTGGAGCAAACCAGTCAGGCGTGGACGCAGAACAGTTGCTACCCACGATCCGACCAGCCGACTGGACCAGGAGCTTGTGTTTGGACTGAGCTCTGTGGTCCCGGAAGCTTCCACACCAAAGGTCAAACGTGTAGCGGAGCCCCTGCAGACACGCGTCTGAAAGACGAGCCGTCCAACTGTTAACCAGCTGTTTGGTTTTACTGTTCTTCTACCCCCCCTTAAAAAAACACACATCGGCTCCGGTACTGTTTGGTTGTATAATTCATACATAAAGACATTTCTCATGCCCAAACCACATCCACAGGCCTCGTCACCACTACTAACTCAAAGGACTCTAACTGTAACAAGCTGGCTACTTTTCTGCATCGCTGATCTTGAATGAGAACATTTGAGGCATTTCTGAAATAAAAATCCTGTGCTCATGGATTATAACTGGCGCAAGTGTGTATGTATGGTTTTTTTTTTTTCTACTGTAAATGTGTAGATGTAGATGTGTAAATGTTGCCAATGATGGATGCTTTTACTCACGATGTTATTAAAGTGCACAAGAAGAACACTGAGATGAAGATGCTGGTCCTGTAAATATTTCCTACTTTTTAAATCATTTCCAGTACCCAACGGTTACATCAGTCAGTGGGCTGGACCTGGTAGAACTTTAAAAAAATAATCTTTCAGCTGTTTTTTCTAATGTTCTTTCACGGTTGAACCATTTCACATTGGTACTGGCTAGTATTTTTATTCTGCTTATGTTCTTGGTGAGTTGGGTGGAGAGAGAAAACCAGTCTGTGAATAGTGAATATATTAAGCGGCAGCAGGGAAAGACTGTAAATGAAACATTCTCTATCATAACACCCTGTAAAATCACAAGCTTGTTTCTCTTTTTTTACTTTTTTCCACGTTAATTTTGGAACTTGATATATTGCCGATCGGGGACGTTGAGAAATGCTGGCAGGCAGGTTTTTGATATCTGTGAAAGCTGCACTACCGGCTCCCCTTTGTTTACAAGTTTTATGACAGCTGCAGTTTTTTACAGCCATGTGAATGAGAAATTCTAAGGTTTTACATATTGGGACATAATAATAATAATCTGTTTCTTTTCCGAGTCACAGCAAGATATATTGCACAGTGTTGATTTAATTAATACAAAAAAAGACATACACACGTTACTGAAGTTCATCAAGGTTTGCAGGCACTCATTTCTTCAGGTTACATTAGCATTTCAGTCAGAGATCGTTAGTTTTCATAGTTTTTTTTCTCTTCAATTCAATTCAATGTTATTTGTATAGAGTCAGTTGTCTCTAGGCGCTTCAGAGACCCCTGAGTAAACACCATTAACTATAAAACAGTTGTGGATCTGCTGGTGTCCTGTTGAGTGACCCAGTTTAGGCCGAGCTCTAATCTCAGATGGGCCTCGCTTTTAAATCTGCAGTTCTTTGGTTTACAGAGGAGTTCGTGTTTGAGGCTGCCTAAAACAAGCCCAGATCATAACAGCCCACGACTGCATCACAGCTGCTGCGTTCAGCGTTCACCGTGTGTCTCCACTCTGGTCTCATCCGGCCATAAAGAACGTCTTGGATGTTTGTTTGGACCCAACTCTGGGAGTCCAAGCAGCGCTGCCACGTTCTGTTTCGGTAGAAGAGGGTTTTCCTCTGGCGACCAATCTAGACGAGCAATAATACTTGTTCAAGATTTCTCCTAATCGCTGCCTTTTACTTTGAGCATTCTAGCTGAGGACTGTAAATGTCTTGTTTTTCTTTTTTTTTCTTTTTTTCTGTGCGTTGCCACGGTTCAAACCCTGAGGTGAACATGTCCGAACATCCAGTCATGGAAACGTCTGGACTGTCGTCCATTTAAGATGAATGACACCAAGTTGTTAGAAAATGGCCTTATAACTCTTCCCTGAGGCTGTATTTACTTCTGGGTAATAGCACATAATTTTAATATTATTATTGTTTTTATTGTTATTGTTATGCCCTGACATATAAAACTCCTCAAGACTGCAGATGGTTGTACTTTCTCCTTTCATATGACTGTATTTAACAGCCTGATGAGCGAGTGGGATCAGTTTTATTGTTTTCCTGAATGTTGAACTTTTATTGGTTTTGTGGCCTTTTATTGGTCATGTAATGGTTTTGTATCCACTTGATAAAAGTCTTTAAAGAAAAAAACAAAACATCTTGCCTTCTTTCTTGTTGTACTGTAGGTTCCAGCTCATTTTATCCTGCGCCTTCTCTCCAGCTGTGCTCGTGTCACCATGACCATTACAACAGCATGGCTGTTTGTTTTTTCCCCTTTAATTCAAAAATATTCTGTATATTGTTTTTCAAACTTTGAGAGATTCTTAAGTATATAGTCAGCATGTATTTAGCGTAGATGTTTGTGCAGCGGAGCAGGGAGCTCATGTCCTGTAGAGGGAGATAAAGAGCTGGCACCTCCATTACTGTCTGATTTTGTATCTATATATTTTCCAGTATCAGGTGTAGCAGTTGCTGCTGGATAAACCTGTTTGTGTGCCACTCAGTCTTTTGTATTATTAGGTTTTCACACACTTTTAGACTCTCATAATGACTAACAGAATACATACATGGATCTTTTGTTATTGTTTGTCGAGCATCATAATTGTAGGATCAAATCTGGACATGAGAGGAGTCGCCAGAGACCAGGATGGTTCATATGAGTCTGTCTCCAGTCTCTCTTCCCCGCTGTTAGATAATCCCTGGACAGATATTGGACTCATCCCATAATCTTGGATCACTCTCCAGTTACAGCTTCCTGGTTTGGGAGGCCTGGCTGTGGTAAACATGGACGTTGCCCCCTGCCCCTCCCCACACTGTCAGGTTCATGGTTTATTTTTTTTTTTATTCCTCCAGTGTATTTAACACAATTCAGCCTCCACTAGCATGTAAGAAGCACCAGAAGACACAGGTGGGGGATTGTCTCGGTTACTGACTTACCAGTCTAACAGAGCACAGTTTGTGAGACTGAATGGTTGTGGGTCTGAACAGGACAGGAGCACCACAGGGGACTGGACTCGTCCAGTACCAGTCAGTCCTGTCGTCTGCAGAAATACTCAGGTGACTCTGCAGGTGTTTGGGTGAGTCGGTGGACAGGAGACTGAGGAGGAGCAATCGTCCCTGTTACAGGAGATCCTTACAGCAATACACGACTTCCCTTTGAGGATTAATGAAGTATTATTGAACTGAACTGAGCTGAGCAGAATTTCTAATGATTAAAATGTCAACATATCCACCTTTGTTTTAATGAGTGAAAGATGACAATGAGAAAGTTTTGTACATGTGAGAGACGGCAGAGGTGGCACAAGAGCAAAGAAGAAGGGATTGCTGTTGACAAAACTATGAAAGAGCATCTCTACACCCTGAATATTGAACTGCCCGCTTTGATCTTTGTCTATATTGTCTGCTAATAAAGTTTATCTGTTACCGGCCGAAGCTGCATTAAACTTCATCAATTCAACTTTTGCCAGACAATTAATCCCGTTCCTAGTAATCACCCCTTTCTCTATGGAGCCCCGTTTGGGTCATAATTCAATGAATAAATGAGTCTATTATTATGAAATACAAATTATTATGATAATGGTTTCATTTTTCATAAGAATGAGCTTTTACATAATAATGGCTTTGTTTTTCATAATAATGATTCGTGTGTCAATCACAGCAGAGAGGGCGGAGCCATTTACGTGATTGGCTGCTCTTTCATTCAGGCATAAGCAACAGAACAGTGAATATCGATAGTGGGCGAGAGGTGCATTGTATATACTCCAGGCCAGTAGGTGGCAGAATGCACCTCAGTTTACGGTTAAAAGTTGACATCGACTAAGAAACGTAGCGCGAAATGTAGGGAAAACTTGATTTTGACGGCATGGCGACAGGAGAAAGATCCTTTTCTGACTTATTACTCCGAGAGGTAGCCAACAGGCTCGATGCGAGTCCCCCACCAACTAGTCGATGTCAGAGCGTAGAATGGAGAAGGATCAGCCAATGAGCGTGCAGGTCAACCACTGGCCCCGCCCACTGGCAAAATGTCATTATTATGTAAAAGCTCATTCTTATCAAAAACAAAGCCATTATGTAAAAACTCATTCTTAGATAAAAAAAAAAAAGCCATTCTGAAATAAACAATTATGCATTAAACTAAGATTAAATAATAAGAAGAATATATTTCATAATAATGGGAAATATTTCATAATAATTGATATGTATATTCATAATAATAAACGCCTTTATTTCATAATAATAGACTAATTTATTCATTGAATTATGACCCAAACAGGGCTCCATATTTCTCATCTACATTTCCTGTGTTTCAGCAATTTGTCAACTCATTTAACTTTTTTAAAAATTGAAATAACAATTTATACCGTAACAAATATAATTTCCCTTTTGGAATTAGCAAAGAATTGTTGTAATTGTACAAATGACTGAGAAAAGAAATGCAAGCTTGCTAACTGAACCTCTCCTTTTACACCAGTTTTATCTCCCAGAATTGTTAATAATTCTGCAAAAATCAAGCAGGTCTTTGTGACGTGATGGAGCATGTGGAGCATTTGTGCTTATAAAAGATCTGCAGAGTTGCAAAGACCAAAGTCCACAGCAAAGGGAGTTGTTCTCTTACAAAACACCACGCAAGAACTGACACACCTCATTTGCAGCCGAGTCTTTTACCACTGGAATTAACGGCATAGACATGTAAAGCATTTCCATGATGCTAAATAAAGAGTGTGCACATGTAATTTATTTTTTATTTTGACCAGTCTGAATGGACAAGAGGACCTCAGCACTCATCTTCATCATCTGTTTTATACAAGCACTCCAAAGTACAGAACAAGAGAAAATAATCTCGTATTTAAACATTAAAACATGCAAATGTATTTTAATAGATCCCCAAAAAACGACCCCAAATATCAGAGAACGAAATGTGGACCTTCTTCCATTCACTGACAGTTTCAATCCAGTATACTTCTTTTTTTTTTTTTCTTTTTCATTACCTTTTTATGTGTTACTATGCATCTTGTTTGTTACATTTAAGGCCTGGATTACGTTTTTAAAAAAGTAGGTTCAGGGTTTTTTAGAGCTGGTGGGACATAAATAATGATGATTCGAGCAGGTAACATCAACGAGTGACTGTAATGTTGATTTAGCACTAAGGCCGTATTCATGGAAGGCTGATTCTTTGAATGACCAAAGATGGACACGGAGATTTCCAATGTCGTCAACAAATGCATGAGAGGGTCAATTGAAAACAAATGTTTGTCAAAGAAAGATTAGGTGGGGTTTACGTATTTGTCTTTCTTCAGTGAATTATATTAAATAATTCAAGGAAACTGGAGGAATTTCATTGCATAGAGGTTAAAGGAGCAAGTCTAAGATGGTCACCTGTGGTCTGATCCCTCACCTGACTGCATCTATAAATGTCATTCATCAATAGCTTCATACACCACATAGATAAGGGATAACTTTGGGAAGCCTTTCTGGTTTTGTGGCTTTTATTGAAAGCCTCTGAGTACAGAGGGACACATAATCTGGGACTGGAACCTGTACTGGTTCCACTGGGACTGTAGCTTCCATACATGTGATCACCTGATGCTGATCTAGTTGATAATAGGTGTCAAGGTCTCTGGTTTAACTCCACTCCACTCCCAAAGGGAACTTACATATTGGAGTATCTCTATCAGTCAGTAATGTGGTAACTTTACTGAGTCATTGTAGGTTGTAGCTGTTTGCAGGAATGGTCCTCTGTGGCGGTTTGTATGAACGCTGAACTTGAGGAAGCCTCTGATAAAAGACACTCAGTTGTCTCTCAGCACTTCTGAAGAGGATGAACAGTGATGTCCACGATGTTTTTCATTTCATGAAGGATTCTTCTTTGCACAATCACCTCAGAGACCCCGGAGCAGTCCTGCAGCACCGAACCAACCTTCTTCATCAGTTTGTTCTGTTTCTGTAGTTTCTGCAGCACCAACGGAGATTAAACCGTTGCACCTCAGTCTTATAGAAGATGTACTCCATCTTACAGGAAAAAAACAGAAGCAGTGATTTAGAAATTACTGCATTTCCCACAGAAGACCCAACTTCTTCTGGTTTGTTGATTACAAAACTTTTCCAAATTGCGGAGTACAAAACCTTCATGGAATTTAGCCAACTGTAGGGCTGATCTACGCATAATACTATTTTTTTTTAATGATCGCACTTCTCTGGAGGAACATCACACACAGGAATTTTCTGAATAAAATAAAATAAAGAAAAAAATACTTTGCCAGAATACCAAGTATATACCATCTCACAAAAACAGAATAACCCTATTAATCTGTGGTATAATTGTACTTATTGACTGATAAAACACATCAACGGATCGTAATGTTTAACTGAGTGTGGAAACAGAGCTGGAATACTGCTGTCATATATTTCAGATAACTGCAGACATCAATTAATCTACTTGCTCATGAAATTGACTTCTTTTTTTAATCCTACACAAAGCACTAAATAGTAAATTGCTGCATTTCAAACGCTGACCAAGAGTGGGAGGCAGTAAGAAAGTCTTGATCTTTCCACAGGTTTGAGATGGGACCTCATAATTCATAAGTGTCCCCAATAAGACTCCAGTCACTTTTATCCTGCGGCTGACGCTTGATTTATAATCGTAAATCCTCCACAGCAATAAATATTTGTGACACTGTGGCATAAACACGGAGACTGCCCAGTCTCCTGGCCTGACAGCTCAAAAGTAAACTCTGACGCATATTTCTAATCCTAGTTTATGTTTGCAAATTTGTTCATCATCTGCAGGATCCTGCAGATGAGAATTATTATTCTATATATAATGATCTTATAGTCAAATAACCAGTAAAATCATTTGTTGTTAGTTGTTGAGATCCTCTATCAGTGGCCTGACAGGAAAACAGCGGAGTGTTTTAGTTTTACATTTTTTCAAACTGGCTATTTCCTTTAAATTGAATTCACTTTGCAATTTTGATTGGCTTGTGAAATATTACACATAACAGGGAATTTAACCACCCAACTGCAAAACAACAGTACAAGAAAACAGATGCATACAGTTAATTTTATACAAGCTATAAAATTAAATGGTGCACTTTATCAGAGAAGTGTATTTGGAAAAGCAGCACAAAAGAAAATCTTCGTTGTAAAATCGAGTCCCTGAGTTTGAAAGATGAGGGCATTTGCCTGACAGGTTTGTAAAAAGATATATGGCTTTGAATTTTGAAATGTTGTTGTCTGGCTTGTCTTTCACAAGTCCTGAAATTTTAAGATGTGCAATTCTCAAATCCATCTTTAAAATGTTGCTTGTAAAGCCTATTTCATCTTTCAAAATCAGATTAATCTAATTGTCAGGTTTTGAGGCAGAATGGAGGACCCAAACACAGGAGTTCACAAAAAAATAAGTATTTATTTAGCAAAAAACAAAACCAAAAGTCCAAGGAAACAAAACAAAAAAAAAAAACACAAAAGTAATCCAGGAATCCAGGCAGGGGAACATGGAGGAAAAACAAGTGACCAAAAACCATCAGAGTACTTACAGGACACGAGACCACGGACCAGCACAGACAGGGGAGATGACAAGACTTAAATACACAGGAAACCCAAGGAGAGACAGGTGTAGACAATCAGGATAACAAGAGGGAAGGAAGCAAAGCTGAAAACAACAGAGACAAGACAGACCTTCAAAGTAAAACAGGAAACAGGTAACACAAAAGACAGGGATTGACGCTAAGTTAACACAGAACCCAAAATGGCCGTCATGGCCGCCCCAGACCATGACACTGATAATGTAACAGTTGGGCAACCCCGGGCACATTTGCTCAACTATTTGTCACTTGAAAAACACATGGCCAGCTTGTCCAGTCCTGGAACTAGAGTTTAGTTCATAAAATAGCTCATAGATTTGGAAAGAGGTGTTTCCTTGAGTTTTTGAGGTTTAATGTAATTAATTGCTACAGATGTGATGCCATTATTTTGTTTAGTCTGTGTCAGACAGTCACATACACAGCACTCTATGGGCCCGATCTTCCGCCAAACCTTGTAAAGCCACTATTAAGGGGTAGTGGGTAGCGGGAGGGGCGTTCCCCCGCAAAGAACACAATCTTCCACCTTCCTAAACCCACGATCTTACCTGTGATACCTGCTATATAATGCATGGGAGTGGTTAGGGCATTCCACCTGTTGGACCAATCAGTGTGTCAGTAGCCACTGCCTTTAAGAGCAGGTTGCACGGGTAGCGGGTAGCGCAACCTGCTCTTGGTTGGTTAAACAGGTGGAACGTCCTAACCGCTCCTATGCATAATATAGCAGTTAGCACAGGTAAGATCGCGGGTTTAGGGAGGTGGAAGATTGCTTTGCGGGGGAACGCCCCTTCCGCTACGCGCTATCCCTTAATAGCGGCTTTAGGAGGTTTGGCAGAAGATCGGGCCCCGAGTTTGCCGGAAAGCACAAAAGACACGCCCATTGCCACACCTACAATGTGAGTAAGGGAGTCGGCATAGCGGATAGCGGCTTTAGGGAAGCGGATGATTGCATAGCAGTTAGGGGAGGTTCCTAAACCTAACGTCTAGCGGCTAGTGGTAGGTGTACGATTGGGGCCTATATGTTCTTATTTGTTTCAAAATCTCTTTCAAAAACTTTTCTTCAGGTACCCCCCCCCCATTTTTCTATTGGTCTTTATGTACTTTTACTTGAGTAAAATTGTTATTCTTGCAACTTTTTAAAATTATATTTTATTACTTTTACTGCATAATGTTTTTTAACTAACATCAGTTCTTTTCATAAGAATAAAATGTTCATTCCTTTTTAACCCTTCAAATACCAGTTTGTTTGCACAATGTACTTGTTGGAAAACAAAATCAAAATTCTGTTCTGAAGTAGCAGCAGTCATGGAGGCAGCCTGCTGCAGCAGATTTTTATTAGCTCTGTGTTCACCTGGACAGCAAACTGGACTGGAGACACAACACTGATGCTGTTTATAAGAAGGGACAGAGCAGACCTTACTTCTTGAGGAAGCTCAGGTCCTTCAGTGTTTGTAGCAGGATGCTGTATATCTTCTATAGGTCTGTTGTGGAGAGTCAAATCCCATCTGCAGCCATCTGTTGGTGGAGCAGCATCAGAGCCACTGACTTAAAGAAACTGAACAGACTGATAGAGGAGGCTGACTCTGTTCTGGAGCCTCTGGAGCTGATGGTGCAAAGGAGGATGTTTCATAAAATGAAAAATATCATGTCCAACCCTGAACAACCTCTAAACATCACAGTGATTCAACAACAGAGAGTCTTCAGTCAGAGTCTCATCCAGATCTGCTGCAACACAGATGCTACAAGTAGATCCTTCCTGATCCCAGCTGGAACCATCTACAATGAATCTTTAAAGAGACTTAAATCATGACAATTACTGCAAAGATGTTAATTTCTCTTCAGGGATGAAGAAATTGTTTTTGAATTGAATAGAATGAAAACTGTTTTTTCTTATATTGTCAAAAGCACAGTCTGAGATATGTAAGTGATTAGCAACAACACTGATTATAATGCATTGTTATTTTTGTGCAGGGAAAGCAAAGTAGATAAGTTTGTAATCTTTAGGTGCAATATAACATGCAATAATAAAGCAATAATAAGTTGAAAAATAATGAGCAAAAATCCTTCACTGTTCAATATGATACAAACCATCAAACATGTGAAGTGTATATAATCTATCTATCTATCTATCTATCTATCTATCTATCTATCTATCTATCTATCTATCTATCTATCTATCTACCTATCTATCTATCTAGCTATCTATCTATCTATCTATCTATCTATCTATCTATCTATCTATCTAGTATCTGTGTATCTCTCTCTCTATCTCTCTCTCTATATATATATATCTATATATATCTATCTATATATAAGATATATATATATATATATAGATATATATATATATATATATATATATATATATATATATATATATATAGATATATATATATATATATATATATAGATATATATATATATATATATATATATATATATATATATATATATATATATATATGAACTGTCAGGCAACAGGAGGTTGCGCCAACAGAATTTCATTATTGATATACGGTGATAGTAAAGACAGTAAAGATCTTATGACATCTGAAAATTTCCACTCAGCATAGCTACCTTTGCATTCCCAAAACGGTTTTTAATCCATTTTATCAACTTGATTTTTTTTTTAATTTTTTCAAATTCAGAATTTTTACCTGTTACATTGCATAAAGTTAATGACTTATAAAGGATAGATATATTTACCAAATAATCTTGTTAACTGGTTTGTTTTTTTATTTACTATCATTGCAGCTAACTGCTTACTGTGTTAATAATTAGCAGTATCAATAATTTTTATGCGTCATTCTTTTTTTTATAGTGACAGAAAAACAGAGAAACTGGCCACCTCCTATTTACTTTTACAAAATGTGATACAAACACTATTGACTGAAAATATTTGCTACTTTCAATGCTTTTTTTTTTTTTTTTTGGCATTAGTCCTTATCATAAAACCCAAAATTTCAATCAATTTCAGAATCTGAACCCCTTAAAAATACCATTTAGATTACTTATTATCACTAACTTTTCATTTTAAAAAACAAGAGAAAGTTGTGCTTTTATTCCACCACAATATTGATGGAATCAAAAACTTGTTTAAGATCACACCTTTGTCTAAATGTTGTGATTCATTCGTTCTATTGGAGCGTAATCAGCCATCATCCTACTGGAAACTAAGAATATTACATAAAGTTGCTCCCTTGGCCAAAAATGGACAAATTACATAACCCGGTAGAAAACATTAAAAAGTACAATTAAGTTAGGTGTTAAGTTTGGAATGACAGTCATTATATCTGGATTGTATCATTTAATATGTGTACTATAAATAACAAGGAGGTTTTTTTTTTTTTTTTAAAGAAATGTAGTTGTCATGGGTTTCAATTGGCCAGAAGTCACCATGGTGGAGCCATGTTCAACAGTTGGATTTATTTCTGATAGAAAGTTCATGTCATATGCATTTCACAGCTGAAAAAGTAGAAAGAAAGATAGAAAGAAAGAAAGATAGTGAACTGGACACACATGATCACCATAGTGCCTCGAGGACAAGAAATTATTTTTGTTTGTTTTGCTCTTTTTTTTTTTTTAAGAAAAGATACATTGACACTAATACAGATTAAAGTACAATCACATATGTGCATTACAGATTAAAAAAAAAAGGCATTCATGGTAAATGAAGATAAAAAGATATAAACACAAAAAGAACCTACTAACCATGACAATCATGAGAGAATATTACAAAAACTGTATCAATAGAAGCCTTTAATCAGAAATAAGAACTGCATACTTGAATATATCTGTGTAAAAATGTAGGGGTCTGTCCTTCTTTTTCTTATTTTTGATTTTTAAAAATGTCTTGGGGGCTGAGTAAGAGATTGATGTTTTCCCGTTTATGTTTTCCACCAGATGATTTCAGGTTATTGGCGTGAGGTGAGGCCAGTCTTTGTTAAGTTTTGGATCACGTGCGTGTCTCTGCGGGACGGAGCAGTCCCAGCAGCAGGAGCCGCCACAGCACCGCTGCTCCTCTGGGCGGACGTTTCCACACTAACCACCGCCTCTTTCTCCAACTTCACTGGGACACATTTATGCTTTAGCTCCTTTTTTTTTTTTTTTTTTTTCAACACATGAGCGCCAGTCCACCCCTGCGCGACTCCGTCGGGACAGCGAGACCGCGTCAAACATGTGTGAAGACGGCATGGGAAGTCCCGTATATCCGAGATGACGGACGGTTCGGTTGAAATAAACGCGTGTTTTTTATCGCCGGAGAGGGAAACTTGAAAGAAGTGTTGGGTTTGTGGAGCTCCAGCTCTCCTCCACTCTGCCTGTAGGATCTGATTCAAAGGCGAAAACCAAGATGGCCGCCGACTCCGTGCAGGTAGGAAAAGTTGACAACTGTTGCGAAAAGTGCGCAAACTTCCCCTGTGAGGCTCATTAATTAGTTGGCAAAAAAGGAGAGAGAGTTTTATTTAATTAAAGTTGGGGCCTGAGAGTCACTATTGTTGTCTGAAAGTGCAGGTCCTGCGTTAGAGCCTGTCTGGGAGCTATCCATGGATCGAGGCCTGGGAAACTGTTATCCAAAGTAACTTATATGTCATAGCGTTGTCCATATGTCGAGTTATTTAATGCTATTTTACAGGAGCTGCCGTGTTAATTAATGTGTCGTAGATTGATTGGGGGCGGGGACGAAACAAAACTTAAGAGTGGCTTCAGTTCAAGACAAACTTTTAATAGTTTAACATCGTCTCACAGCCTTAACGTTAAAATTCCCCTACGTAACCATGGAGCAGTTAGGCGTGTGGCGTTGTATTCAAAAATAATAACGGGAATTCATACATAAAAAGTGGGAAAAACACATAATTTTTTGTAAATAGAACTTGTTTTACGCAAATAAGATCTCACAAGTAATAAAACTGCAGTCAAATATCAGTTCAGACGCACATACACTTAGTTTATAACGTTAAAAACGAAGAGTGAAACCCCAGTTTCTTCATTGAGTGTCAGTGTGTGAGACTGTGATTTATGTGGTTTCAGTTGAGTGACGTCACGCCCAGCAGACATCTTTGAATTTTGTGTCAGAGCTGAAACTTCTTATCTGATCATGTTTTAAGTGGAGCACTACTTCAACAATACCATTCAGATTTCATGTCAAAGTCTGGAGTGGTCTGATTTCAAACTCGCTGTCAAAAAAAAAAGAAATAGAAAGGAAAGGGGAAAAAAGAAGAATAGTGGCAGATATCAAAGATGACACCTGTGATAAATATGGGTATAAATGTTTCTTTTCGTTCTCAGTTCGGGTGAGACTGAAACAGTTCACTGAGAAAAGGGATGTTGATGACTTGTTGTCAAGTCACCTGAACTTGTTGAATCACCAAATGGATTGTAACTCTCAGTGTTTACTCTAAACCAGCACAGGTGGTGGTTTTTATCCTTTATTTGTGTCATGCCCTGATGGCCAAGTATGATGAGCCATACCTGCAACTGTGGGATTACAAAATGGTTAGCAATTTTAAGATACTTGAATCAGAGCTTTTGATAGGGCTGGGCGATGTGATCTCAGATCAATATCACAGTTAGTTGGACATTGTTACCTCAGTTAGTTACCTCAGTCATCGGTGAGTGATTATTTTATTTTTTTCCCTCAGATTTTTGCTGAGAAGATGCTCAATAAAAGAGTTAATGTCTTTGGGTTTTTAAAATAAGTAAAAGGAAACAAAGATGAAATATTTATGGTAATTTTACTGATGATTTATACAATTGAAATAATTAGCATGGGGAAGATTACATCAGGTTAGAGATTTTAAATGTGAATTTCAATTCATGGGGGAAACTCAAGTACATAAATGGTGTCCACTGGGTGGCAGCACCGGTTGAGATCGGTTGTCACAGCTCTGTGTAAAGCAGGGTTTCTCAACGGGGGCGGTACCGCCCCCCAGGGGGCGCTCTGAACCTTTAGGGGGGCGCTGGAAACGTCATGGCTGAGAGGGGGGGCGCTCAGGCACTCAGCCCACCAAGCGCAGGGCTCACACTAAAAATGAAGAACCGCAGTCGTTCCCTTTTGTAAATAGTCTTTCTTCTTTTTTTCTCGTTGCCAGGCCTTGTCACTAGCCTACTCAGAAAATGATCGTTTGAAGTGTTTAAGGCGCTGATGTTGATGTTGTTGGCGTCTTCAGTTAGCCTACTCATAAAACAGATTTTCAACAAATTCTGCTGTGGTGGTATCTTTTCTTAGTTACAAGAATTTATTTACAAATGTGATGAATTCAAAAATCATACAAGGCGGTGTGGCCTTTCTCTCTGTAGAAAGATCAATTTGATTTAAATTCAATCTTGCAGTTCAACCTCAGAAATTCAGCCTCACAGTCCAGAAGATCAACTGAAGAGATTTCAGTCCCAGTGCAACTAAAGTATTATAATATTATTTCCATGTTATTCCTTTTAGTATTATTATTATTATTATATACTATTATTTCCATTTCCACAAATTAAAATCCATGCTTATATACACAGGTACATATTTCTTTTTTTTTCGGGGGGGGCGTTGAGAGCATCATGGTGGCTCAGGGGGGCGTTTGTTCAAAAAAGGTTGAGAACCACTGGTGCAAAGCAACCCTCAGTAATCCAGAAGGCGGCGAGCTAGCTCAAGGTTAGGGACATAACGGGAAGAATATCGACGTGCCGAACCTCGCGTGAAATTCCAGGCCATGTTGCCGTCAATTCAGCGAGGAAATGACCAACACTGACTTTGAGCCGAGCGGGGATTCTGTCTACTTCTACTGGAATAACTGGAGGAAGCCACAGCGCAGAAAGGCGTGTGTCTGCCATGACTTCTGCCCCCTTATGCGTGGGTCATATCCCGCGGTCGTTGGGTTACCCTATCGTTGATTATTTGCTCAGCTCCAGCTTGGGGCTTACTAATATCAACAATTAACTAAATTGAATTTACACAACTCCGATACAAAATAAGAATCAGTAAAGCTTAACTCAAAATTTAGTGATGATATAAATCTGGTATTCTGCAATATGTAGATGACTTTAATATGACAATAAATTTGAAATATAACAAATTTGTGTTAATCAATGTGCATTTAGCATATTTAAGCTTCAGATTGTGCTCCTTAAAATGTCAATGGGTTAATTAAATGGGCTTAATCTGCTGACAGAGCAGCACCGACGCAGCGACTTGGCCGTTACAGAGCACAACATTGGTGTCATGAAGCCGTGGTAGATTACTGATAGAGATTTCTCAGATAACAGAGATGATGCAGTTGTCTGTGTCAGTATTTTGCAGTATAAGTGCACTAATTTCTTTTTTCTGTTTGGATCGATCATCATATTTAACCATTTTTGCTTTACCTCTTGAATGCTTCATTGGATAGAAGACACAGTCTTAAATGTCTGCATTAAGTCCTGGTCGCACAGGGAACTTGAGCGCCATGGTCCGGTTTACGCCAACCTCAGGTCTTAATGCGACGTTTTAAAAGTTGAGCACTTGCTCAGTGCTCCTCAGCCGGATTCACAAGACTGCGAGTTTACTTGAAGGGTCACGGGAGAATCATGCGGTAGTCTGCACCTTTACCGATTCTTATATGGTGGTCCTTGGTGGGGTTTATGCTAAATGAATGAGCTGAGGGAGTGCTCGTATAACCTCGGATCAATTGGATTTCGCTAACATGACAGACAAATCCAAGTTTGTGAATGCCACCATTCAATTTCAGTAAGTTTTTTCTAAGGAAGTGGTTTATTTTATTTACTTACCCTTCTCTTTTGATGATAATGATGATGATGTTTTAGTTTTGTGGGTGTCTGCTTTCTAAGCACGTTGGATTAAATGATTGACAGTGACACACGGGCCTTTTTCGCACAGAGGTTACATCAAACGGGTGCGAAAAAGCTCTCGTCAATAAACCGCTGCTGGTCTCCTATGCTAATTCACACACATTGAACAGAGGCAGCACGATACCACATCAGTTTGTGATTACACACAGCATGCTGACATCATCCAAGAGTTCGTCCATATTAATGTTGCCTTTTTAAAATGTAAAACTTGTGTTATGGCTACACCTGGCATGTATAATACTCCAGTGCTGCTAAGAATTATGGGTCATCTGAAACCTTTTTTCAGTTTCTAGATACAGCTGTAGTGTTCCATTGTGGGTCAAGTGAACCAAAAGCATTTAGAGACTTTGACTTGGTTGCATAGATTTGCTTTGTGATTTTCTCTTGTGGGTCACAACATAATCTTCCTTAATTAACCAAGCCTGTATCATGTGACCATTATGGAAAATAACAGAGATGCAACTTGAAGGCAGTATGAACAAGAACATGGAGACGGAGCAGCGAGTGCCACCGTCCTTGCCGTCAGCTGTTATGGAGCTCAAGTCTGCAAGTATTAATACTGCAACTGCCTACATGTGCAGGAGGGAAGCCTTTATAAGAGCAAAGGTTATTTGGAGCTGAGTTTTCAGCCTGCTTTCTCTTGTGAACAGATACCCGTTAAGCTTGGATGGCCATATGATACTTGTTGATGGTGACGTGGACAGGGATATATGCGGTCACAGAGTTGAAACGGTAGTGAATAAATCTGTTTAATTTTAAAACTCAGTTTTCAGGAGCCGCCCCGTCAGTGCACGCTACACCAGACCCTGTATGTAGCACGTCACAACAGTGCTGATTGCAACTTACGTGATTGGTCCGTTTGGTAGATTTGTTCTTATTTGTGTTTTCTGCTGCTACTTAATTGTCATTTTCAAGTTGGGTGGAAAAGAGTTTGCTGCAATGCAAAAATTAGAGATCGACCGATTATTGGCGGCCGATATTTGGAAATTTGACGTATATCGGCATCAGCCTTTTTTTAATCCGACCGGCCGATATGAAGAAATCAATTTAAAACCGGATTATTTTGGCTGCAGCCGCGCACGTGTCAAAACTAAATGCAGAAAGCTCTTCCAAAATTGTAATAAACATCCCAGTGCTCTGCATCTCACAACTACCACTAACGTTACAGTGAGCAGCAGAATAACGTAAGAACAGAGTAAACATTAGCGGCAGCTCTGCTAACTCGTATTACGTCCCAACATGTCTGTGAATTATTTAAAAGAAGACTACTGATAATATCGACATGGAAACAGTCCATGATAGAAAAGCATGTAGGGGTGCACGATAACTATCGGGCCGATAACAGGAAATTATGACGTCATTCCGATAACTCCGATATCACGACGAATAGCCCCGATAACATATATATTTCTGTCAACACAGCAGTGCCTCGCTCCCTCTGAGCCTTGAATAACCGGCAGTGAATGTTATGTTCAAGTAACGTCGGCATAATCAGAAAAACGATTACTCAATAAGAAAAATCAAGAATACCCCCTCATGCCAGAAAACAACTTGTTAATTCGGTCATAATTTTGGTAGCTGCTGACTTGAATTGATATTCACAGTATTTTCCCACATGTTACACATAAAAAAAGAAAAAATAGAAAAGGCTGTAAGAACGACTAGCAAACGAGGGAACGTGGGAATTTACATCACACCTTGAATGCAGCCTGGAGCACAGCGTACTGATCACAACAAACATGGCGGCGTGGAACTTCGTTAAAGTTTCAGAAGAAACTGGTGGTTAATTGTGACGAATCCTCCGAGCGAATTCTACGAGGAGGGAAGCACAAGCTTTAATACGTAAAACCTGATCAGCCACCTACAACATAACAATCGCTTCCATGGAGTTTTGAAATCGCGCTAACGTGAGGTAACGGAAGCTAATGCTAACATGCGCAAGCCAGCACCAGTCTCTCCTCCCCTTCCTCTCCTCTCCCTCATTCCTCTTCCAAGAGATTAAAAAATAAAAAATAAAATCTACTGAACCTCATTTACTTTAATTAAAGGTATTAATTTAAATGGAACCACAAGCCAAAATCCTTTTAAATGTTAATCTTTTTCAGTATGTAATTTT
Source organism: Hirundichthys speculiger (assembly GCA_018398805.1). Classification (NCBI taxonomy): domain Eukaryota; kingdom Metazoa; phylum Chordata; class Actinopteri; order Beloniformes; family Exocoetidae; genus Hirundichthys; species Hirundichthys speculiger. The sequence continues at coordinate 156,085 of JAGFBZ010000660.1, forward strand.
TATGCATGTATTTCCATCAGTTCAAGGAGCCTTTATTTTTTATATCAGTCAGTAATGCACCTTATTTAAGTTAATGTGAGATATCAAATAGGTTTGTTTGATAGCTTTAAGAAAATGTTTGAGAGGCTTGCCAATAGTTTTTCATTGGAAAAAATAAATATCTGTTCATTTAAAGAGTCCAAACTATTTTTTATTTTGTTCATAGTATTAATGTAATGATCTCAGGTATATGTGTGTTTTATCGGTATCGGTTTTTAAAAAACAGGTATCGTGCATCCCTAAAAGCAGCCATCCCTAAACTTCAGAATACCAAGGCCCAATTTGAAATGTGAAAAATCTCCGCGGCCCACCAAAACCTTTAATCACAACTGTGAATAACATACAGGACTAGAAGCTATGTTCTGACATTAATGTAAGGGGTCAACAAATAAGGTGACACTTGTCATATTAAGTTAAGATGACAGTAGAATAACACTTAACTGGCTTGTTTTGTTACTTCTTAATATTTTTAAATCATGTTGTTAATATTTTACAGTAATTAAAAACATATTTAAAAAAGATCGAGGATTTAAAACATGTTTGTTTAATTTTAATGACCTCTCACGGCCCACCTGCAGTACCGCGACGGCCCACCAGGGGGTCGCAGCCCACACTTTGGGAATCACTGCCTAAAAGCATGTGTGTGTGATTAAGAGAGAGTGCATAAAAAACTCAGTTCACTTGTTTTAGGGAGCGCTAAGGTGGAGGCTGCTTAGCTTTTACCATGAATTAGTTCGTCGATCTGGCTCTAAACGCTCTGCAGACTATGTATTAACAATGGGGAGAATACACTGTACTTTCTTGACAGTAAGCTATTACTTTTTCTCACGCTTTGAATCCTACAGCTTGTACAACGATGTGGCTAATGTATAGATAGATCCCTCCTTTGCTAGTCGTTCTTTTGGTCTTTTCTATTTTTTCTATTTTTAATGTGTGAAATGTGGGAAAATGCTGCGAATATCAATTAAAGTCAGCAACTACCAAAATTATGATCGAGTTAACAAGTCTGGCACGAGGGGGTATTCTTGATTTTCCTTATTGAGAAATCATTTTTCTGATTATGCCAATGTCACTTGAACATAACATTCACTGCTGGTCATTCAGGTCTCAGTGGGAGCGAGGCACTGTTGTGTTGACAAAAATATAAGTTATTGGCGCTGTTTGTCATGATATCGGAATTACGTTATAATTTCCTGATCGACCCGATAATTATCGTGCACCCCAAATCATTACGGGAAACGTGGGATCTCTCGGTAAAAAGATGGACGAGCTTGAGGCGCTGACGAGGACAAATCTGGAGTTTGGGCAGTGTTGTGTTTTATTTTTTAATCTTTTAATTGTATTTTTATTTTTGTGGCTCTAGTGACCTTTATTCATAGAGAGAGAGAGAGACAGGAAATCAGGGCACGGAGAAAACGGGGAAGACATGTACAAGGGTCACAGGCCGGGAGTCGAACCTGCGGAGGACTATAGGAGAACTATAGCCTCTGTACATGGGCCGCCTGCCCTAACCACTGCGCTACTGGGGCGGCCCAGCAATGTAGTTTGTGTTTCACTGAGACGTGGCTGCAGGAATATATTCCAGACTTCAGCGTCTCTCTGCCTGGTTCCCAGACAATAAGGGCAGACAGAGATTTGAAGAGGAATGGAAAACGTAACGGTGGTGAAGTTGCAGTGCTGGTTAACAAGGAATGGTGGAGTCCATAACATGTTACTGTGAAACATTGTTTCTGCACCCGGATATTGAACTGTTAGCTGTGAGTTTCTGTTCTTATCATAAAAGTCCTGGGAAGACTTTTATTGACCCACCCGATTAAGCAAACAGGGACCTTTCAGGACCCACTGCAGTCATCTGGACAAAGTAGGCAGCACTGTGGAGATCATGTTCTTTGATTTTTTCCTAGGGATGCACAATAACTGTTTTTATAGAACCGATACAGATAGCCGATAACTTTGAGCTCCTGAAGGCCGATGTGTGATGACATAATGTGTGTGTGTATATATATATATATATTAGGGCTGGGCAACGATAGAAATTTTTAATCGCATGATTTCCCTGATTAATCACGATTAATCACATTGTATACGCAAGATTAAATAACGAATTCAAAGGTAGTTTAAAGGTCACTTTTATTTAAATGCTCTGCTGCCATATGAACTAAAGTGCCATAACATTTGTTGTTCAAACACTTTTAACACACTTGTCAGTAACACATATTTAGTGTAAATTTCATCTTAAAAGATGCCAAATAAAATAAAGCTATTGCCACCGCCAGGGCATTAATGTCATCCTGTTTTTATAAAAAATAAAAAATGTCTACCAACAAAATCCTAACAATCTAGAGGCCACAATCATAACATTAAAACAGGTAATTTCTGAGGTAACAGCAGAAACTTTTAACAGGGAGTTCAACTTGTCAGTTGTTACAAATAACCTTGTTTCTGTTGAATCCTCCGTCTGGGAGAACTTTAAAATGAAAATGTAAAAGTTCTGTAACTTTATCAACCTATAATTATCTGTGTATCATTTGTTTTTTTTCCATTTTCAATTGTTAATCAAAAATTTGAAAAATTAAAAAGTGACTTTATTTTGTTTTTTGTTTTTTAATCAATTTTATAAAACAGGCCATGACACTGAATTTGTTTTTAATATTAAATTGTCTGGTTTACATTAGGGATGTTCCTGGCGACTGATTTCCCTGTCGACTAAATTAAAATTTTAATTAAGACTAGTCGACTAGTCTAAAAAAAAAGGAAAACACTCAGAAAACAGTGAAAATTTAGCAAAATTATTTGAAACATCGAAACAGAATTTGAAACATTGTCCCAAAAAATATTGTGTGTAATCGTGATGAGCTGCGTTATCCTCTCAGACCAGACGGAAGAACACATCTCCGGGTAAACAATGTCAAATCGGCCTGAGTGTGGCTAGCACCGCTAGCATCAGCACCGCTAGCATCAGCAGCCGTCGTCTCGTGCAGATTAACATCCAAATGCTTGAGTTGAATGTGGTTGCGCATTGCTCCAGTCGAGTGATTGTATGCCAGTTGTTTCTGACACAGTCTACATACTACCTTGTTTTCATTTTCTAGATTAAAGTACCGCCAAACCGCGCTGGTTTTGCGAGAGGCCATCGTCCCACCGTGCCATTTTAAAACTCCAGTCTACTCGAGCATTGCCGCAGAGAGGGGGGGCTGCTGTCCGACGGCTCTGTAGCCCCGACTAGTGGCGGGCAGCTGTATGACAGTTAAGCGGCCTTGTACATGAATAAAACACAAATTGGTTTAAACGACTAATATTTCTGGTGCCGACTAGTAAGTGGTTGGACGTTCAATCGTTTAGACGACTAATCGCGTGCATCCCTGGTTTACATGACCCTGAAATGGCTTTGTGCATGGCAGTTCAGGTAGCATGGCGGCGCTGGAATCACATACTATAATATTTGCAATATTGTGAAAATCTGAATGAAAACTCAGCTCATATATAGATGAACCAAAGCCTCTCCAGCTCTGCATCTGACATAAGTCTTTTTCTCCTCAGATCATGATGAGCACAGAATCTTCTGATGCTCATTTTCAGCATTGCAGGTACCCATCTGCTGTTGAATAAGTCCTTGATCAAACTACTGTATTGGCGATACGATATTTTAATCTAGAAGTCATATTCTCAAAAATGGGGGTCATTTTACAATCAAGGAGTAGACTCTGTTGTCATTACACATCTGTTCCACTAGATGGAGCCGTCCTGAAGTAACCAGCTAGAGAACAGCACAACAGTGAACGCATGGAGCAGATCTGATGATAAATGGAGGAATGACGCGATTGTCTTGAATAAAGGGGTTTGAATTTTTTTTTTCAGACAGAATTGTTAATATTGCTACCTGAGTTGCTACCCGAACTGTAAAGTACACTGATTTTTACCGCTCTCCATGTAGGTTTTAGCTTTTCCTTATGCTTACTTGCCAGTTCTCTTCCGGTTCCGCAGCAGCCAGTAACAGACTTTTCAAAACAAAAGCATGTGAGCAACATGCGTGAACTTGCGATAAAATAAATGTAGGCTTTAATAAATTAATGAGTTAACTTGCCCAGCCATTTATTTATATATGTATATACATATATATATATATATATATGGCTCCATAAGAAGCACATCAAGGTCATGGAATGGCCTAGCCAGTCTCCTGACCTTAATCCTATTAAAAATCTATGGAGAGAGCTGAAGCTGCGAGTTTCCAAGCGCAAGCCTCAAAACCTTCAGGATTTGGAGATGATCTGCAGAGAGGAGTGGACGAAAATTACTCCTGATGTGTTTAAACCTAGTAAGCAACTACAAGAAATGTCTGACAGCTGTGCTGCCAACAAGGGTTTTGCCACCAAGTATTAGATCATGTTTTGCTAGCGGATCAAATACTTATTCCCCTAAATGACTTGCAAATTGATTTTTATTTTTCATTTCATGTAATTTTCTCAAAATTTTTTTCAGTATTCTTTCTATAACTATTAAAATAAAGCTGCCATAGAAGTCTGAGACTGTTCATTTATTTCTTAGTATGACAACTGCCAAAATCAGCAGGGGATCAAATACTTATTTCCTCCACTGTATATTTGGGGGTATTCTCGATTTTCCTAATTGAGAAGTCGTTTTTCTGATTATGCCGACGTCCCTTGAACATAACATTCCCTGCAGGTCATTTGGGTCTCAGTGGGAGCGATGCATTACCGTGTTGACAAAAATATATGTTATCGGGGGTATTTGTCATGATATCGGACTTATCGGAATGACGTCATAATTTCCTGTTATCGGGCCAATAACTATCGTGCACCCCTAATTTCTTCAGTGAATTTAACTCCATCCAGCCTTCTTTACTATGAAAGAAACACCAGAAGACACAGGTGGATGCCTCCACAAATACCTGGATCACTGACTACTTATCTAACAGACCACAGTTTATGAGACTGAATGGTTGTGTGTCTAACCAGGTGGTCAGCAGGACAGGAGCACCACAGGGGACTGTACTCTGACCATTCCTCTTCACTCTGTGTACCTCAGACTTCCAGTACCAGTCAGAGTCCTGTCATCTGCAGAAATACTCAGATGACTCTGCAGTTGTGGGGTGAATCAGTGATGGACCAGAGACTGAGTATAAGTCTGTTGTGGAGAGTGAAATCTCACCTGCCGTCATCTGTTGGGGAGGCAGCATCAGAGCCACTGACTTTAAAAAAAACTGATAAAGAAAGCTGGCTCTGTTCTGGAGCCTCTGGAGCTGATAGTGCAAAGAAGGATACCTCATAAAATTAAAAATAACCCTGAATCTCCTCTAAACATCACAGTGATTCAACAACAGAGGCTTCTTCGGATCCGCTGCAACACAGATGCTACAGGAGATCCTTCCTGAACCCGGCAATGACCATCTACAATGAATCTTTGAAGAGACTTAAGCTATGACAGTTACTGCACAATTTATTTCCCTTCAGTGATTGATAAAGTAGTTCTGAATTGAGTTGAATATAAACAAGGCGGAATGTTGCCATAAAACTCTGGCCTTCAAAGTGCTTGTCTTGACTTGACTCATGGAATATGTGATGTATTGCTCTATAGCCCTTTACACACAGCACTTTCAAGACAGGACCTTTGTGCTCTGAAACTGCTGTGTGGAAGGGCTCCTGTATTGTGTACAATTTCTGTAGTCGTATAAGATTTTAACATCTCACACAATTAGCATTTGCTTAATCTTGGGTACGATGTTGAGCATTATACATGCAGACTGTACGATGAGCCCTCTTGAATTGTAGGTTACGACTGTGGACAGATGTAGAATTGCGTCATCAGTATGCGCTGATGGTAAACAAATGAGAGAAAATTAGGTAGCTTTTATGTGTGCCAGAAATGCTGTTTTAAAAACAAATGAAGTGGCAAAAGAGATGAATGTGGTCCCTGTTATGGTTGTGGAGGAGGATTAGGTGGAATCTTATTTCTCTTTGGAATGGTGCCAAGTTGCATTGATTAATATGCCATTTCAGTTCAGTTAAATTCAAATTCCAAAATACTTGGCTGATCCCCAAAGGGAAATGAAATCCTAATAATTATATTAATTGGCTGTTAAGTTAACAGAGTGGTCGGGATTTTTGACACTGTCAGGAAAATTATATCAGCTAGTCTTTGGTTGCAAGACCAGTATGACAGCCGTCATAAAAACACTCACATTGTAGAGAGTAGGACAGCTAATTTTAATGAAAGATACCCCCACAGTTCAGCCAATGGCTTTAACTTTTGATTGTTTCACAGCATTGAACTTTAGACCTGCGCCCCTCATCATTAATATGGTTACAACCAAGCACAGCATTTTGTTACAGAAGTGTGAAGAGACCAGTTGGACCTGTCACTTTCAGCACAGAACTAGTTTGAATTTCTCTAGTCATATTAACGGACAGACACATTCAGCAGCAGTAGGTTAATTTTACATACACTATATTGCCAAAAGTATTTGCTCACCCACCCAAATTATCGGAATCAGGTGTTCCAATCACTTCCACAGGTGGCCACACCTGGCCACAGGTGTATAAAATTAAGCAGCTACGTATGCAGACTGTTTCTACAAACATTTCTGAAAGAATGGGTCGCTCTCAGGAGCTCAGTGAATTCCAGCGTGGAACTTTGATAGGATGGCACCTGTGCAACAAATCCAGTCGTGAAATTTCCTCACTACTAAATATTACACAATAAACTGTATAATAAGGAAATGGAAGTGTTTGGGAATGACAGCAACTCAGCCACGAAGTGGTACGCCACGTAAACTGACAGAGCGGGGTCAGCAGATGCTGAAGCACATTGTGCGAAGAGGTCACCAACTTTCTGCAGCATAGTAGGGTTGCACGATAATTATCGATCCGATAACTATCGGGCCAATAACAGGAAATTATGACGTCATCCCGATAAGTCCGATATCATGACGAATAGCCCCGATAACATATATATTTTTGTCAACACGGCAGTACCTCGCTCCCTCTGAGCCTTGAATGACCGGCAATGATTATGTTCGATTGACGTCGGCATAATCAGAAAACCAATTTCTCAGTAAGGAAAATCAAGAATACCCCCTCATGCCAGAAAACAACTCGTTAACTCGGTCATAATTTTGGTAGTTGCTGACTTTGATTGATATTCACAGTATTTTCCACATGTTACACATAAAAAATAGAAAAGGCCGAAAGAACGACTAGCAAACGAGGGAATGGAGGAATTTACGTCACACCTTGAATTCAGCATTGCGGCACTGTGCGCTGATTATAAAAAAAAAAAAAACAACATGGTGACGATTGTATGGAACTTCGTTAAAGTTTCACAAGAAGATGGTTCGCTGGTTATTTGTGACAAATGTTCCAAGCGAAGGAAGGGAAAAATAGCACAAGACCTGCTGGTGGGCTGGGTGCCCACCAGCAGGTCTTGTGCGCACCTGAGCCCACGCAGAGACGCAAGGAGGCCCCCACTGGCGGAGGGCCCCCCAAAAGCAGGGACATGCCCCAGTGTTTCGCTAATTTGAATTGTCTCGGCTATATGACATTATGGTGTCTCCATGAAGACTTTTGTGTCCAATCTTGCATTGAATACCAAATATTATATACACACTGTAGATCTTTTCGTTAATTTCTGATTTAAGTGTGAGGAACATTAACACAAAGTTGACCAGTGTCTGAATGAGGGAATGCCATCACATTTAACTGATTAATGTTGCATATCTCATGCCTAAAAAGGGATTATGTTTATTACCTTGTCTTGCTATTTTTGTCCACCACAGAACACATGGCTGTGGCTGATTCTCTATACCAAGCTGTAGGTTAAGATGGGCTCAGTGTCAGGTTGTATACTGAGATAGGCTTCACACAGGAAGGCCTTGCACTTTTAAGCATTAGCTCAGATAGTGGCCTTAACTTTTCTGTAGTCCCATTGTCTGAATGGAGCTCTTGCTGATTTACTTAAAGAACAAGTTAACCTACTTATATTACACTTCAGATTCAGATCCTGTGTTTGCTTTAGCTTCACTGCTTCCCGTTTACATCTCATGCACCAAAATAACTCCTTAAGTTCTGCATGTGGAGGGAACAGTTGCCTTAGCAATGCAAAAGTATTGCAATATAATAATATAATATTGCATAATATTGTCATTAATAACTTAAAGGCCTAAATGAACTTAGTAATCCCTTTATAGCTAAATTTTGTTTCTTGATTTTATTTTTGAGAGATTAAAATTCCTGTTTTAACAATGGTGAATGAAGCAGCTCTTGTTTTTTTCAAAGTAAAATGTATAGCTACAAGGTTTTCAATATTCTTCTTGTAAGCTTTGAACATTTGTACGCAGCAGCCATCAGAGTAATACTGACAAGTTCCCCCAGTCTATCATAAACTGTTTTGAGGTTTGATTGTTGTTTACAATCTCTGCGTCACTCGTCTTTGAACATAAGCCTCAAGTTCCTGTAGTGACGTTTTTCCCCTCATAAATCAATATGTTGAAGCAGCTAAAAATAATACGACCTGCAAAAGAGCAATTCTTTTACATACATGAGACTCATAACAAGAGATGAAGCTAGTCTTTTACTTTCTTTTAATTTTGATTAAGTTATTTTGTTTGACCTCAAATTAAATTGTATGCCTGAAGAGTCTCAGAGCTGATAAATTTCCACCTTATCTGGGTGGCCTTTTTTGGATTTCCTTACATTGTTGAACAGTAAAACAGGACAGTTTTGGTGTCCTTATGCTGTTGGTCAAACAGAGCTACAGTAAAAACAAATTTTGCAGGGCAGTGAGGTGAAGACCAGATACTCCCATCCCCTCCCCCAGTCTTGCAAGTCGTGACCTCCATTTTACCCATGAGTCATCAGGAGCTTTTGGAGCAGGATATGTAGAAACTATACTTTCCCGGGAGGGGGGTGTTCAGTTGCTTTGGAAGAGAGTGACTGGGGCCATGGAAATCCTTGCAAACATATTTTCCATATCTAGATCCATCAATCAGAACAGGGCTGGTCCAAGGCTGCACGGGGACCTGAGCCAAATTTACCATCTTGATCATTAACACACGCACTGTGAGCCTCATTCACGATGTGAGCAGAATGGATTTGTTCGTAAACTATGAGCAGAATGAAATTTATGCCTGTTTTAGTATTCATCAAAAAATGTTGCTAGTTCTGAAATGTGTGAATGGATTAGGGTTGAATGAGAAGTGCACATAAATATTGCTGTCAGTCTCGGACTTTACAACGTTGATGCTTATTTGGATGTTGAAGTATAACAGGTTTATGTTAATTGATGGGCGTTTTACATATTTAGGCCTTATGTTGTGTTTCTTGAAGTGTCAATGGGTTAATTAAATGGACTTGATCTACTGAAAGACACCCATGCAGTGATTCGGGTTTGTCAGATTGCCTGCAGCAGTATCTCTCTCTCTCTCTCCCTCTCTCTCTCTCACTCCTTCACTCTCTCTCTCACTCCTTCACTCTCTCTCTCTCAATCCTTCACACACTCTCTCTCTCTCTCTCTCTCTCTCTCTCTCTCTCTCTCTCTCCCTCACCTGCCAGTGCTGCCTCCTTGGCTGGATTTGTGAGATTATGATTTTACCCGAAGGTTTCGTGGTCACGGGAATCGGTAGTTTGCACCTTTTCACCTCTTTATATGGTGATCCCTGAGCAGGGTTTATGCTATTTGAGGAGCTTCATGACTGTGCTTCCCACCTGCAATCAACTGAAATACATTAATATACATATTCTTACAAAAAAAAAACAGACTTTTACACAGCGTTCATGAATCCGGAGTTGGTTTTTAATAAGGAGCTGATTTATGTGTAAATCCTCTCACAGATATACAAAGGTTTTATGAATGAGGCCCTATAAGTGTAACATTTAATTTCTTATCTTTCATTACGACTACATTTGTGAATCCTGTCTGAGAAATTTTTGAAGCTAGATTACAATTAGTGTTGCTCCGATTCTGATGCCAGCATCGATACTGCCAAAAATATCAGTATCGGCGAGTACGGGAGTCCAGGCACCAACCAGTGCCAAGTAATTTATATTTAATGAATTATTTACTGGTTACACTACACTTCCGTTACACTACCAGCAAAAAGAACTACTTTTTAAATTTTGTAATGCTGTTTTATACTGTTCTATTTGGAAATAAATGGCTTAGATTTGCTGTGTTTTTTCATATTTTGCAACAGTGATAATTACCGTATTGACCCAAATATAGGACGATATTTACACTCTAGAAATCATATTCTCAAAAACGGGGCTCGTCTTGTAATCGAGGTCTTGACTTTTCTGTTGTCGTTACACATCTACGCCACTAGATGGAGCCGCACTAAAGTAATCAGTAAGAATAGAGCATCACATGGAGCAGATCTGATGTTTATTAACGTAATAAATAGTTTATCCTATAGTACTATTCCTTGATTATCAATAACATGGAAACCTGACATGTTCCTTACCTTAAGTATGGTACCATACTTCCTAAAAAAGATGAAATCATGAAAATGTTTAACAATACAGTAAAATGTTATCGTTGTGTGAGTTTTTCTACAATGATTGTACAACAAGAAGTTGTTTGATGAATAACCTTCTGTCTTTAACATATTTTTATTTTCTCAAAATGATATATGAAAAATAGGGGTTGTCTTATAATCAGAGTTGTTCTATATTCGGGCCAATACGGTATATTACAGTCAGGCAAATTTTTTTTAATATCCTACTCGGATCGGTAGTTGGTATCGGCTGATACCCACAGCTCAAGAATCGGAATCGGTATTGGAAGGGAGAAATAGTATCGGAACTAGGGATGTAATGATATGGAAAATTTGATATCTCGATTATAGTGACCAAATTTATCATGGTTTACGGTATTATCACGATATTCTTAATTGCTGTGCAAATGTCCAAAAAACACACACTAAAATAATTTCACAAAATCTTGTTTTTCATGTCATACTAACACAAGAGAAGCCAAAACCTTATCAAAATGAAACTTGTGCATTAAAAAGGCACAACTGGCACAGAATTTTATTTTAAATAAACAAAATAAATAAGAGGAACAAAGCTTATTTGTCTGGTGCAAGCTTAAATGAACACTTTAACAACCCTAGTAGGTCAAAATATGCAAACAATTATCAGGAACAATAATTATAATGCAACTTCAGCTGTAATAAACTTTGGACTTTTAAGATGAACCTTAAATACGTATAGATGTGCAAATAAAGAAACGGTTACTTGTACAAATTACAATAAAATGTAAACAAGTGCTCTGCAGACAGGATTATTGTCCTCTTCCAGTTGTCCCTCTGTATTCTTAAAAAAAAACAGAATATGCCCAGACCTCGGATTTCATTCTTTTAGTACGTTGGTAAATGTCCTGCGTGCTATCACCACTTTTTACAAGCATTTACAAGCTACATTCACGGGAGACACAGTCGCTAGTCGCTTGCTAGACTTGAGTGAGGCTCATATTACATATCCCGTCCCGTACATATCACATCTGAGGATTTGCCTTTGACACAGCATAAGAGCAAACTCTGGTGTCATCAAACTAGGAATGAATGATATGGGCAAAATTTATATCATTGTATTTCCTAATTTTGGTTGATACTGTATAATTCCGATATCAATATGAGTAATATGAAAACCACAGAGAAACCCACAAAACTCGTTATTTTTCATGTATGTCTGGAATCACAAGATTTTAAAGCACACAGGCTATTCTTAACTGTTGCTACTACAGCATCTGCCCAGTTTGTTCTGGGCACCTGTATTTGAACTCGTAGTGCTGTTTTTGTGTTTAGGATAGCTCTCCCCTCTTCTCGTCTCTTCTCTACCCGTCTCTGGGGACTCTGACAAAATCTAAATGAAGCTAACCCATAGACCGTGTATAAATAGATGCAGCGAAGCTGCTCACGGGGAAGCTTCACAAGGATTGCAACCTGTTGTTGCAAATGTTTCCATGGCTACATGAAATGACTGCTGTTGATGGCACAGCTAAGTTAAACTTCATCCTCAGATCCTTCAGACCACAGCATTCATCTTCGCAGTGTCATAATAAAAATGTCCTGTGTATCAAAATATGTTTTAAAAATCATATCATCACTATTGAAACACTTTCGGTTTTGGTATGTAGTATATTGTTTTTGAATTATTGTCCAGCCCCACTTCAAGCTCTACTTCAAACTTTTGTCTAAAAGCCATATGACACAATTGTGGAATTGTCTGCGGGAAACGCAACAGCTGTTATTACCTACAGCTGCCTGTAACAGCCCCACTCCAGCAATGACTCATGTTGCTTTTGAAGCTTTTTTTTTGTTGTTGTTGTGGTCAAAACGTAGTTATATCGAAGAAACAGCTTAACAAAAGTTCAAGCTCAGTAACACACTAACACAAAAACATTGAGCTCCAATAGGGGCTACCTGGGCTCTGTGGAAGAACTCACACTCTTCTGAAGCTTTGCAGATCTGCACCTTTCTGCGCTACGAGTTCCCCCAGTTACTCCAGGAAGGTAGACGGGATCACCACAGCTGTCGCCACCAGTGGTGATCTGTTCCTTGCTGAAATGATGTGAACATAGCCTGAAACTTCCTGGTTTTGTTCCTCCCCTCACGCTAAATCCGTGGGAGTTTTGAACATTCTCAGCTTTGGTTTCCATCAAAAGCACCAAATGCCACAGTAACGACCAGTTTGGACTGGTGCTGCCACCCAGCAGATACAGTTTTCGCAGTACTTGGGTAGCTCCTATAACATTAGCAAGCAATCTACCTTACAAGATAAACAGAAGTTTCTGTTGGTTATAGCTGTTTAGCTGACTTGCCGTCATACATAACTTCGTAGTTTGTCATGTCAAGAATATTTAGTGTCTTTCCTAACTTGAAAGAAAAATAAGTGGCTTGCAAGGGGCTAGCCAACATTACTACTAGCTTCTTTGCTTTTTCATCTTGGTCTCTTTCTTTTTATATTCACTCCTGATAGAGATGTTTTTTTTATGACATTCTTTCATCATAGAAAACAGAGATTGCCTCTCAGTCTGCTCCTTAATGATATGCAGTCAGTCCACGACTGTCAGCTGATCTGACATTCAAGGTGGAGGCAGTAGGAATTACTGCACAAATAGTACTTGTGTGCTTGTGTTTTACAGTGACAGCCTTGCAAGGATAACTCTTGATGAGAGGCATCAGACCTAAACATTGTTTACACTGGCAGTACACTTTAGATCTGTTATTTGTTACACCTCTTAGAGGAGTTGTGGTGTCACTTCAGGGTATCTTCTTCAGCACATACGTTACTGTGTTCAGGGGTGAGGCTGCTATAGATTGCCAGTGTGTTTTTAACCAGGGTTAATTTTAGACGCAGTCCTTTCCCTGGAGTGAGATTAGGTCTCATTCTGGGCTGCTCTGACCTCACAGAGTGAGAAGCTAAGACGGATTTGGCCGTCACTGCTCAGACGGTTTATCTTCCCTGTTTATGTCAATGGTCTGTGTGTGAAAATGCAAAGTGAGAGAGCTGTTGAAGAGCAGATACTGGTGGAGTGAATGATTACGGTTATGACAGAGCCTCAGCTGGCTGTTACATGTTTCAGCGTTTGGGGCAGAGAAACCTGTTGGACCCTGTTGGACAGCAGAACTTGATGTGATGACAGTTTGGCTGGTCAGCAGAACATGCGTGGATTTAATCGTTCAACGGATCTAGATATGGAACTGGTTGAAACCGATGAAATTGTGGTAAGACAGGACATCATTGCTGCTACATGATTAAACTCTAGATCTCCTTCTGCTAGCCATTTGCTCATTTCCAGGGCTTATTTTAGGTTACAAGTTTTAATTAACATCTACAGCTGTGTTTCAGATGGTGTTGTACCTTTTTTGCGTGTGACTGGTAATAAGTTAGTTGCAACATATAAAAAGCAGCTTGAGTCTGTTTCAAAGGCTTTTACATTTTGCATAATGACATTTGAGGGAGTAAATTTTTCAATGATTTCTCTAGAAATGAATAAATTATGCATATTAGAGTAGTGACAAATACCAAAGAGGGTATAAACTTCTTATTTGGAGTTTAGGTTGAGCAAGGGTGTCAGCAAAGTTTATTGAAAGGTTTGTATTTAATAGTTATTAGTATGGAAAAGGATTTATTAAAAAGTCATGTTGACAAGTAAAATTTCGAAATTGGATGAGCTTATCTAGCCAAAAAACTGAGATTGATAAATTCTGTAGTGTAACATAATATTTCCTACAGCCTTAAAATATATATTCACCATATACTCATGATGACCTCTAACGCTGTGGCATTCAGGAAGTGACTAGTAATCCCTCTTAAGTTAAGGTGATAGCGTTAAGGATGCAGGTCAGTGGTGACCAACAGCAGCAGTGAAAAGAGCATGTACTGAGGTGAGCACAACTCCAACTGTGTTGGAGTGATGTCACAGGAACCGAGGTTGACAGTGCTGAATCTGAGTCTCATGGCTGGATGCTAAATCTTTTTAGTGCAATTAACTCAGTAGGCATTTGACATGTTAATTCTACAACACCAATAGGACCAGCCCAACCACCCGGGGAGTATGACGTGTAAAGCCTGATTTATACTACTCCGTATCCATCGATTCGCAGAGCCCTCTTCGACGTTGCACGCACTCTCCAACCAGCTCGCCAACAGATGACGGACACCTCCCCAATTATTTAACTATCCTTCAAAAAACGACAGAGACAGAGAGATTGGTCCGCTAGCTCCATCAATTTCCGCAATCACTATTACAGTTTCCTAACGTAACAATAACACCACCACATTTAATATTTCATATTAGAAGTGCATCTCTTCATCCATTTCCCTCGGGGGTCAAACAAGGGCTGAACATTCACCCATCCTCTGCCTCGACACATTCAGTGTACGTACGTGCCGTATCCACACTTGTCCAGTGTTTTCACAACTTTTGAAAGTAGAAATTGCGTTGAGTGAAGTAGGAGTTGCAAGGCCCAAAGGTCTGGGGGCATGCTCCCCCAGGAAATTTTGAAATTCTAGACTCTCGGAGACGCATTTTCCAGCATTTTGAGATGCAAAATGGGATGTTCAGATACCTTTTTTTTAATTAAAATAACCCTAGCCATAACGTTGCATGTCTTTTTTTTAAACAAGAGTAAAGAAAGTAATTGCAAGTTTGAAAGAGCAAAGTGTGATACATATATTTAATAACAAATCAAATGAAAATAAACTGTTTATTTTATAACTCCATGTTTATTAAATCTGGATTACATTATATAATTACCTGGTACATCCTTTTTCCTTTTGGTTTTTGGCGCTGCTAGCTGCCACATCTCAGCCAGCCCACGCTGTCGTTTTTCCACCATTTTGCTCGTCTTGGAATACAGAATATTGTAGCAACCCTGACATTATGTTCATGTTATGATGCTCTGTTATTGTTTAGATGTTCTGTTGTTCGGATTACATGAGTTCATTGAATGCATCTCGAGCTGAGGCAGGCAGGTTATTGGGTAGAATAGGTTAGGGGGCGGGACTAGCAACAAAGAGAGACGGAAGCCTGTGTGTTATTGGGGGAGAGTCCGAGAGCGCCTAACTGATGAGCCGCTGTGATATTCTCCTGTACTGCTGTCTTTTATTTTTGGCGTGGTTACGGCCGACAGTAACCGGTTCTGGTTGAAATAAAGCGACGGTTGTTGAGCACCTTTTCGTCCATTCTTTCTATCGCGTCCAGCCGGACGCTACAATATGTTGTCTTAAATAGAGCTGCCTCTAAATCTGAGCCTGTTTCCTTTGCTGAACGTTTGATCGACGTATGCAAGCAGATTCAAGCGATGGTGTGGTGAAATTCTCAACGAAACTTTCAAGTTTATTAACTCAAAAACCTTTGTGGACACTTTGCTCTTTTAAGAAAACTTTATTTATTTCATAATTTTTTTTACCCAAGGGAAAGTAGGCGTCGCAAATGGAAAAGTTGCCGTTGGATGCGACGGCCGACGGCTGTTTTTGAAAACACTGTTGTCTCCTATTTCAATCTCATCTCATCATTTACAACAAAAGTAATTGCTTCACGTAGGGCTGGGCGATATGGCCTAAAAAAAAAATCTCCGATTTTTTCAGAAAAAATCCCGATTCACGATTTAAATCGATTTTTTTCACCCCCTACCTAAAATCAATTTGTAGATGACAAAGAAATTGTTCAAAACAAGTTTCAGTTTTATTTTGTTTAAATTTTCCCTTCTGGAGTTTCAGTTACATAAACAAGCCACAAAAAAAGAGATGGCAAGCCCTGACTGCCATTGTGAACAGTGACAATGTAACTTTTCAGTAATCTAGTTTCGAAATGACACAAAAAATAAGTAAAACATAGTATTATAAGACCCCTTTTTTGAGGTTGACAAAATAAAGTGCAAACAAAACTCTCAGTTACCTGAACATGTTTTGCATAATAAGGAGGTGCTTGTGTGGTAAACAAAAAGTATTTGGGTACTATTTTGATTCCCTGAATCATGTTAACTTAACTTAAACATCTGCATTAAATAAAATTAAAAATTTAATTTTAGGCTTCCATTCTAATTTACGAGGCAAGGCAACGTCAGAAAAATATTTGCAGCCTGGTAGCACGTACCTGGGATCCAAAACTTTGAGCAGGTGAATAAACCCCGGCTTTTCCACGGTGTATATGGGCACCATATCTCTTGCAATATACATCACGACTGCATCCATGACAGCTTTCCACCGGGCTCCTTTCTCATCATACGGGATACAGTTTGTCAACGTTTCCAAGACGGTACGTTGTTTTCTGGTGGCGGTGCTTGGGCTGCCGCGGTCGTTTTTTTCCTCTCCAACTTTACTCAACAGTAAATTGCTAGTACTGCTACCTTTGGTAGCAACAGCCTTTAAACAGACTTTGCAGCGAGGTGCTGTTTGTTCTGTGTCTGACGCCACGAACCCGAACCAATTCCAAATAACCGAGGATACGTTTCTTTTCTTCGGTGTAAGATCAGCATGCTTGCTTGTTTGTGTACCTAGCGCGGGTGGGGAGGGGGGCGCGCGAGGGGGGCGCGCACTCCGCGCTCTCTGACCTACGGGAGCCCAGCAGGCAGGCGCTGGTGGCGGATGTTAATGAGAAAATCGATTTTCATTAAAACAAATCGACATTAAGTACAAATTCGAATTAATCGATGAAATCGATTTATCGCCCAGCCCTAGCTTCACGTGAAGCATGTTGATATTCTTCCCTGTTTTGTCCTTACTTTTGGACTAACTGTACCTTCCGAATAAGTGACAGTGTGCATAGTTACTTCGAAACTGTGAGATTACATGACATGCATAAGCCCCAAACGCAGCTGTAAAGACCGGTTTCGATCAGTGCTGCACCTACTGGAAACCATTTCACGGTTCTTGAGTTTCTTCTTCCATTAAAACACAATGTTGAGCCCATTTTGACTTTGATGGCAGCAACACATCTCAAAAAAGTTGGAACTGGGGCAAAAGTAGTTGGTGCAAATCAAAAACAAATGGAGGAACATTTCACAACTAATTAGGTTAATTGGCAACAGGTCAGTAACCTTATCGGGTATAAAAGGAGAATTTCAGAGAAACAGATATAAAGATGGACAGAGGTTCACTAATCTGCAATAAACTGCATCTAAAAAATTGTAGAACAATTTCAGAAAAATGTTCCTACCAATAAAATATCAAAGACTTTGAAGATTCCCCCATCGACAGTAGGGATGTTCCTGGTGACTAATTTCCCTGTCGACTAAACGAAAATTTTAATTAAGACTAGTCGACTAGTCTAAAAAAAAGATGCGCTCCAGCCTGGAAGTTATCAGTTTGCGTACCGGTACCGTGTATTCGGGCTCAACATATTCCATTAGCTTCCTGAAGCCTTTACCTTCCACAAAGTTAAGTGGAAGCATATCTTGCGAAGTCATTATCGTGATGAGCTGCGTTATCCTCTCAGACCGGACGGGAGAACACGTCTCCGGGTAAACAATGTCAAATCGGCCTGAGTGTGGCTAGCACCGCTAGCATCAGCACCGCTAGCATCAGCAGCCGTCGTCTCGTGCAGATTAACATCCAAATGCCTTGAGTCGAATGTGGTTGCGCATTGCTCCAGTCGAGTGATTGTATGCCAGTTGTTTCTGATCCTTTTCTACATACTACCTTGTTTTCATTTTCTAGATTAAAATACCGCAGACCTTTCACCAACACAAAACATTTGGAGCAACAAAAGACAAAAAAATCCAGGAACTAGAATCCTGCATCAGACAAGAATGGAACAACATTCCTCTCCTTAAAACTTATTCTGGGAAGTGGTCTCCTTACTTCCCAGATGTTTACAGATAGCTGTTAGAACACAACGGTAAAGATCAACCTTTTCCAACTTGGCTTGCTGCCATCAAAGTCAATATGAGCTAATGAAATGGAAAAATGTCTGTTTCGGGATCTGATATGTTTTATTGGGAAGAACATATGGGTTTATAAGGTTTGCAAATCATTGCATTCTGTTTTGATTTACGTTTTACACAGCGTCTCAACCTCTTTCGAACTGGGGTTGTATAATTTGAAAAAAAAAATAAGAAAAGGGGGGACAAAAAGAAATTGTGTTTTCACTTATCAAGATCAAACCACACATTTCTCCCTGGAGGCTGATCATTGATTTGGAAACAATCTAGCATGTGGTACTCGGTATGAAATCAGCAATACCTGGTTGTTACACCAAATGGTGGGGGTGGGGGGGGGGGGCTTTTCGTACTGTTGGCAAATAAAGAAGTTCAAGTAAATGTGTGAATCACTGCAAAGATTTTTTTTTCTGCAGTGTGCATGCTACACATGGCATACTATTGCGATTGGTATACAGCGGGTAAAGATCTTAAAATAAGGACAAGTTTGAAATAAAATGTGCATCATATTGTCGTTATGATTATTAGCTTTAGTTTTGTGAAGTGGTGCTCTTTGTTGCAGTAGTTGGCTGTGTTCCTGATAATTTATTGTTCAGATAAATTTTCGCTGCGCAGTTTCAGTACGTCACAGACCTCTGGTCCTCCTTTTTTCCTTCCATTCTAATTCTTCGTCTCATGGAAGTCTCCCTAAAATTTTGATTGAGTTTTTCTCTGTTTTCACGCTGCCTCTCATGTGTTTCTCCAGGGGGATGTCAGGGGACAGCTTGTGGCAGACCGGCTTGGTTTGGGACACAACCTGGACCTGTCTGACACCATGGTCCAGCAGAAGCTGGACGAGATCAAGGAGCAGATCCGCCGTGAGATCCGCAAGGAACTAAAGATCAAAGAAGGTGCCGAGAACCTGCGCAAGGTATTTAACAGATTGTTTTACAAAAAATTGATTAATATCCCAGAATAGGACTTAAGAAATAAAGTACTTAATAGGCAAAGAAAAATCAAGATTAAAGTTCCCTGTAATCTTTAATCTTAAAGGAACTTTAAGAGGAAGGCAGTGGTGTAAAATCACTGTAAAATTTTTTACTTTGCCTAATAACTTTGCCCCATATAATCTAAAAGGGTTCACACTATGAAAATAACTTTTTTTTCTGTATAAAAGTATTTGTCGGTATTTTAACCCACAACCAATTCAAACACTCCAACATACATCACTGTGCAAGTCTTTTGCAGACCCAGTCGTGTTGTTTTATCAAAGTTGAAGTGACTAAATGTATTCATTTTTCTGTCTCTTTATTATAATTATTATTCTTTATTATATAATTATTCTGTTATAAACAGAAAAGTATTGAATTTTCTCCAACATAATATGTGCACATAATAAACCTACCAAGCAGAGATTTTACTCTTTAAGGAGGCTGTCAAATTTACATGTTTGCAGTGATGTTAATTAGGATTCCCCGCTATTTTTATATATAGTTTTAAGAGAGCCAAATTCCAGTATTTTCTATTTGAATCTTAAAGAGTCTTGGGGGAGGGGAAGGGGGGTTTAGATGTCATTAAAACTTTGGTAAAACAAAAACATGAGGGGTGCCTACCTACGATTTTTGGCCAGTTCTGTAAAATAACCTTGTCACTTTGTTTGGGGTGGCTTTGGTCTAAAAAGGGTTTTCATCCAGTGACTGGGTCAGATTTTCAGGGTGCTGTGACATCACAGGCACAGATCAGAATAAGATTAATCAGCCTCCCCTTTATGATCTCCACCCACCTTTTTAATTATGCTGCATTTGATGAACCTTGGAAGAGGGTTTCAGAAATCTTTGACAGCAGGGAATCGAGTAGCCGGCTGGCTGCCATAAACAGAGCAGTGCAGATGAGACTGAAAAAGCAAACTGCTGTTGTTGTTATATCAAATCATGTCACAGGTGTTTCATTCAGGCCTCAGAAAATGTGTCAGCTTTTGATAATGTCTCCTTTAAGCTCTTTCAGATATGCACTGCTTTCCAGCTGGATTTGCTGTGTCATGTATGAGTTGCCTACATTTGGTACCCATGTCTCACATGTTCAGACAGCAGTTTGATGAAGTTGGATCAATTTACATGCATGTCACTTTCAACGTGACACAAATCTGATCTGCTGCTGTTACATTAGACTCACACAGTAGTGGTGGGTTATTTTGACAAGTCTTTGACGCATTACTTGTTCAGATGAGTCTGACTGATTGGTAGAGCTGGGCCGACACGCTTTTGTGCTGATTTGATTGTCCTACGATTTTTGGGTCCTGATTCCACATAAAACAGAAAAAATAGATAAGGCCGAAAGAACGACGAGCAAACGAGGGAACGGAGGAATTTATGTTACACCTTGAATGCAGCATGCAGTTCAGTGCGCCGATAAAAACAAACAAACATGGCGGCGATGGTGTAGAACTTCCTTAAAGTTTCAGAGGAAGATAGTTCGCTGGTTATTTGTGACAAATGCTCCAAGCGAAGGAGGGAAAAATAGCAAAAGCTTTAATACGTCAAACCCGATCAACCACCTGAAACATAACCGTCGCTTCCATGGAGTTTTAAAATCGCGCTAACATGAGCTAACATGAGCTAACGTGAGCAAGCCAGCAGCAAGTCAACCGCTCTCCTCTCCTCTCTGCTCATCGCCATCATCTCTCTCATCTAAAACTTCCATGAGATTAAAAAAAAAACTACTAAACCTCATTTACTTTAATTAAAGGCATTCATTTGAATGGAACCACAAGCCAAAATCTTTTAAACATAATTTCTTTGTTACTATGGAGTGCACTTTTTCAGTTTATTTACACAGACAAGTCTAACTTGTGTCAGTACATTATGCACTGTGCATTATTTTTTATTGTCATTGAGGAATGCATTTTTTCAGTTTGTAATTCTGATGCATGTATTTCCATCAGTTCAAGGAGCCTTTATTTTTTATATCAGTCCGTAATGAACCTTATTTAAGTTAATGTGAGATATCAAATAGGTTTGTTTGATAGCTTTATGAAAATGTTTGAGAGGCTTGCCAATAGTTTTTCATTGTAAAAAATAAATATCTGTTCATTTAAAGAGTCAAAACTGTTGTTGGTTTTGTTCATAGTATTAATGTAATGATCTTAGGCATAGGTGTGTGTTATCGGTATGTGCCTTTAGGAGCTGAAAGTTATTGGTTGAAAAAAAAAACAGTTATCATGCATCCCTAATAAATAAATAAACTACAATTATAGAACTTAATTTTCAGTGTAGCTGCAGACAGTATCTAATTTCTCATACAGCAATCTGTGGAGAGATTGTCCTCAGGGGAAGTAAAAAATAATGTTTTTCTCGAGTTGATAATAACTCTGCTGTTACAGTGGTGTAGTAAAACACTTGAGCACTTAATTCAGTAAATTCAAACAGGTTTAACAGTTTTTTCCCCACTGTTTCTATCCACTGCTGCCATGCAAAGCCACAACAATGTTCCCCGAGGTTCTCTGAAGAATTATTGAGTTGTTTGTTTTGGCTGATTAATCCCTCTTGTCACCTCTGTTCCTTTGTTTATGATTATAACCACTTCAGTGCTCCTTTACATCTTAAGTTGTTTACTTTCTCTGCTCTCATCAGGTCACCACAGACAAGAAGAGCCTGGCTTATGTTGACAACATGCTGAAAAAGTCCAACAAAAAGGTTGAGGAGCTTCATCAAGAGCTACAAGAACTTAATGCTCATATTGTGGTCAAAGATCCAGACGAACTTTTAGGTAAGTGGACACAAAAAACACAGCTGCAGCAAATTTAATAAAAAAAATATGAATCAAGTTTAGGAGTTTATGTGAGTAACTATATGAGTAGCTCTGTATTTTTTTGTTTTACTCTTTATTTTTGTATTTGTCCCTTGGAATACATTTTAAGTAAAAAATACCTAAAATATGAGTGTAATTCAGCTGTAAACATGTAGCACATTAATATCTGGTGTTTGATTTCTCTCATGCTCGTCACATTAGGCAAGCAGCTACACCTCCAGCCCCGATTAGCCGTTCCTTGGCTAGATACTGTTTTAAATGTAAAGCATGAGTGAGTAAATCCTTGTGGCAGTGTTGTCAGAACACCTATACAAACACACACATACAAACACACAAACGGCACATTCAGTGTTTGGAGGTGACTCACTATCCAGAGGCTGACATTGTTGCATTCCACATTCCAGCGACAGTTAAAGTGAGCTGTCGATTGTTCCTCTCTGAGACTGTTGAAAGCCTGCTCCTGTTCATATGTCAACAACAGTGGAATTTGGATAGTTAACCACAACAGCTGTGTGCGTTCAGTATCCTTTTGTTACAGTAGTTGCCTTATGCAGCGGTTGTTGGTGGCAATTGTCTGGGTGAATTCAGGAAGCCAAGAAATGGTATTTATCTGTCTGTTGCCATCGTATTCTCCTTGTTCAGTTGACATTAGGAAGTGGATGAAGGGAGGTGTGTGTGTGTGTGTCTGTCTTTGTGTTGGAAGAGGGAAGGGAGGTTGTCCTAGTAAATGGTTATCTTAAGTGGAAATAAATTTAGCCTGACTTTGGGACCTCCTATCTGGTGAACAAGGCCTTTCTATTTCAGTGACGCCACATCTGTGGAATGTCGCTGGCCATCGCAAAATGATGGAGCAGGACTGAACCCTGTTCAGTTTCCTAAACTTGAAACAACTTCAGACTTAAATGTGTTCAGCTTTCACATCAGGGAGAGACGGCACTTGTTTCCTGAATTATTCAGAGGTTTTTGCTCTGTCTGCAGCCAGAATGTCTCTTGACAGAGCTCTGATTATTCAGTGCTCACTTGATGCCAGAAATTGGAGTGACTACCTCTGAGGTGTTGCTAGGACCAGCAGCTCTGATGCAGTATCACCAGTTAAGACCCTCCGTCACACATGACCTAATTTTTGTGAAAAGACCAGCCCCATATCAAAATCTGTTTTTCCTTGCAGTCATAATGTTGTCTCTTGAGTGAAATAAACTAAAGTTTAGGTCAGTTTTTCCTAATCCTGATGGAACAGAGGTTACTCCTACCTGAATACTGTGGAAATTGCGCTCTTTTTATCTATTAGATGGCAGCACCAGCCATAACAGGTTGCATTTGTTTTGTTTTGTTTTTTTTTTTGCAGACACGACTACCTCAGGTTAAAGAAAGCAACAAGCCAAAACAAGCAATACAGATAATTCATTTTACGTCATTTTCTTTCTTCAAATAACCGTGCTGTATTACTGCGATGCTGCAAAGTGTAAGTCACATTACTCCAAAGCAAAGAAGCTACATATCTATTCCTTCACAGGCTGACATGTCGTAGGTAAAGTGACTGAAAGATCTCTCTGCGCAGACAGAAGGCACTGATGTAGCAGGATGAGAAGGTCTAAACAGGGAAGAATGTAAACGCACTGAACCGAGCAAGAAATTCCAGGCTATGTTCCCGTCAGTTCGACAAGGAAAAGATCAGCACTGATGGCCACACGAGTGGTGATCCTGTCTACTTGTTCCTGCCTGGAACAACTGAGGGAACCATTTACGCACAGACGACTGGAAAACCACAGATTTGATAGAACTTATTTTGATTTTTGCACTTGTTTTTACTATGCCAGTTTGGAAGGGGTCCTTGACCACTATCTTGTTGTTTCTCTACAATAACAATAAAGGAATGAATGAATGAATCTGCAAATCCCCAGATTGAGTGCGAGTGCTTCCCCCTTACAAGTCTTGATCCACTGTACTTGGAGAGGCTCTGTTGCTGGGAGGGTATTGTGAGCCATGTTTTATTGCCTTCTCAGATTGTGTTGTATGAGGGAGGGTTCCCCTTGTCAGTTGTCCAGTAGTGACATCAGCCCTGCTGCTATTCAGTAGTTCAACATCTTGTCCTTTGGCCCAGCATGGGCTTAATCACTTTAAAAGGGATGAGGGTCCTTGAGTTCTTGGCTTGGTGTCACCCCTACACCCCCGCATACCCTAAGACACACACACACACACACACACACACACACACACACAAACATGTACAGAGAGGAAAGTCCCAAGTATAAACTGCAGGCCATGCACTGCACTTGTCTTTGTTTTTTTTATTGGTCCTTTATTACTTACATAACATGATTTTTATCTGAACTAAAAAATTAGTTGTCCCTCTTCCACAAAATTGGGGGGGAGGGGGTTGTCTTATGCATGCATTTTTCAGGGCATAAAATCGCGACTAAATGGTCGCCAAACGCGACCAAAATTTGACCATTTCGACCGTTTTTTTCTGCCTTGTGACCAGTGGCGAGGGCCACAAAATCCACCATCAACTTAGAAAAAAATAATTTTTTCTATTTCTATTTACATTTGTCATGTGTCACCAAGACAAACATAACTAAATGATTTAGAAACAAAGTTTATTTGGCAAAAAGAAGCCATGTTTTGGGTGCACATCATTTGCCGGAAGTCATAACTACACATGGGCCGAACCCAGCGATTTACAGATGGACAAAACTGAAGAAGGACAAATGCAAAAATCTATCGCTGAATCTACTACACAGCAAAATGGATCGTTTTGGTAAATAATCTCAAAAAAATACACAACAGAATAGTTAACAAGAAAGAAATATTAGTTTTCATAGTAAGCATCATGGAAACAAAATAAAATGCGCTTTCATGCTTGTAAATCAAACCTGTCAAGTGTCCCGTTTTGGCTGGGAAAGTCCCGTATTTTACTCTTCTCTCCTGCCGTCCTCCTGTATTAGTATTTTTCCCGTAAGTCTCCTCTATTTTAACCTGCGTTATTAAAAAATAATAATACCGCATCGGGCGGAGTAAAAAAAAACACATTCCCAATCTGAGATCTGTCACTTGCCTCACGATAACTGCCACAGCAGCAGCTACTACAGGTGCTGTAGGTGGTAGATGTCACGATAACTGCCACAGCAGTAGCTACTACAGGTACTGTAGGTGGTAGATGTCACGATAACTGCCACAGCAGCAGCTACTACAGGCACTGTAGGTGGTAGATGTCGCGATAACTGCCGCAGCAGTAGCTACTACAGGTACTGTAGGTGGTAGATGTTGCGTTAACTGCCACAGCAGCAGCTACTACAGGCACTGTAGGTGGTAGATGTCATGATAACTGCCACAGCAGCAGCTACTACAGGTACTGTAGGTGGTAGATGTCATGATAACTGCCGCAGCAGCAGCTACTACAGGCACTGTAGGTGGTAGATGTCGCGATAACTGCCGCAGCAGTAGCTACTACAGGCACTGTAGGTGGTAGATGTCGCGATAACTGCCGCAGCAGTAGCTACTACAGGCACTGTAGGTGGTAGATGTCATGATAACTGCCGCAGCAGCAGCTACTACAGGCACTGTAGGTGGTAGATGTCGCGATAACTGCCGCAGCAGTAGCTACTACAGGCACTGTAGGTGGTAGATGTCATGATAACTGCCGCAGCAGTAGCTACTACAGGCGCTGTAGGTGGTAGATGTCATGATAACTGCCGCAGCAGCAGCTACTACAGGCACTGTAGGTGGTAGATGTCGCGATAACTGCCGCAGCAGTAGCTACTACAGGTGCTGTAGGTGGTAGATGTCGTGTTAACTGCCGCAGCAGTAGCTACTACAGGTACTGTAGGTGGTAGATGTTGCGTTAACTGCCACAGCAGTAGCTACTACAGGTACTGTAGGTGGTAGATGTTGCGTTAACTGCCACAGCAGTAGCTACTACAGGTACTGTAGGTGGTAGATGTCGTGATAACAGCCGCAGCAGCAGCAGCTACTACAGGTACTGTAGGTGGTAGATGTCGCGATAACAGCCACAGCAGCAGCTACTACAGGTACTGTAGGTGGTAGATGTCACGTTAACTGCCACAGCAGCAGCTACTACAGGTGCTGTAGGTGGTAGATGTCATGTTAACTGCCGCAGCAGTAGCTACTACAGGTACTGTAGGTGGTAGATGTTGCGTTAACTGACACAGCAGTAGCTACTACAGGTGCTGTAGGTGGAAGATGTCACGTTAACTGCCACAGCAGCAGCTACTACAGGTGCTGTAGGTGGTAGATGTCGCGATAACAGCCGCAGCAGTAGCTACTACAGGCGCTGTAGGTGGTAGATGTCACGATAACTGCCACAGCAGCAGCTGCTACAGGTACTGTAGGTGGTAGATGTCACGATAACTGCCGCAGCAGTAGCTACTACAGGTACTGTAGGTGGTAGATGTCATGATAACTGCCACAGCAGCAGCCACTACAGGTACTGTAGGTGGTAGATGTCATGATAACTGCCGCAGCAGCAGCTACTACAGGTACTGTAGGTGGTAGATGTCGCGATAACAGCCGTAGCAGCAGCTACTACAGGTACTGTAGGTGGTAGATGTCATGATAACTGCCGCAGCAGCAGCTACTACAGGTACTGTAGGTGGTAGATGTCATGATAACTGCCACAGCAGCAGCTACTACAGGTACTGTAGGTGGTAGATGTTGCGTTAACTGACACAGCAGTAGCTACTACAGGTACTGTAGGTGGTAGATGTCACGATAACTGCCGCAGGAGCAGCTACTACAGGTACTGTAGGTGGTAGATGTCACGATAACTGCCGCAGCAGTAGCTACTACAGGTACTGTAGGTGGTAGATGTTGCGTTAACTGACACAGCAGTAGCTACTACAGGTACTGTAGGTGGTAGATGTCACGATAACTGCCGCAGCAGTAGCTACTACAGGTACTGTAGGTGGTAGATGTCACGATAACTGCCGCAGCAGTAGCTACTACAGGTACTGTAGGTGGTAGATGTCATGATAACTGCCGCAGCAGCAGCTACTACAGGTACTGTAGGTGGTAGATGTCACGATAACTGCCGCAGCAGTAGCTACTACAGGTACTGTAGGTGGTAGATGTTGCGTTAACTGACACAGCAGTAGCTACTACAGGTACTGTAGGTGGTAGATGTCACGATAACTGCCGCAGGAGCAGCTACTACAGGTACTGTAGGTGGTAGATGTCACGATAACTGCCGCAGCAGTAGCTACTACAGGTACTGTAGGTGGTAGATGTCACGATAACTGCCGCAGGAGCAGCTACTACAGGTACTGTAGGTGGTAGATGTCACGATAACTGCCACAGCAGTAGCTACTACAGGTACTGTAGGTGGTAGATGTCACGATAACTGCCGCAGGAGCAGCTACTACAGGCACTGTAGGTGGTAGATGTCGCGATAACAGCCGCAGCAGTAGCTACTACAGGTACTGTAGGTGGTAGATGTCACGATAACTGCCGCAGGAGCAGCTACTACAGGTACTGTAGGTGGTAGATGTCACGATAACTGCCGCAGCAGTAGCTACTACAGGTACTGTAGGTGGTAGATGTTGCGTTAACTGCCCCAGCAGCAGCTACTACAGGTACTGTAGGTGGTAGATGTCACGATAACTGCCGCAGCAGTAGCTACTACAGGTACTGTAGGTGGTAGATGTTGCGTTAACTGCCCCAGCAGCAGCTACTACAGGTACTGTAGGTGGTAGATGTCGCGAGGTTAGTGCGTGACATCCAATGAGTCACAGCGCGTAAAGAAAAAAAAGATTGTTACAGAGAATAGGATTGCATTCCTCTCTCATGTAAAATAAACTACTCTGGACCAGTCCACAAATACACTCCTTCCAAAACAGTCAGAAAGAATTCAGTCTGCAACAAAAGAGTACAACAAGTCATTAAAAGAGTAAAGAAAAGTCGCGTGAAATGAGATGGAAAACTGTAAAAGAAGAGCAATGTGAAATGAAAACAATGTGTGGAATGAAAATCAAATGTAAATGTAAATACAAGCAATGTGAAATGAACAAAAAAATATGCAAATCCCTTCAAATAAATAATCTTCATATAAACCCCTTTGTGTTTTCATGTTAGGCTATAATAAATGTTCACATTATGTCAATGTGGCTTTATGCACAGCTGCACTACTTCCTGAACTTCAGCCAGCTGCTTTGTTTCCTGTGTGCCATTAATTGACAAACTGATTAATCCAGGTGTATCTGACCTCTCAGCAGTGGTCAGACACACCTGGATTGATCAGTTTGTCCAATAATGGCACACAGGGGAAAAAAATAGCTGGCTGAAGTTGCTGAACATGCTGGGAGCGTCCATGATAATGTCAGCAGTCTACGGGGGCGTATGAGGGCGACGAAAAACACTGGCGACCAAAATTGCTAGCTGGCTAGCAACTTCAAAAACCTGATAACCAGGGGCTACCTTGGTAAAAATTCTAATTTTATGCCCTGATTTTTTACAGTGTGCCTCAGCCTTTTCAATTTCTTGTCATGTACGGAGACTTCAGTGGCAATGGTCTCTTGGCTTATTAAGAATCATTAGATGAATCATGTAGACTTTCAGTTCAAAGAATCACATGCTTCCTTTTTGCCCGTATTCCCACAGGTGATCAAAGGAATCATTCACCAGTGTCGGGTGAAACATTGAATGAATGAATTATACGGCTGCTGGCTGGTGACTGGTATTTGTATCTGGCAGTGCCTTGGAGCTCAGCTGCTTTTCTTTGCCACTGTTGTTTCTGGCATAACTGGAAACTACAGTGGAAACCAAAAAAAAACAACACAGAAATATTTAGTAGTAATAATTTAAGATTATGTCTTGGTACTCTTGAATGGACGGTTCATGTCTATGCATCAGATTTGGGCTCTCAAAGTTTTGTTTTGTGTGTTAATTTATGACAGAGTTCTGTTGCTGAACTGGCAGGTCAAGTCCAGAGAGGTTGGGCAAGTTTTTTCTTTTTTCTTTTCCCCTTCGTGTGTGTGTGTGTCTGTGTGAGAGTGTGTTTGCATGTTTGAGAGAGAAATATTTTGCTCTGTGCTGTAATAATCAGTCAGGGGCGGGATTTTTCTCTACACCTTTCAAGCTGAGACATGACCAAAAACAACAAAACACTGAGCTCATCTCCCAGAACTGTTGTCCATTTCGCTCTGTGTGCATAGATACTTGTGTGATTTCAGTGGGATGAACACTGACATTCTCTTTAATATATCTGTTTTCAGCTTAGGTTTTCATACATGGGGATGACGACTTTTTTGTTCTCCCTCTTTTTTTTCTTTTTTTTTTTTTTTTAGAGTGGAGATGGCCATGGGAGTTTTGCTGTGAGAGCGACAGACAAAAAGCTTCTTTCATTTAGAAATGATTGCCTTTATCTAGAACCCTTGATTGTGAATATGAGCTGTTAGAATCACATTCTTATTTTCTGTGTCAGTGTTAGACTCATTAAGATTCAGGATTTTTTTTTTAACCTCTTAAAGTTATTAATTCTTATTAATTCTTTCAACTGAGTGAGTCTTGTGGACCAAACTGTATCACATAAACTGTACACCTGTTGTGGAAATATCATGACATGTTTTTCATTTCACAGCGCTGTGGGACGATTACGAGTCAAACAGATAATAATAGATTACAGTGATTCCCCCGAGCCTCAATAATGTGTTTAAAAACCCCAAAAAAGTATCGAGGCACTGCAGCGAAACAAGACAAAGGCTCGAACTGTGGTCCTTCTGTTACCTTCACAGCCTCTGGTCTCTGAACCGTAGTAAACAAACTGCTGGTATTGTGCTATTTTTGGCTCGTAATTAGCGGCTAACACGCTAACAACAACAAAACAAAAAGTCCGGTTTTCTCTGCATGGAACGAGCTCTTTATTCTGGCACTGCAGGAACTTGTAACATCACACAGGTTGTATTGTTGGGCTCCTGTCATTAACAGAGAATGTAAATCTATACACGCTGGGCTGCTGTTGATGCTCACTACACTTTTCATCTAACCCTGTTTTTATTCTGCTGTCCCACGAAACACACACTACATTACCCATAAGGCCACCTTCTTAAAGGGGCCAGGCTGAGTCACAGCATTTCTTCGCTGTGAGAGAACGCACACAACACCCTGTGTTGTTTCCGCAATTTTTTCTTGATTTTTTTTTTTTCCATTATATTATATATTTCTGAAAATCCGCGAATTACTAAAACCGCGGAACTTAAGGGCGCAAATTGGCGAGGGATCACTGTATAGAAATAAAAGCTATTCTAAGGATTTTGAGCTTTTCTTTTTAGTTCTGCCATCCTACGAGACATACTCGATTACCCATAAGGCCACACCATTACCCATAAGGCCACCTTATTAAAGCGGCCAGGCTGGCTCACAGCATTTCTTCACTGTAAGAGAACGCGCAGAAAATCCTGTGATGTTTCTGCTATTTAAAAAATTTTTTTAGATTATATATTTCTGAAAAAAATCCGCGAAGCACTAAAACCGTGGAACTCAAACCATGAAGTGGCAAGGGATCACTGTACTTTTACTATTTGCACATTTTTCTGGATGACTGTAACTCACCAACCTATCTTTTTTGTCTTTTACCTAGAATGCCCTTTAACCCCAGATACCCCTAACAGTGAAGTGAAAATCAGCACCAGCAGCAGCCGCCTGGCAGCCTTAAAACGGCAGAACGACATCGAGCTAAAGGTGAAACAGGGTGCTGAAAACATGATTCAGATGTACTCCAACGGACCCTCCAAGGTAAGTGCAGCTGAGGGGCATGATTCACCTGACTGCCAAACCTGGAATATAACACACACCAGTTAGATTTTAATCAAAAAATACATCCAGAATCTCTCAATTGTGGTCACATTTTCTGTTAGTAATGCCTTGTTCAGACCTTGTTCTAGACGGCACTAATTACAGAAGTAAATGCTTTCAGGACATATCGAGGACGCATTCAGATCTGATCCCTCAAGTCACATTCAAAAGTGTTCTAGGATGCTTGTGGTCACATTTTAAAAAATTTCAGTAATGTAAACGTGTCCTGGGCTTCATTAAATAAACACATACCTGACATTATTTCATGCTATCGGCAGAGTTTTCTGGAAGATGGTTTTACTCTTTTTTGGTTAACAAGAGTCCAAGCTCATGGGATGAATCATTCACTGAAAACCCGAAACCTGTCTTTCAGGCGATCAAAGCAGCTGTAAGCTTTGCGGCAAAGCTCTGGATCTTTCCTGAGTTTCTTTTAAACTGGCCTGTGTTTAGAGTTTATCTGCAAATATTTCTGCCCTCCAGAACTGAGGACTGCATGTGTTATATCTAGTTTAGACTGGAGTGGAAGATTTGAAGAAGACTGCGGAGGTTTAATATCATTTACTCCCGTGAGCACGTTGTTCAGAACGCAGCGTTGTATGTTTTAAACAAACTGTATTCCTCCTTTCATCAGGATAGTGGATTGATGCAGGGTCAAGGCTAATTGTTGATCTGTTTAGCCTGTTGTCATCTGCGTTGTGAAGTTTTCAACACTATACGTCTGGGTCGTTACTTGCTGGCTGTCTGGTATGAATGGCTGCTTTGTCAATAATGTAAATAAGAGCCGTAGTGAACAGCTGCAGCAATGCTGAACTGTCGTTGGAGGTAAAACTGGAACTGGAATATTGAGCGAGCACCCCCCCAGATAAGAAACAAAAAAAAATTCTTATATGTCTGGTGACAGACCTGGCTGGCAACTGAATTCAGTTCAGATCGTCACTACACAAACCTCAGAACCAGGTAGAAGCTGTCCATTTTGTTATTTGTGTTCTGAAGCTACTTAAAAATAAGTTGAAGTTTCCTACCTTTAATGTATCATGTAACTTTCTTTATGCCAAAATTGTGTTGCATTGGAATAGAAAAAGGTATCGTTTAGGTTTCTGCATCAAAGATGAGGTATGAGTTTTGGTATCGATTAGGGATGGGCATAATTAGTCGAATAATCGATGATTGATCATTAAGAATTTGGTCGAAGAAATAAATTTTCGTCGATGAACCGAATGTTTTTTTTTTTAAACAATCTGAACGTAGGTTCTCAGTGCACGTCCTCAAACAATGTGATGCATTTCACTGTGCCACTGATAGAAATTTGGCAGCAGGGGGCAACATTTCACCATCACCCTACCCTGGCTGGCCTCAGTTGTTACACGCGAGCTTCTGTCATCGCCTAATCATGAAGCGGTCGCGGTGAAGTGTGGCGTGGGACCATTTTCGTTTAGAAAATGACCAAGTGAACTGCAATCACTGCAATGCAAATTACAAATACAATTAATCGACAACGACAATGATGTATCACTTGAACTACGTGCATCCAAGCCTTGTAAAGGACGGTGGAGGCGGTTCATCTCTATCTCAGCCTAGCCTAGCCTAGCCTAGCCTAGCCTCAACCCGGTGTTAGCACGGACCAGAAGGAGCTGCAGCGCACATCGAGCACACAACAAGCGCATCTTTTTAAGAAACAAAAAGCCTGTAATACTGGCGCCTTGATATAAATTGTCCTTGTTAAGTAGTCTCCTCGATATCTCTTGTTTTATTATCCTTGTTTTTTTAAAGAAAAGAAACAGGAAATGTCACGTTATTGTCGACCACGAACATCCGGGCCACTGAACACATCTGGGCATGCGCAAGCCATAGCAACCAGGCCAAAGGGGAAAACAAACGTCACGCTGATATCCAGAATATTTGTGATAGTTTTCAATATAAAAATGTTAATGATAAATCGATTATTAATCATTGATTCTCCCGACGATCGACGAATAAATCTCGACCAAATGCCCATCCCTAGTATCGATATCAGACCATTATAAATGATACCGATCTCGATTCTTAAGAGGAGTTGAGAAGATTAATCCAAGTCTTTTGTCTGTACTGCAAAAAAGGAATGTGAAATTTACTATCAATAAATTTTAGCATTAAGACTGAAAACAAAAGCTAAACTGGCCTGGGATCAACCAGGATACAATCACTTTTCTTTTCTATGTCTCTCTTCAGTTGATGTGATCGTGCATCTGATTCACCTAAATTATATATTATATATGAGTGTTGATCTAAAACAGGTGGTTCATTTCTGTGCAGCCACAAGCCTAAAAATCTGTCACCTGACTTGAACTCTCTGTCTGACCTTGGGGGGTCACGGCGTTTTGTAAGCGACCTCCCCAGTCAGACAGACAGAGGCACCTTCCAGTTGGAAATAGCCCTGTCCTGATGTCAGAGAGGAAATGCCTGCTTGGACCGAGGTCTTTCCTGCACGCGCAGCCATCAACAACCAGTACTTAAACCTCACAGGAATCTGGGGTGGAGTATGCTTACTCAACTGTGTGTCTATTTGCACGTATGAGACACTCTGAAAATGCACCGCACAATGACGGTCCACTTTGTTTTTTCGTGAATAACATTTTCCATGCGGTCACTTGTACTCTAGCTCCAATTAAGGGCATGAACTGATTTCTTGGCTGTGTTACATACAACGGCAAAAACACAATAAGCGACAAGGGCTGGCGTGCGTTTTGGGTCATGTGTAAAATCCTAAAAGCCCAGCCCCCCCCCCTCCTCCCCCCCCAGAAGCCAGAACATTGACTTGGTCAATAAGGTGTACTGAAATAGCGCTCCCAGTGGACAGTGTTAGTTTAATTTCTGCTCTTTCTTTTACTTACAGGATCGTAAGTTACTAGCAACTGCCCAGCAAATGCTTCAAGATAGCAAGACAAAGATCGAGTTCATCAGGATGCAGATCCTCAAAGCCAGTCAGGCCAGCGAGCTGAGCTTCGACAACAATGATGTGATGGGTGAGCTCTCACTTTTATTAAATGTCAGCCAGCATTGGTTTTCAGGAGAAATATTTAACTCAGTTTAAAACAGATACACATGACAGAGTTAAAAAAAATAAATAAATAAATCTAACAATGAACCCTACTCTGTTTTCCAGATAAGCCCATTATCAGCCCTTTAGACCTTCGGGTGGAGGAACTGTGTCACCATGCCAGGATAGAGTCTGCGGTGGCTGAGGGAGCAAAAAACGTCATGAAGCTCTTGGGCTCCGGAAAAGTCACAGAAAAGAGAGCCCATTCAGAGGTAAACTTAAGCATGTGTGTGTGTGTCTCCATGTGATGTGAAAGTGGCATTATCCATCCCCTAGTTTTTAGAGTAAAATAAAAGCCACAACAAGATTCCCATCATTTCAGATATAAGTAAAGCTAGGCATGTTATGCCAATTTCTTCTTCAACCCTTCTTTAACTCCATCGTCAAATGTTCCCGTTTTTTTCCCAACCTTTCTGTCATTTCTTCCTTTTTTAAAATACTTCCTTATTCAGGCCCAGGCTCGCTTCACCGAGTCCAGTCAAAAGCTCGACCTCTTGAGATATTCCTTGGAGCAACGCCTCAACGAATTACCTAAAAACCACCCTCGCAGCAGCAGCATCATCGAAGAGTTGTCAATGTTGTCTTCACCGGCCCTCAGTCCCAGATCCAGTATCATCTCAACACAGAACCAGTACAGCACAGTCACTAAGCCTGCAGCACTTACAGGTAACTGGAACTGTCCCAGTTTGATGCCACAATCTGTTGTTCTTAATCACCTAAAAATAACAATGAAAGTCAGTTGATGCAAATGGTTGGACAGTAACTGGTCTTAATAGGATAATTTTTTTTTTTAAATGAGAGAGTACTATTCATATTATTACAGTTTGATGTTGAATGACCCCTATAACCTGTAAAGCCATGCCATTATTTTACTACGCTGCCACGCACTCACTCTCTCCATCCGTCTCCACTCGTTGAAAAATCTGTGGATTTCTGCTTTCCATGAAGAGAAAAACACTCTCTGCCTGCTCAGTCAGTGGCAGCAGCACATTCAGCTGACTGCACAGTTGTAATTTGCACGTGTACTAACTTTATCTCTGAGTGGTCATTTCATATGAAAAAAAAAAAATCAAAAATCAAAGCACGGTCCTTTGTGGTTATAAAAATTGCTACTGCCTAACATGTAGTACAAATACTAATATAACAATGTTAAAGCAGTCACAAAACGATCTTTCTGTCTTTATATGTGCTTCACTCATTAAATTAAAACAAAAGAAAGGAAAATTAAAAGAAATTTAACAAAAATCAAATTATCTAATGGGAACTACACATTTCCCAGTTGACAGGCAACAGTAACGCACCTTAAAATTCACCCCGACAACCACTTCTTTATGTAAAATGTCAGAATTAAAAGCAAGTTGAAATGCCAATAATGTGACACAATATACAAGCTTTCTATCATTTCCAGTCTTTTAAAACTAAAGCTGTCAAATAAATGCAGTGGATTGGCAAGATGTAATTGAATTAATGTATAAAATAGCATTTGACAAATTGACAGAGAAATAACCTCAGATGTTACATTAAAGATGGTGTGGTCTTTTTGTTCAAAGTTGACAGTTTCATGAGATCCTGAAGAAATGCCTGTGACATGCTTGTGGCTAAAACACCGCAGGGATGCAGTATTGCATCTCCCTTTTCAACCATGTCTTTGTGGCCATTTAACACCGCTGGTTTTAAGGTGCGGAATTAATATCTCTGCTTTCTGTAGGGTATGCTCCTTTTTAAAAAAGGCTGTTACAATCTTAACCCACTTCTGAACTACAGAAAATGCAGCATGATGTGAAGTGATATGGAGATGAACGTTGAGAAGCTGCTGAATTCACCTCTGATCTGGGTCTGTGATGACACTAACCTGCAAATCTGGGCAGCTTACTGGAAAACATGAGTCACTGCAATAGTCTGTTATATTCTATTATATATTTCTGATCGTGTGTCAGTGCTGCTGCAGGCAATCATAGTGCCCAGGTAGGTACGTTTTCACTCGCGGGGGTTCTGGGGTAAAACCAGAAGGCCGCCTCCTCTTATCAAACCCTCCAAATGTCGGCTTATATGGCAGAGGTGCTGTAGTCCATCAGTGCGTGTAATTCTGGGTAATCAGAGCAACACACAGGTGCTGCCTTTCATATTTCATGTGTAACATTTGTTTAAAGAAATTAACCATTTGGCCAAAAAGCTGAGAAAAGTCTATGAAACACACATAACTACCTCACATTGTTCAGATTAGTATGAGAGGAATTTTGTCATAATTGCACTGGTGCACCTACTCATGGTACTGGCTCAAAAAATGGCTGCAAAATCCACATGATGGTTGTAGTCTGGTTCACTGCCTTGCGTTCATATGTAGCTGTCTATATCAGCTATAATATGGAGGAGCAGGAGCAACTTGTAACTTACAGGTCGATGTGAATTGGATGTGTTTTGTCTCCCTTCGCCCCCCCCCTCACCTTCAGGCACGTTAGATGTCAGACTCATGGGCTGCCAGGACCTTCTGGAAAATGTCCCTGGTCGTTCCAGAGCTGCCTCTGTCCCGCTCCCTGGCTGGAGCCCCAGCGAGACACGCTCATCCTTCATTAGCCGAGCTAACCGGAATCGTGGTGTGAGTTCAAGAAACCTAACGAAGAGCGAGGAGCTTTCCAGTAAGTACATCTGACCTCCCGCACTGTATGAAAAGACAAACTATGAAAGCATAACATCTTTGTATTTTGCAAATTGACACATGTAAAACTAATTATGAATCTCGGTGTCGCCCAGGAAGGGGATCATATCTGCAACTGAAATACTTTTGAACAACAGTTGGCTTGATGAGTTAAAGCAGTCCATTTTCAAGACATTAAAGCCCTGTACGTTTTCCTTAGATGAGATTAGCGCAGTGCTGAAGTTGGACAACACAGTCGTTGGACAAACAAGCTGGAGGCCGGTGAGCAACCAGGCCTGGGACCAGAAGTTTACACTGGAGCTGGACCGGGTATAAAACATACATTTTCTCTTTTTAAAGTACACCTGCGCCGCTGACTCAATGTTGTGTTTGTGCCTCAAAGTTGACGTCCAACATCTGTTCGTTGTTGTCCTTCACATCTGTACTACAGTCTCGTGAGCTGGAGATCTCAGTGTACTGGCGTGACTGGCGTTCGCTCTGTGCTGTGAAGTTCCTGCGGCTGGAAGACTTCCTGGACAATCAACGTCATGGAATGTGTCTGTACCTGGAACCACAGGGGATGCTGTTTGCTGAGGTGCACACAGACGCTCACACACCAAGCTGCTAGATTCCTTAAATGGGTGTTGAGTATTTAGATGTGTATAAGTACGTTCGAATAGCAGTGGGCGGTATAAAAGTATACAGTAGAAACAATATAAATGTAGCTAACGGTAGAGATTTTTTTCTATACTGGTCTACCGCGATTGCGCCAGTTAATGATGTCAAGCTGCACCTACTTTGGTCGAAAGTCAAAACATGGCAGTGGCTGCAAACATGGCTGCAAACATTGGTGAGGAGGAGGAAGGGCTTGTAAAAAAAAAAAGACTGGTGCAACGTCGGTCATATGGATCTGGTTTGGGATTTAAGGAGTCGGATGTTGAGCAGAAAAATATTATCTGCAAAATATGGCCGGGCAACAGTAATAGCAAAGAGAGGGAATACAAGTAATTTGTTTTATCACCTCAAAACAAAGCACGTTTTAGAATACACCAAAAACTAAAAACTGCGTTCCTCCACAAACGCCCAGTCATTCAAGTAGAAAAAAAAAGGTAGCACTACACACCAGCTGACTGATATTTCACAAGCATTTTCCAAAGGCTCCCTGTACGACAAAGAGAATCAGAGGTGGATTGATATTGCAAATTGCATTACAGTACACTTGTGTAAGGACATGGTGCTATTTCTTATAGTGGAGAAAAGCGGCTTTTAGGAATGCCACAGGGTACTCTACCTGGCCATGTCACCTGATGGAGAGGCCGTTGTGGCAGGGGGTTTGAGAAATAACACTTTAGTAAGATCACTAAGGAATCAGTCTCAGTGTTTCAAGTGATAAAGACACTTGATGGATGTTACAAGTTACCCAGCCACAAGTACTCTAGTCTAACTGAAACTGCCAAAATGTACGACAAAATCCGCCAGCAAGTGGAGAAAGATATCGCAATCATAAAACACTATGCAACTACTACAGACTTGTGATTGAGTCACACCTTACATTAGTCTCACAATCCACTTCGTCAATGAAGAGTGAAAGTTGTGCAGCAGATGCCTGCAGACAGCCTGTTACCCTGAGGATCATACGGGTGAACTCAGAGTGAACTCATGCCACATACACTCATATGTGAGTCCCTTGACTCACATATGAGCTTTAGTTCATCTCCATTCCTAATCAATATGATTTGGCTCCACCCTTTGCAGCTAGAACAGCCTTTCTAATTCTTCTGGGAAGGCTGTCCACAAGGTTTAGGAGTGTGTTTATGGGGATTTCTGATCATTCTTCCAGAAGAACATTAGTGAGGTCAAACACTGAT
Organism: Hirundichthys speculiger; assembly: GCA_018398805.1. NCBI lineage: Eukaryota > Metazoa > Chordata > Actinopteri > Beloniformes > Exocoetidae > Hirundichthys > Hirundichthys speculiger. The sequence continues at coordinate 194,697 of JAGFBZ010000660.1, forward strand.
GTTGGACCAGAAGGTCTGGTTCTCAGTCTCTGCTCTAATTCATCCCAAAGGTGTTCTATCGGGTTGAGGTCAGGACTCTGTGCAGGCCAGTCAAGTTCATCCACACCAGATAGTGCTAGGTGCTTAATTTTATACACCTGTGGCCATGGAAGTGATTGGAACACCTGATTCTGATCATTTGGATGGATGAGCAATATAACTTGGGCAATATTGCGCGTGCGTGTGTGTATGTATATATATATATTTATGTGTGTGTGTGTATATATGTATATATATGTGTGTGTGTGTGTGTGTGTGCGTGTCTATATATATATATATATATATATATATATATATATATATATATATATATATATATATGATATATATATGTATATATATATATACACCACACGTATATATATATATATATATATATATATATATATATATACAGTATATATATATATATATATATATATACACACACACACACACATATATATATATATATATATATATATATATATATATATATATATATATATATACACCACACATGCATCAGATTATACCACATATAGATTTGAAGCCATATCGCCCAGCCCTGCTTTCAAGTAACAAAGGGATATTGACAAATAGTATTCAAACAGCATTCAGTCATCTTAATTTTGTAAACTGAGTGAAAATGAATGCTTGGATATGATGATGTGCATTCATTACTGATCATTAATTGTTTACACTGTTAAATGCTCAAAGCTAACCTTATTTCCTTGATTTTAATTTGTCTCGTGTGTTTGACCTCATTTTGTTGAGTGAAATCTTTTGACAAAATAAGATTCATCCCTCATTTTTATCTTTTTGAGGACACAATGTGCATAGCTCTAAGTTTATTCAGATGTTTGTTATAATCTTTAGTCTGATAACTATAAATCTTGGGATATTTGTTCACATACCCACATGCATGCTGGCCCAAGTCATCTCTATAATAGCACAGATTTGTCACTTTTCTTTTAGGGTTTCTCCTAAGCTTTGTGTTGCTTCTTTTATATAGGTAACATTTTTCAACCCCGTCATTGAGAGAAGAACAAAGCTGCAAAGACAAAAGAAGATTTTCTCAAAACAACAAGGTGAGCCACTGCTACTTTCTGAAGCAGAAACTGTTAAACAGGGCTTGCTGTAAGTGGTGTGTCCAGTCATTCAGAGAAATTAATCAGCCTTTCTTCAAAATCAAATCACTTTGGTGAAAAAAAGTAGATTAATTTGGGAATATTTACCTATTTATTTCTTAATTATTGTCGTTGTCCTCATGTTTATTAGGCAAAACTTTCCTGCGAGCGCCTCAAATGAACATTAACATTGCCACCTGGGGCCGGCCTGGTGAGAAGAGCCATACCGACCGTCAGCACCAACTCTTTCAGCCCCCAAGCTGCTGAGACTGGACCCAGCAGCCTACCTGGTTCACCCACACCCAGCAGGTACACACACCTGCATTCATGAGAGACATGAAAAAGTCACTGGCGCTCATTGTAAAGATTCATTTGAGGATAAAGGCTTCGTCCTGGCTGCTGCTCAGTAAGGCTCCTGATTTTTCTCACCCACCAAACAGTATTTTTATTTGTACGCAGTGACCCACTGGTGACCAAGCTGGACTTTGACAAAGAGCCCACACCAGGTCCCAAACACTACCCAGCCCCTGATGATGATAGAGAACCACTGGTGCCGCATCAGATGCCCAACAAGGAGGAAGTACAGGTATAATAGCATTTTAGGTATTTCAAGTATTGCTGATAAGACATCACTGTGTTGATGAAATCATAAATGTATGAGGAAGAGAGGATTAGCTGAGGGCATCACTTGTTTGTGATTCACCCTAATCTTCACTTGTGTTGCAGAATGTGTTGGGAGAGTGTAAACTTAGATTTTTTTAATTTGATGTATGTTTGTTTTTGCATTCTCTGTTGCAATATTTCCTGCAGATGAATGCGATGCTTGTTAAAGACTGGAACAAAACTATGAATATTAAGATACCATAAAATGGTTATATTTTTCTTGTAATTATAGTTAAAGGTGGGGTAGGGTTTGTTTGAAAAACGGTTCCATCAATCCAACTCAAGTGAGATTTTGAAAATATACACTCCCTCCCTCCTCCCAAAGGCTCCGCCTCCTCCTCGAAACCACGCCTTCCCACGATTCACGACTACATGAACCGCAGGGAGGGAGGGAGGGGTGGGTGGGAGTGCATTGATATTTGATGGACGTATTATGCAGCCAATCAAAATAGTGATGATCACTATTTTGATTGGTCAGAGTTTTTCTCTGATTATACCCTCTAGACCGGACCAAAATGTTTAGGTTATTTTGCAAACATTTTATTTCAGTGGGTGTAATGGGAATGTGAAAAGGTTTTCAGGCAATATTGTAAAAATTGTTGCAAAAAAACAACACATACCCCACCTTTAACCAGATTTTAACAAGTTGACTCATTGTCTTACCACCTCATTTTCTCCTTTCCTGTCAATCATTCACCTGCTCTCCACCAACCTTCTTTCCTCTCTGCAGGATGCCCTTTCCTCGTTTGACTTCCTCAACAAGAGGCACAGCACTGTGATAAAGCCAGACATGGATGGAGAGCTGGAGCAGGAGATCCCAGATCCAGACCTGGAGCTCACCACCATCCAAAAAGTTACAGACATAAGGTATGCTTACTGTCTGTTTGTCTTGTTTTACTTTTGAACCTTTGAGTAAATATCCCATTTAATATTGAACGAAAGGGGGGAGAATGGTGCAAATTCATTTTATTTTATTTTTTTTATGTTTAATGTTTTCAGAGTGTTGTCTGATGTTTGGAAATAAAGCATCTGGTCAGTGCTCTTCTGTTGATGATTCCTTGTCTCAGAATGAAGGATCAGTTATGTTGTGCGTGCTCCAAGTAACAATGGCAAGCTGCCACCTTTTATGTCTCAGTTTTTCCTTTTACATATCTGTTGATTCTCATGCTCTGACATGTTGGTTGAAGCAAGAAACCAGTGCATCAGTTATATTGGTGTAAACACTGCCCCCTGGCTAGGTTTAGTTGAACCCAGTACACTGACAGACGTTTATGTCTTTGAAGGGAGGAAGAGCAGTTCCACTTCAGTCCTACAAGACTTCAAATGTGTGGCGGTGCTTGGGCGGGGTCACTTTGGAAAGGTACCTTTTATCTGATTGACCTTTGTAAGGTTGCATTTTATAAAATTATTTGCTTTTTTTCCCTCACTGATGATATATTGCTCACGTTTGATAGGCTGGAATTTATGGTGTTTGTTTTGTTTAAAGCAAATTCTCAGTTGGTTATGAAAATGGCTGGATATTCACCTGTCTGACATGATCTTCACCTCTGCAGGTGCTCTTAGCAGAATATAAAAGCACAGGGGAGATGTTTGCCATCAAAGCCTTGAAGAAAGGAGACATTGTGGCTCGTGATGAGGTTGACAGGTAAGCAGATAAAACAGCTGCTCAGATGAGTTAAATGTTCACCTTTGTTTTGAAGCCATCTCAAATGCTTATGCTTATAATGTCTCACCTTCACCCTTGATTGGTGTTTTTGGCTGGTTCTCGGATCTAACAGGATCTGTTCCCCCTGTTCATTTACAGAGGGTCATTGCCTTTACCTCTCTATTAGCTAGACGTTTGATTTTATTTAAATGGAAGGCTGTTACTCCTCCATCACACCATCACTGGATTAAAGATGTCATGCAAAATGTAAAACTGGAAAAGATCAAATGTACTCTTAACGGCTCCATCAACAGATTCCACAAAACCTGGGGCCCTCTGATAAGTTATGTTAACAATTTACCTGGTCTGGAACTGGAACTCTGACCTATTATACCTGCCCTTGAACAAGAAATGTTAAATGCACTGAATTCTCTATTTTTTTTTTTTTTGTTCTGTCTGTCTTGTGATAAGTTTGCTGTCAATTGTCTTTGTTATGTTAGTATTGTTATGGTCCCTTTGTCTTTTTTTTTGTTTTTTACTTTTTGCGGGGGTTGTCTTTTTTCTAAAAGTTATTCTAATGCAGTGAATATACTTGTTTTATGTAAGTATTGAAAATTATAAATAAAGTGTTCAAAAAAAAAAAAATGTTCACCTTTGGGTGTGAACGGCACCAAGGACAACAGCAGAGGTAGTCCCAGAGCTGAAGTGGTCTAAGTGAGCCTGTTTACACCTGATATTAACATGCATCTTGAGGGATCTGATCACAGGTGGACAGCTCTTGGTGTATTACTTTAAATCTGGTATTAAAAAATATATATATATATACTGCCAGACTGGTGAAGGGCATGTTTACTTTTCACATCAGCACACAAAAAAAGATTAAATTGCATACATAAATCAGTTGGTTTTGCCAGATGATGACACTAACCATGAATGTAAGGGCAGGAAAAAAAAAAAGAAAATCAGGTATTTTATTGTACCTCAAGTTGCCACTTATGATCAGATCCCACTTTTCCCCATTATATACAAATAAAAACAGATACAACTTTGATTATAGTTAGATATAGATCCACTAGCATGACATCATTACTGGGAGTGTTTCAGGGAAATCCTGAATTACACTGAGTCACTTGAAGATTACTGATACACAGAGATTGCAGTATAAAGAAATGCTGGAAATCCCCTCTTCACTCTGTTTCTGTTTTCTAGCTGTGTATTCAAAATGATCTCACAACGATGCGATATTCCCTACCCAGTGTGTGTGTTTTCACAAAGATTTACTGCGTATCTCTGTGAAGACGGCCATTTTTCCTCTACTTTGCAGTCCACAGTCAGCAATAAGTCCTTAATATCTCTAGTCACCAGCTGCTCTATTTAGTCTGCACTGAATGAAACAAAATGCTGAATAATTCCCAAGAAAAAAAAAAGTAAAACATTTCTACATGGTTGGTCCTGTGGGTCACACAAATGAAAGCACATAATTTTAAATGGCAGACTTGTCATGTTTAAAAGATCCATGCCAGATCACCACAAAGTCAGGCTTTTGAACTGTTCAGTTTTTATTCTGAAGCTGACAGTAATATGACAGTTAAACCACCCCACTAACCATGAAAAGTAACTAAACCTCCCCTGATGCATCATGGGCCGTGTGGGTCTTGTATTGTGCAACAGCACTCCTTTCTGGGATGTTCCTTACATTAAAATGCCATTTGTGAAAACTGGAAACATGTGCCACTCTAAATACTTGGGCCATGTGGTAGAGTTCTCCTCCCAGGATGGATGTATGAGACGGGCCAGAATCTTTAGGGCTGTTCCCATTGATACTTCAGTCATCTTTGCTAGGGGAACAAAAAGTAAATATGTAATATATAGATAATTCTTGTGTCTGGCCATGGAAGGATTTTATTTAACTTACATTAAAAGTTAAGAATGTGGCCACATGTCTTCCAGACATCCTGAAGTGTATTTAGATCTGTGCTCAGAACTGTCCTGTGATCACATCAGCCTGTTTACTCCTGGTATCAACATGTTGATATCCAAATGTAAACGGCGCCTGTTTGCGAACGAAAAGCTGACCAAGACCAGTGGTGTTGTTACTAGGGCTGGGCAAAATGACACGTTATTATCGCATTAACTCATTAATTTATTAACACCGACATTTATTTGATCACGCATTAACGCATGTTGCTCACATGCTTTTATTTTGAAAAGTCTCTTTCTGGCTGCTGCAGGAACCGGAAGAGAATTGACGGAAAAACATGTGGAAAAGCTAAAACAGACATGGAGAGCAGTAAAGTTACTGAACTTTAACGTGGACATTTTCATTTTAAAGTTCTCCAAGGACGACTGATTTGATAGAAACAAGGTTATTTATAACAACTGCCAAGTTGAACTCCCTGTTAAAAGTTTCTGCTGTTACCTCAGAAGTTACCTGTTTTAATGTTATGATTGTGGCTCAGGATTTTGTTGGTAGACTTTTTTTTATTTTTCATAAAAATACAGGATGACATTAATTCCCTGGCAGTGGCAATAAGCTTTATTTTATTTTACTTTTTTTTTTTTATGAGATTTACACTAAATATGTGTTACTGACAAGTCCTGATGTTAAAAGTGTTTGAACATCAAATGTTATGGCACTTTAGTTCATATGGCAGCAGAAAATTTAAATAAAAGTGACCTTTACACTACTTTTGAATTCTTTATTTGATTTTCCGTATACAATGCGATTAATCGTGATTAATCAGTGAAAACGTGCGATTAATCGCGATTAGAATTTTTAATCGTTGCCCAGCCCTAGTTATTATCTGAAATCAAAGAGTCAAGGAGCTTTGGGCTTTGTTTTAATGTTTTAATGTTAATGTGGAGTCCTCTTTCTTGTATGAGTTCATATTGGATCTACCTGTTCTGTTCATATTGGATCTACCTGTTCTGTTCATAGTGGATCTACCTGTTCTGTTCATATTGGATCTACCTGTTCTGTTCATATTGGATCTACCTGTTCATATTGGATCTACCTGTTCTGTTCATATTGGATCTACCTGTTCTGTTCATATTGGATCTACCTGTTCTGTTCATATTGGATCTACCTGTTCTGTTCATATTGGATCTACCTGTTCTGTTCATATTGGATCTACCTGTTCTGTTCATATTGGATCTACCTGTTCTGTTCATATTGGATCTACCTGTTCTGTTCATATTGGATCTACCTGTTCTGTTCATATTGGATCTACCTGTTCTGTTCATATTGGATCTACCTGTTCTGTTCATATTGGATCTACCTGTTCTGTTCATATTGGATCTACCTGTTCTGTTCCCTTCTGTCTTTCCAGTCTGATGTGTGAGAAGAGGATCTTTGAAACGGTCAACAGTGTCCGTCATCCCTTCCTGGTCAACTTGTTTGCCTGCTTCCAGACACAAGAACACGTTTGTTTTGTCATGGAGTATGCAGCAGGAGGTGACCTGATGATGCACATCCATGCTGATGTTTTCTCCGAGCCCAGGGCCATGTGAGTCACTTCAGGTGTTATCACCTGACCTGTGGGATTCTTCATCATTTTAGAGGCAGTTCTCAAGTGTAGATGTTGTTGTATACATTCTTCTCTCAATCTGTCCTAAACAAGAACCACATTTCTGACTTTTTATAATTGTTATTGTCTTTAAATGGACTGCAATAATGTCTGGTTGACATATGGTTATTGGATTACAAGAATCCAATAATAGTTATTTTTTTTGTCTGTGTTCCTCCATAAAACACTCAACAACAACAACAACATCCAGGAACCAGTCAAAGCACTTTGAATACACAAACCAGCATTCTCTCACTGTCACACACATATATACATTTATAAGACTGATTTATTTATCAGACCAAAATATTCCTATAATTACTCTTATAGATGAAATTAGATTACAGTCAATGTACAATACATATAGCCTAGGCAGGATTTAATATAACCAGATAACCTTAAACACTTGTGCTACTGCTTATTGCTGCTGTTGTTGTTATTGTTGTTGTCATTATTATTAATTATCACCCTCTAAAGACCTGGAAAACTTCTTCCCTCTTTTATCTTCCTACTGGCTGGACCAGTCAAATATAGTATGTAATTTTAGATCAGTCTTCTCTGCTGCATTTGCAAATACAGTGATCACCTCGCCAATTCGCTCTTGAAGTTACCGCGGTTTTAGTTATTCGCTGATTTTTTTTTCAGAAATATATAATATTTTTAAAAAATCAAGAAAAAATTGCAGAAACATCACAGGATTTTGTGCGCATTCTCTCGCAGCAAAGAAATATTGTGAGCCAGCCTGGCACCCTTTAAGAAGGTGGCCTTATGGGTAATGCTGTGGCCTTATGGGTAATGGTGTGGCCTTATGGGTAATGTAGTGTGTGTGTCGTGGGACAGCAGAATAAAAAAACGAGGTTAGATGAAAGCAGTTTGTTTACTACGGTTCAGAGACCAGAGGCTGTGAAGGTAACAGAAAGACATCAGTTGAGCCTTTGTCTTGTTTTGCTGCAGTGTCTCGCTACTTTTTTGCATTTTTAAAACATATTTTAAACACATTATTTAGGCTCGGGGGGGCTCCGGCTCCAGTTCATGGATTTTGATTCTCGCGGGGGGGGCGGCGGTCCCCATTAACCATGAAAAATGAGGGATCACTGTAATTCAAAACATAGCAGCTCATCTTTTAACTGCCATAAAAAAGCCTGATCACATAAATTAGGATTTAGTTTCTCTACTCTGCTTCCCCGTCCAAGTCTGAATTTAAGTTTCAAGATTTTCTTTACTGCATGTCCTCCCTGTTCTCTCCCTGCCCCCTTCACTGTCAAATAAAGGCCACTAGTAAAAAAAAAAAAAAAAAAAAAAAGATTTTATCTCATCTTTTTTTTTTTTCATCCCTACTTGTTGTAACTTCATATTCTCTTGTATTGTCCTTTGTTTTTTTGTTGTTGTTTTTTTAGTTGTATTTCTTTATATAAAACCCTTTTGTCAAATATGTTATTTTATAAATGGGCTCCATAAATACATTTGACCTAAAATTTTTGTGCCTTTTGCAGATTTTATGCAGCCTGTGTCGTGTTGGGATTACAGTTTTTACATGAGCATAAAATTGTGTACAGGTAAATATTTTAGAAATTTAACTATTAGCATTTTTACCCCTGAGTATCAATATTTGGCACTGATTTAGTTCTTCTTTAAATGTCAGAGATTTGAAGCTGGATAATCTGCTCCTGGACACAGAGGGCTACGTGAAGATCGCTGACTTTGGGCTTTGCAAAGAAGGTAAAACTGACCTGGCAGTCAGTAGTTTCAGACTTTTTGTTGAAACATTTTTTTGGAAGCCAGTGCTATTTTTATGCATCATTTATCCGTCTTAAAATTACCAAAAAAAAAATGCAACGTCAGATGAACATTATTTATTTAAAAGCCAAGAACAGCCTTGCTGCTTCTATTTGAATCAGGTTCATGTAGCAACCAGGTGCTGCTGATCAAATGTACTTTATGAAATGGTTCGGTTCTACTGGAGCGTTCAGGCACATAACACAATGCCAAGGATGAAAGACATCAGCCATGATCTAAGAAAAACAGAGTCTACTTTTCTCTAGTGACCTGGATAGTTCACACACAGATAGTTGACCTCAAGGTCTTAGAAAGCAAAGTGATTTTTTTTTTTTAACTATTATTAATTGAATAACTTCTGTGCTGCTCTCAGGAATGGGTTACAGGGATCGGACCAGCACGTTCTGTGGCACGCCAGAGTTTTTAGCTCCAGAGGTTTTAACTGAAACGTCGTACACCCGTGCCGTGGACTGGTGGGGGCTGGGGGTCCTGATCTTCGAGATGTTAGTTGGAGAGGTGAGTCCGCTGTTCCACCAAACTGTCCAGTACCACAAATATTTCATTATTTTTTCTCATCTGCTTTCATTGTTGAGAGGAGACTAACTCACCGTCGTCTCTTTTCAGTCGCCCTTCCCTGGCGATGATGAGGAGGAGGTGTTTGACAGCATCGTCAACGATGAAGTCCGTTACCCACGGTTCCTTTCAACTGAGGCCATCTCCATCATGAGAAGGGTGTGTAAGCAAGAAGTTAGCTTTAGATGATCCATCTCAGTTTCTATAAAATGTCAATTTGCTTTGTCTTTATTTTATCTGTCAGATTCCCACCAATGAACATCAAAACTTTGTTGACATTTGTATGAAGTTACAGTTGAAACCAGAGGTTTACAAACGCTGAATAAAAAGACACACAACCTTTTCTTCCTCAGTCTGACATTAAATCAAAACAAATTTTCCTGTTTTAGGTCAGTTATAGGGATGCGCATGGTTAACCGTTTAACTGTTAACAGTAACTCTAACCGATTAATACTAACGGTCAATTTTGTTTTTAAGCTACGTAATTCAATCAACTCATGGGGGCGTGTCGACAGGTGCAACAGGCCTCTGATTGGTCAATTCTACATCCGCGTAGAAAAGAGCACGTCATCGAAAAAATGAGGAAGTACCCACATCTGTACGATTCTGGTTCTCCACGCTACAAAGACAGCACATATTCTAGTAATTCATGGAGGGAGATAGCGATGAATGTGGGTCTGGATACGGCCGAGACGGTGAGGAAGTGGAAAAACACAAGAGATACGTTTAGTAAGTTTAGCTAGTTCGTGATTGTCGCTGTTGCGTTGTGGCGTTGAATAACATAGCGGAGACGCGCTAGTATAAATCAAAAGTGACGGCGGCATCTCTGCGACAAGCTGACGGCGACACATTGCCGCGAGAGTATACACGGGGAAGTGTCCGCATGTGTCCACGACAACGCGCGCAACATGGCGGCAGCTAACCCTCCCGGACTTATTGGTTAACGGTTATTAATCGTTAAAGGGCGTCGGTTAACGGTCATAAAAAAAAATCCAAAATGTGCATCCCTAGTCAGTTAGGATTACCAAAATAATTTCTGTTTGCTAAATGCCAGAATAATGAGAGAGAAAATATTGTATTTCTTTCTTCAAAGTTAAAAGTTTACTTAGTATTTGGTTAGCATTTCCTTGAAGCTGTCTGACTTGGGTCAAACGTTTTGGGTTTCCCTCCAGAAGCTTCTCGCTTCTTCCTGACAGAACTGCTGAAAGTTGTGGAGTTGAATTTTAAAGCATGAAGAGATTGTTTTGTTTAAATAGCAGAGCTTTTAAACTTTGGGAGAAGTCTTAAATTGTAATCTTGTTGTCCTCAGCTTTTGAGGAGGAGCCCTGAACGACGTCTGGGAGCAGGAGAAAAAGACGCAGAGGAAGTTAAGAAACATCTCTTCTTCAGGGTAAGACCAAAATAAAAAAAGGAAGAAAAATCAATAATCTAAGCTAAAGTTGTTTTAAGAGCAGAGCTGAAGTCGTGTGTTCTTGCAGAACATGGATTGGAACGGGCTGCTGGCCAAGAAGGTGAAGCCGCCGTTCGTGCCGACCATCCAGGGCACCAACGACGTCAGCAACTTTGATGATGAATTTACTTCAGAGGCGCCGATCCTGACCCCCCCCAGGGAGCCCCGAGTGCTGACCTCAGAGGAGCAGAACACGTTTTCTGACTTTGATTACATAGCAGACTGGTGTTAGCTCCATCTGAACCACATCAAGCAGACACTGTGAACTGGAGAAGCGCAGCGATGCCTGTCGCTCACTTTTGTTTTTGTTGTTGATTTTTTTTTTTTTTTTTTTTTTTTTGTGCTTTTTTTAAAAAAAAAATCTCTTCCTTTTTCCAAAATGATGACAAATGAACATGGCTCCCAAGCCTTCGAGCAAAAACTCTGTGCCATTTAGGAAGAAAGTCCAGATGAATTTTTTTTTTTTTTTTTTTTTTTAAAGAAGAAAAACAAATGAAATTCCGATGGAGTGAAGGTATAAGGATGTCCTGCACAACAATGCTGCGTCCGTTGTCTGACCACTGAGAATGTTTTACATATGAACTCTGAGAGGACGACACCATCACAATCATGTTATTCAGTGTCTTTGTCTTGAGGTTTTTTTTTTTTTTTTTTAAGTCTGTACAGATTATATTCAGTCGTATATTTTATTGTTTCTGTTTGTAAAGCCCTTACAATAACTCTTCAGAGGTCATGTCTGAAATTGCCATTCAGTGAACAGAAAATGCTTAAAGCACGTCATAGAATAGTCGACGACAACGATCATCTTGACTACTACTGCTTCTTGACTTGAAGACCACGTGAGTCTGTACACATCTTTCTTCTGGTTTCTCCATCCTGATACAAAACAGCAGTTTATCCAGCGTTACATGTTACGTCTAATCACAGTTTACCTGAAGACTTCATATATGGGCCTTTCATTAGAAAATACAGAATATTAAAGATGATGTTCTGATGCCCTCTAGTGGCTGAACTTGGTTCTTAAATGCTTTGTGCTATTACAGTATGGTTTATCATCCCTGAATAAACTGCCAGTTGTGGTGGACATAACTTTTTTTTTTTTTTTTTGGTAATACCTCATTAAATTCAGAACATATAAATGACTCTCACAGTTAAAGCTACCAAAACCAAAAGGACCCGGTCCTCCCTGATGCAGTGGAGCGATTCTGTTGGTGGGTTCTATGAAACCACTGATGGATTGATTTGGTCTGTTGTGGAAAGACGACCCGTAACAGTAGCGAGGAGCTCATCAAAGTACTTCCTGTGTAGTTCTGAGTACACTTTCCAGCTGCCATGTTGTATTTGACTAAACTTTTCAGACCTGTTAAGAATCACGTCAAGGGAGGGTCACAAGGGTATATTATATATACATACTGTATGTACACAAGCTGAAAGCACTAATTTTATCAATAGTTTGAGTGTATGCGTTAATTATGAAAATAGATTGTACAGTTTTTTGTTTTTTTTTTATTATTGTGCATGTTGTTACTCAAACAGCTGCAAACTGTATGGATGGTACACAAATTACTCAAGTCACAACTGTTAACATTCATCCCAGTGTTTTAAAAAAAAAAAAAAAATGCAGCCAGTGTTTGCCTATCATGAATCCACAAATTAAACATTTGTAATAGTGGCTTTCCTTTTATTTTTCTGCCTTTTTGTCACACAACATGATTGCATAGGTGAAGCCGATGCTAAAAATAAAAAGACGTGCTTTTTTTTTTTTCCCCCACAAGTTGCAATAATTTCTTGAGGTTCAGGTTAAAGCAGTCAGTTTTAGGGGGTCACCTCCTTCCTGTGGGATACTGGGGTAACTGGTGTTACAAACAGTTAATGGAGCGTGATGTAAAATTTGGCATAAATAAACGAGACCATCTCTGACATCACATCTCAAATCTTTTCACAAGCAAAGCGATAAACTTCACAACATCCTCTTAAATGACAGTCCTTTCGTACAAAGTCAGGTTTTTATAAACAAATGTTTATTGTTATTCAAATCAAAAGACGACTTAATGAAAATCTTTTAAATTACTGGCTACTTCAAAACAAATCAGGACCTGGTCATTTTTCTACAAAACAAACTGTGTACAGTATGAAACGGGCCTAAAGCTGGAAGCATCGATTACATTTGTACATGGTACAGTATATACAGTTAAATGAAATACTGTTGATTTTACTTCTTTATTTAAGCCCTGGAATGTGTGTCCATTCCTTTTAGAGAGAAACTTGTCAAGGCCGGACATGGGAAATCTTTTTAAATCCAAAATGAATATTTAAAAGGAAAAAAAAAAAAAAAAATTAAGTACAGCAGATAAACATCAGCGTCGAACAGGTGGCGTCCTTTTCACAGTTGGGGTAGTTTATCGACAGGTGTGTCAAATTTGAAGTCGGGAGGGAAGAGTTCTGCAGCGCGCGGGTAGATGAGTCTGTACGACTGCCTGATGGTGACGTCTGCGACTCCCGCGATGTCTCCGATTTCTGTGGACGTACGAGAAAGATCTGTGAAGCTACCGGAAGAGAATCCTGCATTTTCAACAGGACGACTGGGACGGATGAAGAAGAAACTGGGACCAGGCTGCTCATCATGGAGGTCAGAAATGTGATTTACCAGCTAAACTTACAGCATAATCTAGATAGCATGATTTCTGCGAAATAATCGTTTTAAAATCTTTCATTGTAGCTCCAAACCAGCGGAAGCTGATGACTGTCTCAAAGGTCATGTGACCAAAGACTGCCTGGGATCATTTTTATTTTCATCATTTTCATTGACCACAAATGCTCCTTTAACTGAGCAAAATGCGTGACATTAACTAATCTACTGGGCCAGGTGAGAGGTCAACCTGTCATCTAAACCAGTGGTTCCCAAAGTGGGGGTCGGGACCCCCCGGGGGGTCGCGGGACGCCGTGGGGTGGGTCGCGAAATGATTTCCATAAATCTTTTTTTTTTTTTTTATATAAATCTAATAAATTAAAAAAAAAATTAAATACAGAAAAATTCAGCCATAGTTGTAAAAATTATGAAACATGGTAGTTAAAATTAAAATAAACTACAGATTTTCTTCCTGAGGTGATTAAGACAGATTAACATAGCATCATTTGCAGGTGTCAGGTTACGGCTCCACAGTAAACATCACAAAGCGGATGCTTTAATACCATTAACCATTAAAGTAATGTTAAAGTTAAGTTTGCACATGACAGTAATACTGTGCACTCATGTTACATAGATATTATTTTGACTGAGGTATTCTGCTTTTATCAAACAGTAAATTTCTATATGTAAAATCATAACAGGCTGCTCTGTTCTTTTGTGTTGTCGTTAAGCCCGTGTTTGTGCGTATGGCCTGTGCGCACATTTTATTTTTTCAGTCACATCCGGGGATAGTGGGGGTCGCCAGTCTCTGGCACCATTATTTTGGGGGTCGCGGGTTGAAAAGTTTGGGAACCCCTGATCTAAACTCAACTCACCTTTCTGGGTCTTCTTCTCTGCAGAGGCCTGGGACGCCATGTAGATGGCGGCCGCCGCCACTGAGATGGGGCTCCTGCCGGGCACCAGGTCCAGCTCCACGGCCTTCCTGGCGATGAAGGTGGCCGCCATCTGCACCTGCTTCGGCAGGCCCAGGTTGGAGCAGAAGCGGGACATGAAGTCGCCGGTGGTGATGAGATCCACGCTGGTCTCCAGCGCCTTCAGGATCAGCTTGAAACACCTGCCGATCTCTTTCTTTGAGATCCTGGAGACGGCACAGATCTCTGAAGGAGAGGAGGGAAGAGTGATGTCAGTCTTTTTTTTTTTTTTTTTTACTTTATCTTAAAATGTTCTTAAAGAAAAAGATAATTTAATTTTAAGTTCCAATGCTCCACTTCCTAAATACATCAAATTCAGCATTAACTGGCAGCCATCAGGTCAAGGGGCCAAGTTAAAAATCCTGCATCTACAAACAGTGACAAAAATAAATGATCCCTTCAAATCACATTAAATGACAAACAGCTGCAGAACCTAGAAAGGAAATCTGACCTTTAAAGGTTCTGGGAACTCCCTCCTGTCTGCAGGCGATGTAGAGACACGCCGACGCGATAGCATCATTAGCTCGTCCCTTCAGGCTCTTCTGCTCGTAAACCTGCTTGAATAAATTGTTTGTCCGGTCCTGTGGAGCAAAAGCATCATTGACCGCATGCAAATAATTAGCATTAAAGATTTCAGATCAAATCACGCAGATGCTAGGTCAGGGGGGGTGGAGGGGAAACAACACACGTTAAAGCTGTAGAGTCCTTCAATCTGAAACACCAGGCTGCATTTCTACCCTGAAAAGGTGTAAATCACAGGTTTTATCACAATATGATATCTGAAACTTTGATTAAGGAGCGAGCTAGTGATTGTTCACGTTCACCAGCATTTATCAAATCACAGAAAAAAACTTAAATATAATTTCACATTTTAATCTCTGGGTTCAACAAGACACCGACATGAAAAATGATCTGTTCTTTTAATAAAAATGGAGTAAATTACATCTGTTGACGGGGATTATACGTATTGATGTCTGATTGGATATTTTCATTTTGTATCAATGTTATTAGATCATTCATCATTAAATCGATGTAGATCGATGGATCTTTACCCCCCCGGTCCATAATGTCTTAATAACATTGTTTACTCATGCCTAGAGCTGGGCGATATGACGATACATATCGTGGGGACTATAGAAAAGTGTGTATCATGCCATTTCTCTTCTATCGTTTCTATCGTTTCTAACCTAATTTTATCAATTATTACAGCAAATATGTAATTAAATAACCTGCAATGATAAATTTGATAGAATCATATCTACTTCTACAAAGTAACCTTTTTATGTTTGCACTTTTATTCATGGTTAATGCCTTAAACAGAGTTCTCTGTAACCCTGATGTTCACTTTAGACACTTTATATTGGTTTGCAAACTTTGCACTACAAGGTTACAGATTTCAGAAAGTTGAAAAATAATTTGTGTTTATTTTTTATAGCTGACCTTCAGTGCAAAAATGTGTTTTTCCTCTCAGAAACTGTTGTGCACTTTAAAAAAAAATGTGAAAGCTACTGTACCTCTGTACCTACCTGTTTTTGCTGCACTAAAATGTATGTTTGTGACAGTTCAGCTAAATGTCCTTTCAAAATAAAGTTGAAAAGTAAGCAATGAAATTTTTGTCAAACTTTTCAGAGAATAACTGAAAACATACTTTATTATGGTATATCGTTATCGTGATATAAAATAGTCCATATCGTGATATATGATTTTTTTTTCCATATCGCCCAGCACTACTCATGCCTATAAAATATTAAACAGGGGACGTTGTCTCCAGGCAGCTTTAACTAAATGGGATGAAAACAGTCGAGTCATTGTTTGTCAACGCAGATTGACTCACATGTTTTCGAAGAATTCTGAATCATATCTTAACTTAAACCACTCGTGCACACTCGATAAAGACGCTGTTAACAGAACAAGAGAGGACAGAGCTCGTATACTTGTGATGAGCACGTGAACAACATTTCAGGCCGAGCTGCCGTCTCTGAAATGTGCTTAGTTACGTTTTCTGTCCGTTACTGAGACGTCTGGTCACCAGATGCTGGTTGTCCGGGCGCCCCATCGTACTCAGGTGGAGCTGTACAGACGGGTCAGCTGACAGGTGCTGGCCCGCTCACACCATGAACAGACTGGATTTACAGTTACAGCAGGTCCAGAAGTATTTGGACAATGAGAGAAATGTTCTGATTTTGTCTTTATGCAACGACACAATGGGTGTAAAATAAGACAATAGAAAGAGACCCAAGACTTTTTGAAGGCAAAGAAATGGAATATTCTTCAATGACTAAGTCAGTCCCTTGATCTCAACCTGATCACTGAAGACAAAAGTGAAGGCAGAAAGGAATCAGCGACAGAAGGCGGCTGCAGAAACCCGATTCTGGGGTCCATGGGCCCCAGACTTCAAGCAGTCTTGACTACAAAGGATTTCAAGTACCAAGAATTATGGGTATTATTTACCGTCATGTCACTTTGTCCGAACACTTCTGAGCCCCTGAAAGTGGAGGACCTTTTCTTAAAAAGGCTCATAAATGGAAGCTGAAATTTAACATTTTGATTGTTTCATTCAAATCCATTGTGCTGTTAAATAAAGAGAGAATTATAAAAAAAAAAAAACTGTCATTGTCCAAATACTTCTGGACCTAACTGGTGTGTGTGTGTCATATAATCAATAACTTTGTTTCTGTCTCTAAGCCATTTTGTAAGGGTGCACGATAATTATGGGCCTGATAGGAAATTATGACGTCAGTCTGGTATCACGATGAACAACCCCAATAACATTTATATATTTGTCAACAGCAGTGTCCTCGCTCCCTCTGAGACCCCAATAACCAGCGGTGAATGTTATGTTCAAGTGACGTCGGCATAATCAGAAAAACAACTTCTTAATAAGGAAAATCAAGAATACCCCCTCATGCCAGAAAACAACTCGTTACCTCGGTCATAATTTTGGTAGTTGCGGACTTTAATCGATATTCGCAGTATTTTCCCACATGTTACACATAAAAAAAAAGTTAGAAAAATAGAAAAGGCTGAAAGAACGACTAGCAAACGAGGGAATGAGGGAATTTATGTTACACCTTGAATGCAGCCTGCAGCACAGCGTACTGATCACAACAAACAACATGGCGTCGATTGTATGAAACTTCGTTAAAGTTACCGAAAAAGATTGTTTGCTGGTTATTAGTGACAAATGTTTCAAGTGAATTCCACGAGGAGAAAATAGCACAAGCTTTAATACGTCAAACCCGATTAGCCATCTGAAATGTAACCACCGTTTTTGAAAGTTTTGAAAACACGCTAACATGAGCTAACGCTAATGTGAGCACACCAGCAGCAAAGAAGCCGCCAGGACTTACACACATCAGTGAGCACAGAAATTTTGCAAAAAATGCATGAATTTTGCCAAAGATGACCCACGGGGCAAAGGTGAGATGAGTAGAAGGTAGAAATGTTTCAATCTAACTTGTGTCAGTGCATCAATTTTCTATTGTATATTTACTTTTTGTAAACTTCTGGAAGGCACTTTTTCAGTTAGTAATTCTGATGCATGTATTTCCATCAGTTCAAAGGAGCCTTTATTTTTTATATCAGTCAGTAATGAACCTTATTTAAATTAATGTGAGATATCAAATAGGTTTGTTTGATAGCTTTATGAAAATGTTTGAGAGGCTTGCCAATAGTATTTTTTATTGGAAAAAATAACCAAACTGTTTTTGGTTTTGTAATGATCTTAGGTATATGTGTGTGTTATCGGTTATCGTATCGGCCTTTAGGAGCTGAAAGTTATCGGTATCGGTTTGAATAAACAGTTATCGTGCATCGCCTACTATTTTACATTCACATTTTGGACTTACTACAATGTTCCTGGGCAGGTTGATGCGATCTGCCATGGTGCTGATCTCTTTGAAAGCGTTGAGCATGGCCCGGTCAGAGCTGCTCATGGTCCGCCGGTTCTGATACTTGGAGTTGCCAAATTCATCAAAGCTGGCCGCACCTGTTCCCTGTGGAGGAAACACTGAATGTTAAAATTTCTAAATCTTTTTTTTTGTATTTCAAGCAAAGCTACAGGCACCAGTTTGGTGCTCGTGTTCAAAGTTTACTGGCCAGTCACACAGATGTTTCTCTTGATGACTGTTCAGCTGCTGCAGTGATCTACTGAAAGAACTTTTACTGGATCTTCTCCTGCACAGATGCGAGAGACTCATCCGTCACATCGACAGATATTACTGGAAGTCTGAGTCTGAGTTGTTTCATATCTAACAGGCTCCTCAGCTCTAACTTCAGACACCTGTTCCTCACCTTGCTGATCATGGTGGTCAGGTCTCCTCCATTGAGCAGTGGGTTCTGGGCATCTCCAACTCTGGATGGGTCTTTAAGAGCTTTCTCATTGGAAAACGTTCTCCACTCTGAACCTACATCGATTACACGGTCACCTGAGGAGGGATAAACCAATAAATAAATCAATTTTGTTCAGTCTAAATGTGGAATAAACATTTATTTTGGACATATTTATTGCAGTTCAATTTAATCAGATTTTCTCTACTGTTGTAAGGTTTCATGATATTACAAAGTCGACTGATTCTCTGCATGATATCTGTGCAGAATATAATATAATATAATATAATATAATATAATATAATATAATAGGACTTATGAACATGTATGTATGAACACGCCACGTCTGAACTGCTGCTGTCAGGTTAGCAAGACAGACACACGGCTGAACAGTAAGGGTGATGCAACAGAAAACTGGAAGAACTGGGATCTACTTTACCTTTGATTTATTGTTTAATATCGTGTAAATGGAGAATGCTGCTGAAATGCAACTTCTACATTCTTCCGTCTGATTTCACATCATTTCATATCATATTTCATTCTAATGGTTAAACCTGCTATACTGGTTTGTTTTTCCCCTCTAAAACCAAAGCGAGAGCTTGTTTTCATCAATAGCACATAAAACACATGCGCGCGCACACACAAACAAAAAAGGTGAAGACGTCTTTCTGTTTTGCCAAAATACATCCCTCTGGAATAATTAGGAGGATGGTGTAATATTCAGTTCTACTCCCTCATGGAAACATCTTCATGTCCTCCAGACTCTCACTCGAGTTGAGCCTCGCCTGCTCTCATCCACTGTAAAATAATCTCATTATTTATTCGTTATTTATTACTATGTGGTAGGAGGAGAAAACGTATTTTCAGCCATAAAATTCAGAAGTTATAAAGGAGATGAAAAGGGTGTGACAACAGGAGAAAAACAGTCTTAATGCCGTTATCTCCACCTCACACATGTGCTCCTGAAACCATTTACCAGGGACGGGGATTAAAGTTGATACTGTAATCCCGACTCTTTCTTTTTGCTGCTGACCAGACCAACACGATGAAGCGAAGTGACACTCATCCCTGAAGAGCCCCGGTTATGGAGGCAGGAAGTTAATCTTGCATCAGAGAGCATCTGGCGCCGCTCGTCTCCCACCTGACCGGCTCGGTGCTAAGGGGGCTCATTAGAGGAGAACTCCATGTTCTTCTGTGTGCATCACATGTTGAGATAATCTTTTCTATGTTATAATTCATACCGCTAGCTTCAGATGACCTCATTTACAAAATCATTCCTACACCACCTTGGAGAAAAACAAAATACCCAGAGCAGCATCTGTGAGCTACTGTCAGTAGCGTAGACGTAGTAGCCTTCTGGAGAAAAAAGACAGTTATCTTTTTTTTTTTTTAATATATATAATACAGCTTCCACTCCCCCTGAAATACCAGAAGAAGTTCCCCAAAGCCATAAGTAAAGCAGTACAGCTGATTTGAATTTTACTGACTGATTCATGAAATCAGCTCACACACTGAGCAACATGCAAGAGAACAATCCACCACTTACAAACTAGTCATCATTTTTCTCTAGAGTCTATCTATCTTAATTTAAATGAATGGCAGAAAAACTGTCTTTTTTTTTTGGAACAGCTGAACAAAAAAGTAAAACTTACACTGGGAACCTGATCCATACCCACCTCTGGGTTTTCACAGCCAGTTTTATGACCTCATCAGCTTCAACAACCCAAATCAACAGCCCAGCCCTTCTGCCTCATTCTCATCCTCACATTTGTACAAAAAATATTCATAGTTTCTAGTAGGGACTTGATTTTCATGTTCCTATTTTATTCTAGTAATAAGTAATATTATTATAATATTATATTGTGCACCAGCGTCAATAACATTACTTCAGGAATTATCTCTAATATATCATTAAATAATACAAATGCTTCAAGCACATTTTTTTTTAAATAATAGTACATGAAAGGACCTTCTTCATTACTACTATGGCCATCAGTCTCAACAATCAACTTATTTACTATTACTTTTCCTTTTGGTTCATTATCTTTTAGTGCAAAGGCCTAATTTTATTAATTAGGGATTATTATTTTTTTTTTTAACCATGATAACATTTTTAAAACACCCATGTCACATTTAATTGTGATTTTAGTTGTAGTTGGCTGGTTGTATGTAAACGTGCCATACAGGACCCTTAAAGACGAGCAGCATCCCCAGTATTTAAACCAGTCACACAAGAGCCCTTTTGTGCATGAAGGAGCGTGACCCAACTGTGGCACTGCAACATATAGAAAACTAAATAAACAATACAACTAATTCTGCTGGAAAATCTCACATTAAACCCAATTTAGCAAAAGCAAAGGTTTCATTAACTAAACACTCACCGACAACAAGACCACATTCGGGACAAATCATGTCTCCTGCTCTGTAATCCTCCACCAGTATGGCATCAGGGTGGTTGGGACACTGGACCCGGGGCAGGGCCAGAGCTTCTCCGCTGTTCAGGGAAAACAGTATGACAACGGAAAAATAAGAAGAGAGGTTAAACATTAAAAAAAAAACAGTCAAGACTGATGTACTATTAGCTATGATATGAACTATATTACAACATGCATTTCACATATAACAGTTCTCTTGGTCCAACAGTCAGGTTGAATGCACAAAACTGGCTGAACCTGGGCAATGTCAACATGTAGATATCAACTTGGCCAACAGGAAAAAAGAAGAAAGAAAGAAAGAAAGAAAGAAAGAAAAAAGCTTATCAATAAGTGACATAATGTATCAGATGGGAGGATGTACTAATGTCTTGCTGGTGTTTTCATATTTTCTACAGTGAGTCATTAGATGACGCAAAGAAGAGTAGCAACTAAAATCAGTGAGTCTAGGAGTAAAAAGAAAGCTTAGATATCTTAATGTTGCATTAACATCCAGACAGACGGATCCTGATCTGCTCACAGATCACCGCTGTCAGAGACCAAAAGTTCATTCCTTGGCCGAGGCTTTACTTTTACATCGTACTATCCACGCCGATCAACTAAAAAAAAAAAAAAAAAAAAAGCTTAATTTGACGGCAAACTGTGGGAGGCAAACAACGCGACTATCAACGAAAACTGTCGAGCGCCAGAAAAACGGTGTGAAAACGTAGCCGCGATACAAACAGTGACTTCTGGCAGCGTCTAATGATAACCTGCTAACTGGCTGTCAGCAGCACAATAGATCAAAACCTTTAACAGAGGACGCTGTGGTGTTTGTAGGGCTACCTCAGCACTACCGTCTCATCAACCACAGCTCGATATATAAATATATTTTACTACTTGAAAAGTTGAGAGTTATCATAAAAGAACTGAGAGGTTTTATTGTTAGTCGAAGTTACAACGCACCGGCTCGTGGACGCCATGTTGCTGGTCACACTCTCCTTCGTCACAAAAACACAAATGATTGCTGGACTTATACTTATAACCTCTTTTGGTCACGTGTCAGCGAGCCTACGGAGAGTCAGAAAGACCAAACTAGTCTGAGCGGCAGGGATGGGCGATACGGCGATATCAGTGATTTCTGTTTCGACCCAAAACCAAGAAATACGAGGAGGAATATCCCGATATCAATACAGATATTTTTAACACTCTCGTTGTTTACACAAGAATATAGTTTACGTGTGATTTTTAGGTTGAAGCTCCATCAAAAATGCACATAAAAGCTTACTTTTAAGACATTGTTCAGTCTATGAAAAAAAAGTCAAAATGTCAAAATATAGTTTATTCTTCAACATTCAAACAAAGATTCTGAACTGTTGATGGGCAGGTGAGTCTCTGAAACATTTGATCTCAATTAAACTTGGTGTTTTTCTCTTAAAGCAGTTACACATGTAAGTGATGCATGGCTCCATACTCCATCTTCGGCTTTTATACTTGTGGTTATTGTTTATGCCACTCTCAAGTTATGCCACCAACCCCTAGATGACAGTGTGGATTATTTTCTGCAGCACTGTACCTCGCAGTTTTATTTTTATTTAATTCCTATATGTAGCTCAGACATAGCAACAGAGCAAATAAAGTATATTTTACATGAGTTGTATCTAATAGATGTCAATCATTTTCACAGGTATTGCAGGTATAGCAACAAACTGTCATTCAACCCAAATTGAAGATGGTGAAAAATAAGTACCAGCGGCAAATACTAAAATGAAGATCAAACATACCAAGCTGACCAGTCACATTTCTTGCAAACCGCATTGACAGAACATGCAGTTACATTTTGGAGAGAGGTGCACATGAAGGTCTGGCATAGCTTACTGTGGAGGGTTCATGGCATCGCTTTGACGCAGAAGAATAAATCAGACTTTAAGGCTTCATGTGTTCCTTAAAGAGTAAGTGAAACACAGAGAGGCAGAGAAATAGGCCTGAAGTAATCTACCCTCATATCATCACTGTGGCTTTATATAATAAATATCCTGCTTACATTTTACTGGGTGAACAATTCTATTATCACCAGTTACTTGGTAATACCTGCCTTTCCTAAATGCCTCCACTTTAAAAGTTTACCTCTGTGACATCTATCACACATTTTTTCCACCTTTCATCAATTTTCTTGTCACTCATCTTTTGGATGACTTTTTATTTTATTTTTTTTCTACATTTTATGAGATTTGTGGTGTTGCCAAAATGCTTGACTATTTTGTCATATACCACATTTTGGATCATTATTATTTACAATTTGTCAAAATAACCAATAGATAACAAATAACACCATGCATCGTTTATATTCTTCTGCTGACAACAAGCTTCTGTGATTTCATTACAGCCGCTTTTCAAAACAGAGTGAGTACGCAGAAGGAAAACTAGTTCCTCTCCAAATGAAATGTTTAAAAAAAGAGCAAAAATGCTATGAAATTAAATAACTGAATCTAGATGTAAAAACATTACCTGATATCGATTATTTTTGATCCCTTAAAACTAAGCCATCACGATCGAAATATTGATATTTTGATATCAATCAGGGTACCATCCCTTCCTGTAATGGAAAAAGCAAAATCTATCATGACAACTGTTCTTGCTTTGTTATTGTTAGCGGGGCAAAATCAACATGTATCCATCGGTTCTAGCTTAATTAGCAAAGTGGTTTGTTAGATTTGAAAGGAAACAGAATTAATCTGGTTACCCTGTAGCAGTCTATGGGAGCAGCAACAGCAATCAGCCTGCACCCCCGGCCCAGACACTTCCAATCCAACCTGGAAGAGTTGAGGTAGTTTGCCCAAAGGGGTCATCTTTGATGCATTTTTTCATTTAATGATGCTCCAAATGTTCTCTATAGATGAAAGATCTGGACTGTAGGCCAGGTCAGTTCAACACCTGGACTCTTCTCTGATGAAGCCATGATGTTGTAACAACTGCAGTTTGTGGTTTTCATTATCATGCTGAAACAAGGCCTTCCCTGAAAGAGACGTTGCCTGGAGGGGAGCAGATGTTGATCCGAAACCTTTATATACCTTTAAGCATTCATAGTTCCTTCCAGAACATGTCCAGCTGTCCAGACCGTATGGACTTATGCACCTCCATACCATCAGAGACGCTGACTTTAGAACTGAACGTGATGACGCGCTGGAAGGTCTCCGTCCTCTTTAGCCTGGAGGACACGGTGTCCCTGATTACCAACAACAATGTCAGTTTTGGACTCGTCTGACCAGAGAACACCTTTCCACTTTGGAAAAGTCCATTTTAAATGAGTCTTGGTCCACAGGACACAACAGTTCTTCTGGATCATGTTTAGCTTCTTTTTTGATGACAGAGCTTTAGTTGGCATCTGCAGATGGTGGATTGTGTTTACTGACGGTGGTTTCTAGAAGTATTCCTGTCACTGAGATAATCATGCTGATGAGGGATGCAGAGTCGTCTGAAGACCACAGACGTCCAATAAAGGTCCAGTTTCTCTGAACCTGTAGATGATGTTCTGCACTGTAGAAGATGAGATCTGCAAACCCTTTGCAATTTGATGTTAGGCAAATTTGTTTTTAAAGTATTCCACACTCTTTTTACAAACACATTCACAGATTGGAGAACCTCTGTCCATCTTTACTTCTGAGAGCCTCTGCCTCTCTAAAACATCTCTTTATGGATGAACTTCATTAGTTGATAGATGTTCTCCCAACTGAATCTTTTTAACATTTCTTGCTTTTTTAGCCATTTGTTTCCCCTGTACAACTATTTAGAGACCTGGAGCAGAAATCACATTTTAAATTTCCCAGGTTAAACATTTGACATGTTATCTACGTTCTGTTGTAAATATAATATAATATTGGCTCATGTGATTGAAAGTCTTTTAGTTTTCATTTACTCATATAGTATATATATATATATATATATATATATATATATATATATATATATATATATATATATATATATATATATATATATATATATATATATACACGAGGGAGTTATGACCATCTTGGACCAAAGTAAATGGCTGAGATCTTTTCCTTAACTTGACAAAGAAGCACTTGACATCAATCAATAAAGCAAAGACCATATGCTAGTTTATGGTTGTTGTTACAGCTGTATCTGTATCTGCAGGATCCAGCGGTAATGGAGTCGTGTCAGGTGTGGCTGCATCGAATATTGAGCAATATTCCAAAGTTGAAATAGGAATGACATACTTATTTAAGAATTCAGAGTAAGAGAGTAAAGTGGGGTTTTTAAAAGATATGTTTGTACAAAATATCTCCTTATTACAAATGTAATTGTTTGCTCCAATTTACTTGAAAGTGTTAAATAAAACCAAGAAAATTCAAACCCTCCTTTACATAGTTAACATAGATTTTATGTACTCTGTTTTTTCCCCACACAAAATTATTGATAAGTGCCCTGAGTCTCTTTAGAGACTGAGCTGCAGAAGTAAGACAGTAATTCTGTAACTATACCTTAAAGGGATAAATCCATTTGGAGCCATGAGTTTAGTTTAATTTGTGTGTGTTTTATAATGAGAATAGTTGTTAGGGAGCAATCTAAAGTTTTCTTCTTCAACAATTATAATACGTACAGGCTAATATCCAGACAAACACTGGAATATTTGTATTATAATAAGTCTTAAATGGGAAAACAGTTCACATTTGCCAATGTGTAAAGGAAACTTTTGAAAAAGCTTTAATTATGTAGGTGTTGTGTATGTATGAGTTTGATTAGATTTAGCAATTTAAAGCTGTCAAATGACTAATGATCATTTCCTTTTCTGTACCTTTTAAGGGACTGCATTTATCCTGTGTTACTGAGTACAGATAAGGAACAAATATGGGGAAATCCAGCAGTCGTTCTGTTACTCCACGGTTCAGGGTGAAATCTGGGGGAGGAGCCTGCATGAAATTTACAGCTGGAATTAAACAGTTTGAATTCTTGTATATCGTTTTATAACAGTCTGAGGACAAATAACTAAGTTGAGTCATAATACTATTCTTTGAATACTGTGTGAATGAAAGGAGCCTGATGCTCCACAAAAGCAATATAAAACTCAGATGTTTAGCAGTCAGTTCCTGGAGATTTAGTAAGATTCAGAAAAATAAACAGCAAGACTTCACCAGAGGTTATTGATCTGGTTCCATGGTCTTTCTCTCTTGTTTTTGTTTCAGTAAGTCGTTAAAGAGACAGCTCTCAGCAGGTTTATTATGATATAAGACGTATAAGTTTTTATGAACTGTGGAGCAGTAATTTGCAGCCTCATGGGGTTTATTAGGTGCTGGTTACAGCGTAACAAGCCGGTTGTAGGTCCTTGTTTACACAAGAAATTCACACTTGGACATAAAGTTAACTTTGTCTTTCTATCAATCATTCTTTCTTTATGTTTTTATTTATTTACCAGGGGGGTGGAGGTGGGGGTCTAATCAAAACAGGCTATCTAACAGCGGTGTAGAATGACATCATATACTAAATACAGACCTTACTTTTTTTTAAATGTACTTTTTTTAAAGATCAGATCATGGAGTAATCTGTTTGTGTGGTTGTCTAGCGTTGCGACCTCAGTGGCTTACCAGAAAAAAAAAAAAGAAACATTTACGTCATAAAAACATGAACTGGCAACCTCTGTACTTCAACAACAAATCTCGTTTCAGTCACAAATGTTTTTGGGAAGTCCTCTGATAAACTGTTTGGCCGTGCCGGTCTGTGTTTCTGACTCAGTACCAGTCTGTGACTCCTCTCCACTAGCCTTTCCAGTCCTACGGAGGAAACCAGTGAGTCACAAAACAAGGCGCTGGGACAAAACGCCATCTATCTGCTATCTGTTATGCCATACATAAAGATAACTAAACACAATGTGTGCAACAAAGATAATAAGCAACTTGGTTATTTGTGCGTTTTGTCTGGTGTGGTGTTGCCAGGGTGTGTGTGCTCTCCTCTTTTTGTCCTCCATCTTCTCTTTTTCTGTCTTTACCCATCTGTCCTTCATCAGGAAGGTCCCCCCATATGATCCAGGTCCCGCTCAAGGTTTCTTCCTCTTAAAGTGGAGTTTTTCCTTACCAGTGTTTGGCTTAAAGGTTTTTTTTCCTCTTTCTGTGGGAGTTTTTTACTTGCCATTATCCTTGATTGGGATTTAATATTATAATTTTGGTTAATGATATTTGCTCGGCATTGTAACAGATACTATACAAATAAAACTGAATTGAATTGAACTTTACCCAAACACTACCAGTCAGGAGTGTCAGTTTGCATCAAGGCGACAGCAGATGGAGCTAAACAAAAGCAGGTTCTTTGATTTTGGGTGAAACTCAAGTCTCCCAGACTGAGGAATGGCACTCGTTGTTCCAGGATGAAGACTGCAGTTATGAGCGTTCATAAAGAGCTCATTCAGCGCCCATCCATCATTCACTAGTTAATTGTATTGTAGAGGTCAGATTTGTTTGAATAGTAGCAGGAAGCTGAAGCCAGCACAGAGTAATCACGTTTTGTATCATCTGGGTCAAGCAGTTGGGCCCAGTCCTCAGATATATTCTGCACTTTGAATTCAAGACGATCTTTTTAAACGCCCACATGGAAAAAGTCATTGTATATGTTATTGTTGTGGCAGGAAGCCTCTGACTGAGGACACGCTGCTGTTGAATTGCTTTATTGTAAAGATGATGCTCAATGTTGTCCATTATGTCTTTCATTTTATGAAGCATTCTTCTTTGTACAATCAGCTCCAGAGGCTCCAGAGAAGTCCCCAGAACAGAGCCAGCATTTATCGATGGTTCGGTTCTTTTAAGTCACTGGCTCTGATGCTGCTGAGGAACTTGCTCTCCCCCACAAGCTTGTATGTAGTAATATTATAATATGTAGCTGATCCGTGGTCCCCCTAAAATCTGAGATAATCACATTTGTCTTGTTTAAATGTTTTTTTTTGAACAAGACAAGTGATCTTTTCCAACAAATACTTCATTGTCTCCACTGAAATGTGTTTGCACGTCCCTGAAAAGTATTGTTAAACATGCTTTCCAAGAACTCAACTTTCCAAGAACCTTTTTGCCGGACTGACGTAAAATTCAACATGCATATCTGCCTTACAACAAGTCACAACCCGACAACAGACAAACTTGAATGGGAGTGTTGGGGGTGGGGGTGGGGGTGGGGGATGACATGCTCTGCTCTTTGTCTTTGTCCCTGCCTTTGGAGCTGTTCATCAATTTCTCAAGGCAATATTGGTACATCTCTCCATTATTATTTAACATTATTTGCTTTATTTAGTTCATTTATTTATTTTTACTCTATTTATTATGTATAACCTACCAAGGAATAAATAATTTCTTAGACATTCATCGCTCCAACTCTTCTTCCTGTGCTTTATTCCACGCAGGACCTCACAAGAATAAACAGGTTAAAACATAGCAAGTATGGCACCACCATTTTTTTTTCTTCTTTTTCTATTCTAACAAAGAGGGAGGTCCACAGTGGGTAAATTATGCCTCATTAGGAAGATTCCTAACCCACTGAACTGGTTGCCAAAAGATCCAGGTTTCCCAGCCCAAACTGTTTAACCACTTCCACTGTCACAACAAACCATTGGAGCTTTATTGTCCTTTTCCTTCACTACAATAACATAAACAGTGAAAGTTAACTACAGCATTAGCTGTTTGAGTAGTATAACTGGTATAAAACAATGACCAACATTTATAGCAGATCAACATGTCAAGACAAAATATGTTTCATCAGCGTTTTTGTTTTTTATTACACTGGCTGAGAGATGTTGAATAATAATTCGTGGGCTCAAAATCATAATATGACGTGAGTTTGAATGCACCAGAGCATAATTTCTCTTTGCCTGAGGTTTTCATGAATCCAGCGTGTTAAATGTGTTATAGCCCACTGACTGACCGAATCAATAATCTGCGTTATCAGTCTGCTTTTGTTTATGGATTCAGTGGTTCGTGTACCACCTCCACGTGTGATCTTACATCACAACAACAGGCTCCAGTGACCACATTTCTTTCTCTTTCTCCCTCCCTCTCTGACTGTACAGGGGAAGCGTGAGTGCGCGCAGCCTGGCAGCACCAGCAGCCCAGGACCGGCTGAAACCTGTATGAATCGCATCTGAGAAGACACTTCCTCCACTCGAGCTCCACCCAGAGCACCATCAACCAAACGCACACAAAGGACCGGAAGTAGTGCACGAGTTCAGTGCTCTCTAACAGAAAGATGGATAGATAATTAAAGAGCAAGCCTTAACTAATCAACTGAAATAATCCAACCAAGTCTCAAAAATGCGGACGAAACTGATGCTGCGTTTCAGTCCCATTGGAAAGACGAGAAACTTATAGGTGGTCGTCAATTAATTTTGCCTCGGATTTTATTACGTCGCAATAAGCGTATTTGTTTAATTTACCGAAAAACTACTGACATAAAGACAGATTAGACAAAAGTTTATGTTGGGGTTGATCGTTTATAAAACTACTCCATATAATACAGTACATTCTGTACTGGAAATTGTAGTAGCCTATATCATACTGCTAACACGAAAAAAATGACACTTCACTGTTGTACACTACTTTGTTTTAAGAAAAAAAAAGGTACATTGAAACTGTTAAAAGTTGTTTCAGCGATGACTAAATCATCTGCATATATCACGAAAACTAGCGTAATGGGCGTATTGTTCCAGTGGAACCGCTGTACCGGCGCCGCCGGGTCTTTGAACGTACACGTAACTGAATTTCCCCACTCTTCTCCGCATGCCCTGAATCCAACACCAGACGAACTAGCAGGCGGCGTCTGTGGAGAGTTGCTACGTCATCCTCCAATGAGAAGCTCCTAAAGCCCCGACAGCAGCGCTCTCTGACTGCGGCTCCATGTTGGATCCGTCTCTTCTTAGAAATACATTGCTCAGGAGCTCTACCTGCGGATATTGTCTGACACGCAGCCGGGAGGTCGACTCCGCTCCGCGGACTCAGGCATGAGGTTTACCGACAAGCCGCGCTGCCACGAACAAATGTTTCCCCGGAGCTTTGCTTCACTTAGCGGCGTCATTCCCGCAGTTTTTAACGGGTCTGAGAAATTAGGTTAAAGACGCACTTGATGAGCAGATGGGGAAGTGGCATGCAGGGTGAAGAAGCAATAATTGGATTTAGATAACGCCACACGGGCAGTAAGTATATTTTTCTTATGCTGAATTTTCATTTCGCCCCTTAAAATGAATATATCTAGCAGATAAATTAATAATTATTTGACACATCTGCGTTCCTCCCCGCGCCTGGGAGAGTTGACAATTGTTTCAAGAAACTGGTGAAGGTGTGTGAATGTTTAACGAAGGGGCCCACGCTGATTCTCACATTTCATGTCTCAAAAGTCACCTGACCCAGAACACCAGAGGGGGGAAAAAAGAAAAAGGAGAAAAAAAAAACTGTGCAGAGAAGAAGTCAAAAGTCTTGTCAGCCAAACATAAAAATGTCTTCTTTCCTAATGTGACACAGTACTCTGCTGTAATCTGCAGATGTCTCCTAACGTCAGGAGTTTTCCCTTTAGGTTAAGTTCATTTTTGCACAAAACTCTCTGGTAGCCATCTTAGAACTTTTGAATTTATATAATTGAACTTGACACGCAGCGCCGCGGCTGTTATCACGTGGAGTTATCGGTCCCTGAACGCCTCATCGTGTTCTTCCACAGGTTTGACTTTAAAGCCGCTTCACCACTTTGCCTGCTCGACGCGCGCGTCCGAGCGCGCTCACGTAGCCATACGGGGAAAGACGAGGGAAAGCTTATAATTATGTGTAACTTTGTTACTGATGCAGTTGTAAGATTTGCTCTGCTTAATAAAAAAAAAAAAAAAAAAAAAAAAACAAAAACCAAAGCCCTTCTTCTCTTAAAATAACTAAAAAAAAAAAAAAAAAAAAAAAAAATTAATTCATACCTGGATGCAACTGAAGGTCCACAATATGAACCGTAGGGATGTTTATATTGAAACTCGGCTTCCAGACCTGAAACCATGTGGGCTAAAGAGGAGCGCTGCAGTCAGCCCCCATCTGCAGGTCCAAACTAAACACAGGTCTAAACCATTTCATTGTTTGACGGATAAATAACTGCACAGCAGGATATTTTGGAGTTATTAACGTTTATGACATTCACAACTGCTGTTCAGACTGCTGATGTATTCTTCCCTTGGTTGAAGGATGGTACACGTGTATGAGTCAAAATGTCACCACATCAAGATTCATACGCAGCCCCAAAGCCACGCCTTTTACTTTTCTTCTACTGTTTGCATAATACACATTATCTGAAACAAACTAGAAGCTATTTCTGTTCATTTTAACAAATATTTTATCAAAACAAGCTCATCGTTAGAGTTTTGGCTCTAAAATTTATTTTTCTGGCACGACTCAAGACATTTCAGGCTACTGGAGAATTTTGAAAAAATGTAGTTTTTGTGAAAAAGACACAGAAGCCAAACTTATTAACTCATTACTTATTATTAACTTACTTATAAATGATAGTCTTGAATGGATTACGCAAAAAATGTCATATTTTCTGCTCTTAGAAAGGCTTCATTTGTGCCTTTTTTTTTGTGACACAGTTTAATGAGATGAAGGGTTTTGTTTGCCTTTGTGGCAGAATGTTGTGAAATATTGAAAATGTTTTACTGATTTATCACAGCTCCGTGGGTTTAAAGGGGAAAAACGTTCTGATCATACTAGTTTGATTTTTTTTTCTTTTATTATTCAGTCAGTATAAACCAGATAAGATGACAAAAGTGCCATTTCCAAAAAAATACAGAGTGCCACAGTCACCCAATAATGACTTAAACAAAGCATTTCAGAAAATGAAACCCATGTGTGCCACAAGTCTGAGTGACTCAGAGGAGTTGGTGGACCTGGCACCGCATCAAAAGACTCAACATGTCTGGGTTCAGCACAAAGCTAAAATCCTGGTGTGGTTCTTGAATGTAACCAAACTAAACTTGACTGAAGAGTGACAGGAAGTAAGAGGTCTATGTTGTGCAGCATGAAGCAATTATGAAGTACACTTTGCTTAGAGGAGCCCTCGGTTAAACATTTGCAGCTTGTTTAGTTGGAGCGTAAATGTGACTCCCAGTAGTTTAGCAGAGACTTTAGCAGATAATACA
The DNA here is from genome assembly GCA_018398805.1 of Hirundichthys speculiger. Classification (NCBI taxonomy): domain Eukaryota; kingdom Metazoa; phylum Chordata; class Actinopteri; order Beloniformes; family Exocoetidae; genus Hirundichthys; species Hirundichthys speculiger. The sequence goes on from JAGFBZ010000660.1 coordinate 227,016, forward strand.
ATGAAGGCCTCCTCTTTTGACAAACATATGGTGTGCTATAAATTTGCTTTAAAAAAAAAAAAAAAAACTTTTGTGCCGAAAAGTTCAATCATGACGAAGAGGTGAAAGTTTTAAGCTTTCAGATGAGTGTTATGTTCAAAGAAAATTTCAAACAGTGGAGAAAATATCTGTCACATTTGACTGTGATTCCATGTTTTGCAGTGACGGTAGTGCTGGGCGATATGACGATATATATCGTGGGGACAATATAAAAGTGTGTATCGTGCCATTTCTCTTATATCGTTTCTAACCTAATTTTATCAATTATTACAGCAAATATATAATTAAATAACCTGTAACGATAAATTTGATAGAATCATATCTACTTCTACAAAGTAGCCTTTTATGTTTGCGCTTTTATTCATGGTTAATGCCTTAAACAGAGTTCTCTTCAACCCTGATGTTTACTTTAGACACTTTATGGACAGATTTCAGAAAGTTGAAAAATAATTTGTGTTTATTTTTTATAGCCGAACTTCAGTGCAAAAATGTGTTTTTCCTCTCAGAAAAACTGTTGTGCACTTTTAAAAAAAATGTGAAAGCTACTGTACCTCTGTACCTACCTGTTTTTGCTGCACTAAAATGTATGTTTGTGACAGTTCAGCTAAATGTCCTTTCAAAATAAAGTTGAAAAGTAAGCAATGAAATTTTTGTCAAACTTTTCAGAGAATAACTAAAAACATACTTTATTATGGTATATCGTGATATATATCGTTATCGTGATATAAAATAGTCCATATCGTGATATATGATTTTTTCCATATCGCCCAGCACTAAGTGACGGTATTGAGAAAATAAAGTCAGCAGTGCATATAAAGATTAGTCAGTCAGTAAAAACTGATCCGTAACCAGAATTAATCGGTTTGTCTGTTTGTTGCAGTTATGTTCACACTCACTGAGGTTGCATCCTTGAACGACATCCAGCCGACGTACCGCATCTTAAAGCCATGGTGGGACGTCTTCATGGACTACCTCGGCCTGGTCATGCTCATGCTGGCCATATTTGCAATGACCATGCAGATCACCAAGGATCAGGTGTCCTGTCTCCCGTGTATGGAAGAGCCAGACCAGGCCTCAGGAGCTACACCTGAGTCCTTCCCCGAGCAGAACGCACACCAGGCAGCTTCGTCGGCAGCCACGGGAGCCCCGGCTGCAGCCACCGTCCCGATGGTCACGAAGGACTTACCGGACGAAGCTGTCCATGCGATCCACACAGCGCAGCAGCAGTCTGCTCTGGTGGCAGAGAAATACGTCAGTCAACCTCGACCAACGGGTGTCAAAACCAACCTGGACTTTCAACAATATGTCTTTATCAACCAAATGTGTTACCATGTTGCCTTGCCCTGGTATTCCAAATACTTTCCATACCTCACACTCATCCACACGCTTATTCTCATGGTCAGTAGCAACTTCTGGTTTAAATACCCGAAAACGAGCTCAAAGATTGAGCATTTTGTGTCCATTCTGGGTCGGTGCTTTGAGTCTCCGTGGACGACGAAGGCTTTGTCTGAAACCGCTTGTGAGGACTCTGAGGAGAACAAGCAGAGGTTGACGGGAACCTCCTCAGTACCGCAACAGGTGTCGTTAGAGGGGAAGGACGAAGGCACGAACGCTAATCAGTCCACGCCCATGCTTGGAGTAAAGTTCTCAGCAGACAAACCCATCGCGGAGTACCGAGCAGCATGACGATCCTGGATAAAAAGGACGGGGAGCAGGCCAAAGCCCTGTTTGAGAAGGTGAGGAAATTCAGAGCCCACGTGGAGGACAGCGATTTCATTTACAAGCTCTATGTAGCGCAGACCGCCGTTAAAACCGTCAAGTTTATTTTGATACTCTGCTACACTTCAACCTTTTTGGCTGAAATAAATTTTAAGCACGACTGTGAACCTGATATAAAACAGCTAACAGGATACAAAAAATTCTTCTGCACACACAACATGGCTTTCATGCTGAACAAGCTTCTCATCACCTACATGGCACTGATTTTAATCTACGGGTTAACGTGCCTGTACTCGCTGTTCTGGGTGTTTCGGCGACCCCTGAAAGAGTACTCGTTCGAGAAGGTGCGCGAGGAGAGCAGCTTCAGTGACATTCCTGACGTCAAAAATGACTTTGCATTCCTCTTACACATGGTTGACCAATACGACCAACTTTACTCCAAGCGCTTCGGCGTTTTCCTGTCCGAGGTCAGCGAGAACAAGCTGAGGGAGATCAGCCTCAACCACGAGTGGACCTTTGAAAAGCTGAGGCAGCTGGTGTCCCGTAATGCGCAAGATCAACAAGAGCTGCACCTTTTCATGCTCTCCGGTCTCCCGAACGCAGTGTTTGATCTCACGGACCTGGAAGTTCTTAAACTGGAGCTGATTCCCGAGGTGAGGTTCTCAGCAAAGGTCTCCCAAATGACCAGCCTGCAAGAGCTGCATCTTTGCCACAGTCCTGCCAAAGTAGAGCAGACGGCGTTTGCTTTCCTCCGGGATCATCTCCGCTGCCTCCACGTCAAGTTCACAGATGTTGCCGAGATCCCACCTTGGGTCTATCTGCTTCGGAGTCTGAGGGAGCTTAACTTAATTGGTAACTTGAGCTCGGAAAACAACAAAATGATCGGTCTGGAATCCATGCGTGACTTGAGGCATCTAAAGACGTTATGCCTGAAGAGCAATCTAACAAAAATGCCTACAAACATCACGGAGCTTTCGCCGCATCTGATCCGGCTGGTGGTGCACAACGACGGTACGAAACTGCTGGTTCTGAACAGCCTGAAAAAGATGACAAGCTTGATCGAACTGGAGCTGCACTGCTGCGAACTGGAGCGGATCCCCCACGCTGTTTTCAGCTTGACCAACCTGCAGGAGGTCGACTTGAAATCCAACAACATCAGAACCATCGAGGAGATCATCAGCTTCCAGCATCTCAAGAGGCTGACATGCCTTAAACTGTGGCACAACAAGATCATCACCATCCCGTCGTCCATCGGCCAGATCAAGTCCCTGGAGTCCCTCCACCTGTCTCACAATAAACTGGAGTCCCTTCCTGCCGCTTTGTTCACGCTACCTAAACTGCGCCACTTGGACGTGGGCCATAACTCTATCACGGTGCTTCCGCCAGACGTGGGCCTCCTCCACAACCTCCAGCACTTAGCCATCAACTCCAACAAGCTGGAGATACTGCCCAAGCCCCTGTTCAGATGCACGAAGCTGAAGGTACTGTGCTTGGGTCACAATGCGCTCACGACGCTGCCCGAGGCCGTGTGTCAGCTGGTGCAGCTCACTCAGCTGGAGCTTCGGGGAAACTGTCTGGACAGACTGCCGGGGCAGCTGGGAAACTGCCGCTTGTTGCGCAAAAACGGTCTCATCGTGGAGGACCATCTTTTCGACACACTGCCTGTGGAGGTTAAGGAGAGTATCAGCCGGGAAACAAACGTGTCTTTTACAAGTGGCTTATAGCACAGTTAAACTGACAGTCATGGAATAAAGACATTTTATTTTTTATTCTATAATAATGAATGCATCTAATTATTTTTAATGTGCTATCATAGTTGCTTACCTTTTAACATAGCGTTAAAAAAAAAAAAAGCATTGCTTTTGTTGTTGCTATGTCTAATTCAGCCTTTTTTCGTAGCCTTCGGAAATTTAAATTTTTAATGTTCTCATGTTATTCTCTATAGACCAACACAGTTTTGCAGTATGTAGATTTACACATGTAGAATTTTTCATTTTTGTTTTAGGTACTCAGGAATAATTGTAACCATTGGGAACAATCTTTGCCTTAACTGCTGCTATTTTCTTTTTTTTTTCTTTTTTTTTTTTTACAGTACAAGGGTTTTCACCAAACAAAAGGCCAAAAATGAACTATTCCTGTTCTCTTGTGTGCTTTTCATACAGGCTCCGTCTCTGGAGCCGTTTCTACATGTTATGGAAGCAAACACAATGCAACACTCCTTCCTTTTGAGGTGGTTTTAACTAATGCTGAAGTCACGTAACCTACGTATATTTTCACCACACAGTCATGTAGCTCACAGAGTCACTCTAGTGTTGTAAAACTCAGGTGGAGTTCTAGCTGCAGAAATGAAACTTTACCAAACTCTTGTAAGGATTGTACTACAGAAAATCAATTGGATGTGAAAACACAATGATGTAAAAAATCGGTGAATGCCGTTTTCTGATAACCTGTTCAGAGACCAATGCTGGCTGATAAAAGGGAAATCTGTTGCCTAGATTGTTTTTAAAAATCATGTTTTAAATTTTGATTGATGATTGAATTCTGTCACTTGTCTGACTGATCAGCCTGCCTGTTGATGATAATGTCTGTCTCTTTGAATGTACCTTTGTTCAGGCCTAAATAAGTTCAGGTCTGATCTATGACCTTGGTAATCCCATGCTCAAAGTTCACAACTTACAATAAAAGCAGATTCCAGACAATCGTTTAATCATTATTCATCTCACTCAGCTGCACCACACTCAGTTCTGCGCTGTGGAACAAAATGCTGCCGGAAGTTTTCTAGAAATAAGGATGTTTTTAAAGCGAGTTTTCAGGTATGGCCCATTTTGAGTGAACTGAACTACGGTATTTTTTAAAGTCACGTTTCTCTGTTTATCTGCTTGAGTTTGGGTGATTGTGGAAGTGAGGTGGACATCTTCCTTTTCTGGACTACTATGTGGTCAAAGATCCAAAATCTTTTTGTTGATTATTTTCTGGTCTGGACATAAATTGGTTTTTCATTCTTATTGATCCAGTTAAACAGACTTTTTTTTTTCATTTTTTGTTATTTCTAAGGAAGGTTCCTGACGGTTTTAAATTGCTCGTAGGAGTGATTGTGAGTGTGTGTGGTTGTTTGTCTACATGTGGTCCTGTATAGGATTAAACAGGTCTGGATAATGGATGATGGATGGTTACTGGCTGTCATGGTTTCAGTTAAATAGAGGACCCAGAACGCAGGAGGTACAAGCAAATGTGGTTTATTAGCAAAAAAGGCCAAACTCTAAACTTATCTTCACATCCAAAAAAAAAAACAAGGGTGACGGGACAGCGAGGCAGGAACATGGAAACGAACCAGAAAACAGAAAGGGAAAGGCCAGACTTAAATACACAGAGGAGCAAACGAGGGGCAGGTGCAAACAATCATGATAATACTTGGAAGGAATAAAAGCAGAACACTACAAAGACAAGACAGACCTTCAAAGTAAAACAGGAAACCAGACAGACTAAGGACAAGACACTAACTAAACTCAGAATCATACTGTGCACAACCCACACCACAACACTGACAGTGAAATCACCTAAAAGTTGCAAAAACGGCTGAGAAAAATAAATTGTCCGAACCCTTGATCGACTTTCCTGCATCGGTGCACTTCAAAATCATTAACTTTTCCAGTTTAACTGGTGATAGCAGGATAAACATGTGGGACTAAAGCATTAGTAATGTTACTGTCCTTGTAATTACAGTGAGGGACCAAATAGTGATGCCGTTGTTGGTCCTGAATAAACATTAGGAGTGGTTTTCTGGATTTTCTTGCCCCTGATGAACTTTTCTGACATCCTGTTTGTTTCCTGTCCGCTCCAGAGACGTATCGATGCCCCGCCGAAGGTACTTCAAATTCGCTGATTAAAAAAAAGATCAACTCAGCTGCCGTCATCTCCTCGCATTTTTATCCCCTCGTTGCTTCCAACATTATTCATAATCTTAAAAAATATCTCATGATCACGGGCCAAAAGCAAAATATGTCCTGAATTCACCCATCCATACTATCCCAGAAAAAGTAATTCTGTCAAGATGACTTATTTTCCTTTTTAGAGGGATTATCCCCTGCAGGTGGGTACAGTGTGAGTGAGCAGTAGCGTCGCTATTTCTATGCAGACATTGAGCACATCTTTTCTGAGAGACTGACGTCATCGTGTACCTATCCTTGAGACATCCTTCCCTGCATTTAAAGATATCAACACACTGTTTTTGTCTGGCTGTATTAACAGCTCTCATCAAATGACCTCATTTGCTTAATTATCTATTCTAATCCAAGCCGAAATTGCAATTTTGGATTGGGGGGTGTACCTTCATTTATGTATGTCCACTGTGCACTGAGCAAGAATTTATTTAAGAATGTGCACTGGATGTGAATTGCGAGCTCTAAGTATTATTTCATCTTATTTCAGTGGTGCAAATTAACCAAAATGTGTGATGAATGAGTTCACACAAAAACCATCTGTGGTTCCTGAAAAGCCTTGTGGTCCTCTAGCCTAGTTTGTTCTTCTATCTGACTAATTATCTAGATGAGCAGAAGTTGGTCAGAGTGCACGAAGGCTGAACTACTAACAGTTACTTCTCTTGAAGAGTTTCATGGTTTGATGGTCATCCTTCAATACTCAACCAAAGCTTAAAACAATAGGAAAAGCTCCAAAAATCAAAGGCTCAATAACCCTATAGCTTATTAAGTTCTCTGTGCCATATTAAAAAAAGGACAATACCAGCAGTATTAATACCTGATCTCATACTGGTCTGGAAGCAGTTGGGTGCAGGAATCACAAATATCAAGCATGACTGTCAGTTTGGACATCTGGCAGCTGAAATTGGTGTAAATGACACCAAACTGCTAAGTGCAGCATACATCTTAAAGCCCTGCCCCTGTCATCAAATACACTCACCGGCCAGTTTGTTATGTACACATTGATAGCACCAGTATGGACCCCCTTTCTTGGTGTCACAGATTCAACAACATGTTGGAAACATTCCTCAGAGATTTTGGTCCATGTCAACATGACAGCACCGCACAGTTGCTTCGGGTTTGTCAGCTGCACATCCATGATGCAAATCTCCTGTTCGACCACATCCCAAAAGTGCTGCGTAGGACTGAGATGTGGTGACTGTGGAGGCTACTGGAGGACAGTGAACTCATCGTCATGTTCCAGAAACCAGTTTGAGATGATTTGAGTTTTGTGACATGATGCATTATTAGAGCTGGGCCATACTGGGAATTTTGGAATCGATCCGATACCAAGTAAATACAGGGCCAGTATCACCGATACTGATACCAATACCGATACTTTTTCATATTAAGCTTAATCTATCATGAAACTGCTGACCTTTTGGCATTTTTGTGATTTTCATCTTTGAATTATTTTGTTAAAACCTAGGATAACATTTCGTTAAACTTTATAGGTGACAGCAAAATACTTTATTATCACAATTAACGTTTTTGTGTAAATATTGATTGGAGTTAAGTTGTTCTGTTCTTAATGTTTTTCTTTTCCTTTTTCTCTTTTTTCCTTTTTCCTTTTTTTTCTTTTCTTTTTTTCCTTTTCTTTTTTTTTGTTTTTTTCTTTTTTTTTTTTCTTTTTTTCTTTTTTTTTTTGTCTTTTTTTTTTTCTTTTTTTTTTTTTCCTTTTTTTTTTTTTTTTCTTTTCTTTTTTTTTCCTTTTTTTTTTTTTGTCTTTCTTTTTCTTTTTTTTCCCTTTTTTTTCTTTCCTTTATGTTTCCTTAATGTCTTTTCTGAGTGGGCGGGCCTGGGAGGAGGGGCCAGACTGAGTCTACCTGCATGCTTGTTTGGCGATTCCACTGAGCCATGTGATGATGCAACGTCAAAAGACGAGACGACGGGGGAGGGGGAGGGGGACACAGTGACAGTGTGTCAGAAACAGACTTCAATAAATTCTTAGTGTTGTGGAAGAGAAAAAAAAAAGCTAGAGTATCGATCTTTTTACACGAGTATCATTCGATATCAATACCAGAGTTGGTATCGATATTATCGATATTTGGATCGATCCGCCCACCTCTATGCATTATTGGAAGTAACCATTAGAAGATAAAGGGATGGACATGGTCAGCAACAAATGTTTAAACCATTCTCAGTTGGTATGAAGAAAATATCCCCCCCACCATTACACCACCAGCACCACCAGCAGCAGCCTGAACCGTTGACACAAAGCAGGATGGATCCATACTTTCATGTTGTTGCCAACTTTTGACCCTACCACCCGAATGTCACACCTCAAATAAACACTCATTAGACCAGCTGACGTTTTTTCTAATCTTCTATTGTCCAATTTTGATGAGTGTGTGTGATTTCTAACCTCAGTTTCCTGTTCTCAGCTGACAGAAGTCCACTGTGAGTTGCACTTTGCTGCCACCTGTCGGCGGGAGGACGCAGCTGTGAAGTTAGCAGCTTGTGTGAGAGATAGCCTTTAGCTTTTAACATAAAGCTGCTCCTCTTTTGCAGAAACAATGAATCCGTCAGAATAAAACTCATTTCAGTCCACCAACTTCAGCAACAACAAGTGTTTCAGGGGTACAAACAGCTGCCATCTACCAGGTACGTGTGCAGGTATCTACGGTGGAAAATGGTCTGGTCTGTGCAGCGTTTGATGGTTGTTGTGCTCGAGGAAGCCAAAAGTCGTTTTATGATATAGTTTTTTTTTTTTTGCCGCTGTTATGTTTTGTCGTCTGGTTATTTAAGCGCTGCATGTTTGTCTCGAGACTCAATGAAAACGTTAGATGGGGATTTTAAACTGAACTGTGCAGCTGTGAGCTAAGCTAAGCTGCTTAGTTTCAGTGCCTGGTTTGTGCACCATGTTAACGTCCCTCTCACTTACAGAGTCATTTCTTTCTTTCTTTTCTTTTCTTTTTTTTAACAGAGTGCCCTCATATTTCATAGAGGCCATGAGGCGCATATCAGGATCTTCTGACGTGGCTGCTGCTCAGACTCAGACTGGACCAAAGACACATGCAGGTTCACACATTTCCTCTTAAACCATCAGAGCTGTGGTGGAGTTTAAAAGTTTAAGGGTTTTGCCTGCTCATTTTGAGATTAAATTAAATTTTTCTGTATGAGCTAGATCAGTGGTTCTCAAACTTTTAATACTGCGTACCACCTGAGAAACTGTTCAGCTCTCTGAGTACCACCATGATGACCAGTTTAAAATATAGCCATATATGCCTTCTCAATTAGCTTTTAAACACACAGGAGTGATTTTTATACCTTATTGTGGTTATTTATTGTTATCTGAATCTGAACCTTACAAAATCAGACATTTACATCTCTGTCCAACAATTCTCACATACTCATAAAGAGCAAAATAAACACACTCAAAACTAGTGCTGGGTGGTATACCGGTTCATACCAAATACTGGTGTTTATTTTTCTTATGATATTATTTTTTTCATATACCGTAATACCGGTGAGTATGTACTGTAGCGTACACAACGTTGGGAACGTCGCACGGCGGAACGTAAGTGCTGCAGACCATTGTTTGACAGGGGACTGTTTTGCAGTTGCACTGGAGGCGCAACACGCTACTAGTTTCTGGTTAAACGGTGATGGCTGCAAACAGCCAAAGTCCCGAAGTGGAAGCTCCAGAACGGCAACATGAGACTGAGGAACTTCTTCCTAAACCAGGAGCCGTGTCTGTCGTGTGGAAGTTCTTTGGATTTAAAAAAGACGACGTCCAACAAACTACAATAATCTGCAAATGTTGCCGAGCTAAAGTTGTAGCCGCGGGAGGCTACACCAGGCTGGTGTTGCCTCCCGGCTACAACTTTAGGACAATTGTTTACATTTGTTAGTTAATGTTGATTTTTTACAAAATGTTTTTTCAAGTTGTTTGCAAAATTTGAAAAATAAAAGGGTTCTGTATTTTAACTGCAACTATCATCATTCTGATTCCTTCACTTAATTAGAATCACGAGTGCCACCTCTTTGTAAATAGTATCATTTTGTGAGGCCATGCAAACCTGTATTAATACTAGTGTAGATATGAATGTTTTTCTACAATATTCACTCCTTCGTGACAGTAAAATAGGTCATTCTAAGACAATTTACTGCAGCAATTCCTCTCTAAATGATTAGAAAATGTGGTTAACACCCAGTTGTGCCTTTAAAAAAAAATACCGTGCTATACCGTGAAACCGATATTAATTTTGAAAAATACTGTGATATAAATTTTTGGTCATATCGCCCAGCACTATTCAAAAGTTATTACATCTGCACTGCAACTGAATATGCAACAAATATTTTTTTTAAAGACAATTTTAATTATTTTAAGCTACACAAGTCGTTTGAAACGTTGTATTCATGTTTCTGTTTTTTTTTTTTTTAAAGTGAAATCGTGGAAAAAAAAAGGAAAGTCATGACGTTCCCCCGCGTACCACCAGAGAGCGCTCACGTGTACCGCTGGTGGTACACGTACCACAGTTTGCGCACCACTGAGCTAGATAATCTTTCAGAGTGTAATTTATCTAATTTTTGACCTTGATGGAGTTTTCCTTGGACAGATGACAGAAGATGAAGTGGTGACCATAGATTACACGTCTCACTCATTAATTCTATCAAAATAAACTGACTTTTATTATTTTTTTTGAATATTTTGTGTTTTTCAGCACAACCGTCTGCTGGAAAGTGGAAGACCTCATTCAAACAGCTGGACAGCCGGGATGGAAAAGGCAGTGCAGAGAGGTGAGATGGTCACGTCAAAGTGGAAACGGGCAATAATGTGAACGTCCTACACGTATGATTTAACCTTTTCCTTAAGGTAACTTGATTTATGAACACATCACCCGTCTGCTGTTGTCCTCATGATGTTCTCATGTCCTGCATCAAGATAGATGCAGGACACAGTTGGTGCCTTATTGAGAGCCTAAAAATACATAACTCATTGTTTTCAGAGAAACATTAAGTTACAGTTTCATTCCCGCTGATGTGCATGGTTATTAACGGGGCGATCCCTCTTCGTCTGTTTGCAGGACTGAGCTTTACGACCCCAGCAGTCCTCTGTCTTCAGATTCTGAGCCAGAGACGTCACAAGCTCAAGACTGCAACCCCTTCCCACCCACCCAGGATCCTGATCTGCGATGTCAGCAGCTGGTTTCAGAAAGAGGCTCTTCTGACAATAGATGCCGGGAGTCGTCCTACTCTGAGTCGGGGAGCCAGCTGCTGGACAGACAGGAGTTTATGGTAGGCCACACACTTTCCAAAGCCTAACCAGAACGACACCACGTTACCCAGTTGGAAGAAGTTTGCAACTTGCAGGACAGAGCAGCTGTCTGATCCGACCTAGTGCGAAAACAAGCAATTAAAATGGTTATTTTATGCTTTTTTGACCCATCTACAGTGTTATATTGATTAATTATCATGTTGGATGTGACCAGAGGCTCCGGGTTCTGAGAACAGATCCTTCTGGCTCTCTAAGAGATCTAAAGGCTCCTCTAAGGGGAGACTTTCCTTGTATGATCGTATTTTTTATTTATTTTTTTTGTAGCTTTAGGGGCCTTTATTCACAGTGAGAGAGACAGGAAATCAGGGCCCGTGATCATGTTCTATGATTATATTCTCCAGCGGTCCTCCGGTGGCGCTGAGTCTGTCACAACTACCACTAACAACATCAAAAACACAAATACCGTTTCCACAGTGGCCACAGGATTCAGACTTCACCCTGATTTACCTCTGGCGTACGTTCATCACGATCTTTTTAGGCTTGTAATGAGAAAAACTCTCAATCTAACATAATATTAAAATCATATATAATAGTATAATTGATCCAGTAATAAAAATAATAAAGTAAAATGATCAATAAATGTTTGAACCTGAGTGACGTAACAATGAACTTATTTTAAATGTTACTTCAAAGAGATGCGAAGTAAGACTAGTTATCCCTGTGTTTTCTTTTATTTCTTTCTTTTAATATTTTAATACCAAATCTGTTCCTAAAAGCTGTAATGAGACTTTCAGATTAAGGTGAAAAAGCAGGAAATAAAACTGTCAACTAAATAAGGCAACTGCATTCATTTATTTAAATGTATATTGTTTCTCTGAACGCTGCTATGTTCAGTTCACGTTTGGAGTAGGAGCATATTTGAATTGTTTTTTTGTTTGATTAATCATTTTCAGCAAATCCTTTTTGCCAAGATAAAACTGCTAACCCTGTCAGTGCGTGCAGCCCGACTGACTAGAGTCATGTTGAAAGAATCTAGTTGGGTATACTCGATAACCACAGAGAACCGATGGATTCAGTCTTCGATGAAACACAAGCTTATAACCCAAATGCTCAGCTGCTTAATTGTCCAGGTTCTGGTTCTTGCACCCAATAGTTCCATCTTTTCAAGGATTATGATGACCAGTTTTCATTAACTCTGTAGTTGCAGATAGGAGGAAGCTTGAATTTTGTGCTTTGAGTTTAATTTTTTCCCCCCTTAAACTTAAGAATCACTGCCTCTTTTTTATGGTATAACAAAAGCTGTATAATCTGGTACTTCCTCTCCTTCTAGAAGACCACTACACCTGGAGCGTCCCCGCCAGGGTTAAAGCGGGACTGTCGGCATCAGATGGGATTTACAGAAACAGGTAGGCTCGCATTTTCCTGAAGTCGTAGTTGGAGCAGCTTTGTCTATCGCAATTCCAGATTGATAGTTAGAGAAGAATGATTGTTTCAAGTTGCTGTCTTGAGCCTGAGTGATGATGCTGATCAACAGGACAGGACCTCGAAGCCCCTCCCACAAAAGTGACGAGGAACAGGGACAAAACTGTAACGACAAACAGGTAAGCACTAAAAATACTGATGCCTTCTGGGATAGTTCAGCCAAGAACACATGTTTGCATCCAAAGATTTCACATATATTCACTCTTTAGTCATGTAACTACAGCAGCCCAGGAGGGACAAACCCTGGCTTCAGAGTGGGCCTCATGGATTAGTCGCAGCCGTTGGAAGTTTTGTTAGATGTTTCAAAGTTAGGGTTGTCAGTTAGTTTCAGTTTATGCCAGTAGATGTCTCTAAGTACTACACATGGGACCTTTAAATAATTTGTTTCTTGCAGGTGCCCCATCACCTGTGACATTTGTGAGGTTGAGCTTGGCAATGCGCAGGAGCTGGAGGATCATTTAGACACCAAAACCCACTGGGATACGCTGGAGCACATTCAGCAGAACAATAAATATGATGATCTGGTGATAGCGTTCCTACAGGTAAGGTGAGGTGTACAGGTAAATGATAGCCTGTGAAAAAGAATCTACAACCTCTTTTAGTTCTATGAATTTTAGGTATCAGGACATAAACGATAATAATGATTATATTATAATGATCTGGCTCTTAACAGCATTAAAATATCAAAAGGCATAAGTAGTGAATATTAATGTCACATTTGAACCAAACTGAAAGCACTTGGTGGACGCTAAATAAACTGACTTTATTTGCCAAATTTATTAATACAATTTTCATTCATTCTTTTGAGCACCTGTTGGTTGGTCATGTAGGGATTTTAATATTGACTTAAAATCAACACGTTTGACACATGATCCGTTTTGAATTCACAACTCCTGATGGAGTTTTTTCAGCTGAGAGAAAATGTCAAATCTCCAAACCACCAGATTGTATGTTCACAGTCAGAAAGCAGCTGTACATGTGCTGTTATATAAGAAAACTGTGAAGGCAGAATAGGATACAATTTGACTCTGTTCTGATATTCTGATGAGTCCGTTCTCAACTGCTGATATTCAACAAGATGAATTAATAAGTTATTTATATACAGTATTATTGAATATGCATTCGTGTATTCTTCAATACCTGTTTTAATCCTATTTCAGATCTCATCACAATTTAAGGGAAGTATTGAACCATTGAAATTTAAACAGTAAAATATTTTATCACAGTGTCAGTTGAAAGGTTTGAGGGTTTTCTTGCAGCTGCAGCACATAAATAATGGTATTGACAATTCACATTATTTTATATTAATAAAACATATAAATGTATTTCTTTGGACAACTAGTGATTTTTGACTTTTCCTCCTATTTGAATTCAGCATTGTTTTTTTTCATTATTTTTATTCTCAAATTGCTCTCATGTGTGAAGCATCAGGATATCTGGATTTTCTTTTTTTTTTTTTTTTGGCAGAAGACGCATCAGATGACATGTGCCACGCCTGATTTTACATCAGTGCACATGACACCTGAAGCAAAGAGCCAGGCCTTCACGGTCTCTGTCATCTTCCCACTCACCTCTGACCCCAGCTCTCCTGGTTCTGTATCCAGCTCTCCTGTTTCTACCGGTTCTGTATCCAGCTCTCCCGGTTCTGTATTCAGTTCTCCTAGTTGTCCTGGTTCTGTATCCAGCCCTCCTGGTTCTCCTGGTTCTGTTTCCAGCTCTCCTGGTTCTCCTGGTTCTGTTTCCAGTTCTCCTGGTTCTGTTTCCAGCTCTCCTGGTTCTGTTTCCAGTTCTCCTGGTTCTGTATCCATCTCTCCTGGTTCTCCTGGTTCTGTATCCATCTCTCCTGGTTCTCCTGGTTCTGTATCCATCTCTCCTGGTTCTCTTGGTTCTGTATCCATCTCTCCTGGTTCTCCTGGTTCTGTTTCCAGCTCTCCTGGTTCTGTTTCCAGTTCTCCTGGTTCTGTTTCCAGCTCTCCTGGTTCTCCTGGTTCTGTTTCCAGTTCTCCTGGTTCTGTATCCATCTCTCCTGGTTCTCCTGGTTCTGTTTCCAGTTCTCCTGGTTCTGTATCCATCTCTCCTGGTTCTCCTGGTTCTGTTTCTAGCTCTCCTGTTTCTGTATCCAGCTCTCCTGGTTCTCCTGGTTCTGTTTCCAGCTCTCCTGGTTCTGTTTCCAGTCTTCTGGTTCTGTTTCCAGCTCTCTAAGTGGATTTGTGGTGTATCTCCTGGGAATCTTGCAGTCACTGATTTAGTCGACCATGAACTTATGTGTCTACTAAAATATTTATTGTCAAATGTAAGGCCATCTGTGTGAGTGTGACTGCTAAAGTTTGGCTGAAACAGGTCTTCTCTGTTTTTGAATGTTTTTGTCAGATGATACTATGGTATACTGAAGTATAATTACAAGCATTTCATTAAGTGCTTTTATTGAAGATGACATTAAGTTCATGTACAGAGTCAACATCTGCAGTGTCTTTTTCTTCTCTAAGACCAATCAGCCCTGAGCTGCCGTCAGTCAACTTCTTGGGCCACATTCGGACTGATGGCAGCTCATTCTTGCCTGATCAATGCTTGAAGTTTGTTTGTTCATCCTCCTCCTGAGCTTTGACCACAAGGTTCTCAGTGGGATTGAGGTCTGGGGAGTTTCCCTGCCACGGACAATAAATGTCAATGTTTTCTTCCCTGAGCTGCCTGGTTGTCATGGCAGTTGCTCCATCAAGCTGGGAAAAGACATCGTTGGTCACCAAACTGTTCCTGTGTGGTTGGGAGAAGGAACTGTCAAAGAATGCTTTACCTTATACAGGTTATCAGTCTGCCCCTGATGTTTTTCCTGGAGAGAAGTGGCTTCTTTTTTGTTCTTTTTGACACCAGGACATCCTCCAGTGAGTGCATCCTCACCTACCTGCTGCCATTGCTGTGCAAGATCTACACTGGTGGTGCCCCAAACCTGTACCTGGTTCAAACTTTAGGGGGGGGGGTCCTCCTGACGCTTGCTAGACTTTCTTGGGCCCCTCAAAGCACGTCTTCACAACTGAAGCTCTTTCTGAAGTTCTCAATGATCCCATAAATGGTTGATTCAGGTGCATGTGAAGGTGCTTTGGTGCAAAGCAATGATGTCTACAGTCGTTCCCTTGTAGGTGACCATGGTTACGAGAGGAAGAATAATGATTTTAAGCACCAGCGTCTCTTTGTAGCTTCCAGTCTGTTATTGTAACTCCATCAGCGTGACAGAGACCTGCAGCCTCGTCCTCTTCAACGCTCACACGCGTGTTAACGAGAGAATCGCTCACATGGTCACTGGTGCTTTTGTGGCTTTTTTTCTTTTCTTTTTTGAGTTTAAATTCATTTTCATGGGAAAGAGGGACTTGGAGTTAATTGCAATCCGTTCTGGAGTATTCAGATTGCCATCATAAAAACTGAGGCAGCAGATTTTGTGTCATTCTGAAAACATTTGGCTCTACGTGCTCTTGAGTCATGGAATCTGCTAAATATTTTCCCAAAATGCTTCTGCAGTTTGGTTTAGTTTTTTGTTGAATTAATGACAGCAGAGTGCAGTTGAATTTTACAAATTTTTAAGACCCCATAAGGATAAGATTTTTTTTCTCATATTTTTATGTTTTGATAAGTAAAAACAAAAGAGGGTGTACCTTCCTTTTCCTGGGTTAAGCTTGCTGACCTATTTTACTCCTCTTTTTTTCCCTTAATTTACAGTATATAAGTTATAAATTCCTGCTTTGACTTGCCTGCCGTTTCTCCCTACAGGAAGTGATGCTGTATAGAAGCCGCCGCTGCAGCCGAGCCATCGAGGACAAAGCACTTGAAGGTAAACACATTAGACACGTCGAAGCTGTCAACGCCGCTCAGGATTACTTCAATAACTTGAGTTCCAGACAAACGGAAAACTTTGCTCACTCTGGCCTCTCTGTCCTCAGCTCTGCAGGAAAATGACCACATGACAAAAGTGGAAATGTTTCATTGTGCAGCTTGCAAAGTCCATGTAGCTACATCTGCAGACGTGGTTGGAGAATCACATCACCTCATCGCAGCACCTTTCAAACATAAAGGTAATTAAAAGGTACTAAAACAACATCCAGCTGGGTTGTATTTAATTGTCTCGCTCCTCATGGTGATTGATTCTCCCTGCAGGAGTTTAAAGTGCAGCAGAGACGAGTTTCCCTCAACAGAGCAGAGACCATGCTGAAGGAGCACAAGCTGCAGTTTGAACACTTTCTGAAGGTATTTTACATGATTTCCCCCCCAGGAGGAGCATCGCTGTTTTAAGCATGCAACCTCTGAAAAGCAGAATGAGTACATTTGTTCTCTTGAATTGAAAATACTTGTTGAAACTAATAATTTGTGGAACAAAGGTATTCCAGAAATGTGCAAAAGGCAGTTCCCTCTCTTATAATCCAATGGTTTGTTTTGTGTAAAAACATAATTAAAAGCCTAGTGGGTCGTCATATTAGGCAAATACGACCTCAGACAAACAACAAACATCAGTTTTTATCATTAATATAAATAAAGCTGAGGAACAATACAGAATCACGCAGGTACTGCTGGGTTGATGCTCCTCTGTGACCTTTGAATTAATCAGCAGCAGGTACGCAGATCTGTATAAAAGCAGACGTCATGGTAGTTGGCTGAACTGCAGCATTCAGGTGTGCACTAACACAATGCAAAGAGGGTAAGATGCAAGCAGTGGTTTTGGAAAAGAAATACTCGTGAAAATAGTATCTACTGGGTGGTAGCACCGGTTGAAACTGGTCGTTACTGGTCATGTAAGCTTCCCGGTTTTGAAGCGACTGTCCGAACTCGACTCGGGAGGCACAGGATTTAGCGGATTTTAAGGACAAAACGGGGAAGAATATTGATGCGCTGATCAAGCTGCTGACTTGGCCATTGAAGAATATTCAACTTTTTTTTTTTTACCTTAAAAAGTACAACTGCTTTTTATCACAAAGGGCTGCTCATTTCCTTCTTCACACTTTTCTCCTCCCGTCATTCTGATAAAGGTTTTGTCTTGATTTTGTTTGATGATTATGACTGATTCTCTTGTAAACCCTCTACTGACATTCGTGATGTTGTTTCTTGATTGTAGATACTGAAATGATACAGCTACGTTCTCCAGAGTATTCTGGACGTTCTTTTGATGTTGTTAAGGGGTTTTTCTTCACAAAGGGAAGAAGGATTCTGTATTAATCCACTTCAGCCATCTTCTGTGGTCTTCCAGCCGTTTGATGTCATTCAGTTCACCAGTGCCTGCTTTCTTTTTTTTTAAGAAAGCATCAGACTGATTTTGGCCACAACTTTTGCTCTCTCTTTTTTTTGTTTTGGCTTCATTTTTGGTTAAAAATACCATGGTTAGGCTGAGATTGCCGAGTGTTACTTTAATTACATTTCTGTTGTCTTCTCACTAAAAACAGGATTACAAGAGGGGGTACTACGGTAACTTGTGCACGACTGCATTTGATTCCCTCATTGGTATTGAAAGCCTCCAGTGATTGTTATGACTCACATAATTCACTTTTGCTGCTCAAAGCATTATCAGTTTCATTCTATTTATTTATTTTGCCAGTGGACTATGAACTGGCCTGGGATTTATGCTGTTTTGCTTTGTGCTAGGAAGCACTTGATTTAAGATTTTGGCTGTTGAATACAATGATCACAAGTCTACAGTGCAGAATATGGAGAAAAAATAAGAGTTTTACAGTCTGAAGTGACAAAAATAAAAGAGAGAACTTGTCTTCTGGCTCATTACAAACACAGAAGAAGCTAATCCAACTGGAAGGGTGAGGTTTGTTGTCTCCTGCAAGTTGCCCCCAACATCATTAGTTCAGACACTTCATTGCACTGTTTTTAATTAACTAAGGAAAAAAATGTTATATATTTTAAAAAAAATAATTCAAGCATAGTTAGAAAATATATGATGACAGTGATAATCTATTTTTTTCAGGGGCATTTTTTAACATAAAAGTGGTCAACATGAGACTGAGCTATCTTTGTAACACTTTCTGGGAAGGTCGTGTCTATAATGCATCACATTCAGAAGACATTTGAATGTATTTATAACTTAAATCATCTCCGTCCGTGGATGAAGAGCGAGAACATGGTGGTGGATAGATTAGCGTATTGAGCATGAATTATTCATTCATTGCTCCTTTTCAATGATAAGAGGTGAATAAAGCCATTTAAAAGCATTTTGCCAAGTCAAAGTTTATTTCTGTAGCACATTCAAAACGACATTAGTTGACCAAAAGGCTGTACAAAGGACATAATCACTAAAATCTGTCTTTTTGCCTTATAATGGAGTAGAATAGCACAAAATTGTTACCTTTGCATAGAGGCCTCAAGATTTAAAATACAGGAATTCTTATGAAATTTGTTAGTGTCATACTTAACCGCTTTAAATGCTGATACACTGTATCCAAAGTTTTGCACATAATTTTAACCCTGCAGTAAACTGAAACAAGTCTTATGGCAACACATCAAAAGCAGAAATGTATGATTGCATTTGATGCCAGCAACATGTTTGAAAACATCTGGGACAGAGGTATGTTTATCACTTTGTTTAGCTCAGAGAAAGCGTTTTACTGGATTTCAGCGCTGCCTCAAACATCAGCTCTCTCCCAGTTGTCAGATTATTACGGTAAATGATGAAATCCTCTTTATTTTTTTTTTTTGTCTAAGAAAAGTGCTACATAAATTTCACTTATAATGTATTATGTACATGACCTTCAGAGAAGTGTTACGGAAGTGGCGTGGACGGATCAAAGCAACGTCACTGGATGAAGCAGGGACACAGAACTGAACCTTAATTTCTCATTAAAGGGTTTATAAGACAACAGCAATTAATTAGCTGTTAGCGGTGGCCTCAGTCTGCTATTCTGTCCCCGAGAGGACCCAGCGATCGTCCAGCCTTCCTCATCTTTGTCTTCTCATAATTTAACATCATACTGCCTTCGCTGTACCTCAGAAATGGGAAGAAATGACACTGACGACCCCCCCCCCCCACAGAGGAGGGGTCAAGTTGAACCTCTAATTCCAAAACCTAAAACCAGCCGCTATGATCAGGGGTGTAAAATCATGGTTAAAAAGCAGCTTTTCTACTGTATTCCTGTTAGTTTTTTTTCATACCAAAGAATGTCACTGACGTTTTACAAGATTACAGGAAATAGTGTCAACTTTTGGGGGAAAAAAAGTGCACTTTTCCCATCAGCCATCTGGTTTCACGCTGTATGCTTCATTGAAAACGTCTTATAAGCAGTAATACAACTCTATAGCAATAATATAGTATTAATTATATATAGTAATTACTATAAATCATACTGGACCAAGCTTCATTTATGTTAATATATGATAAACTTTTCTTTTTTTCTTTCAGGGTGGCACACTGTTCGAAGGAAACTTCTGAAAATCTCCAAAGCATCAGATGTTCTTCAGCTGAACCTCCACATTACACAACCACACAGGCTTTGTCACAATAAGTGTTCTTGTTTTTGTTTTTTGGAGGTTTTTTTTTGTACTATTTTTATTTGTAATTTACAGGTCAAAAGATTTTCTTCATGACATGAA
The DNA here is from genome assembly GCA_018398805.1 of Hirundichthys speculiger. NCBI lineage: Eukaryota > Metazoa > Chordata > Actinopteri > Beloniformes > Exocoetidae > Hirundichthys > Hirundichthys speculiger. The sequence goes on from JAGFBZ010000660.1 coordinate 247,023, forward strand.
TACAAAAATGATTAGAAAAGTCATCATGTTTCTTTGTTTTCTGTTTTTATTTAGAACACGTTTTACGCATTTTATCTGTGTGATATAGTACATTAAAATTAATTTATTTCAAAACAGTATATTTAAACATTACATATAAGTGACATGTAGGAAGGGCATGATCAGCACAGACTGTGCGTGTTACGACTTTTTTTTCTCCATCCACTTTCAGCTTTTAATTACGTATTAAACAATGCAGTTATTGAAATACTAAAAAACATTATCTATGCATAAAAGGTTGCAAACATTTTTTTTTTTTCTTTTGCACTTTCAGTTGAAATATTCTTCTCTGTAACTCTGGTTTCAAAGAAGACTGTGGCCGTTTGTTGGAAAACGTTGGGACAAAGTAAAGATGATTCTGTATAGTCTACATGATTAATGATAGCGGAGAGAGGTGCTCACAAATTTAGACTAAAACTGACTCAAACCATGAAAAATCTGAGGTATAGGTTGTCTTCATTTGAACTGGATTCAACACTACGTTACTGCATAAAACAAAGAAACAGTCAGTCCACTTGGAATTGAGTTCCAAAAAAATGGACCATGTAAAAACAGACAAATATAACAGTATCCAAAATAATGACAATTTTCAAATGTCCAAATGTTCCAACATGCACAATATAAAACATTGAGCAATATTGTTCATTTGGCCAGTATTTCATGAACTTAAAAAAAAAAAAAAAAGCGTGAAAGAACATCAAATGTACATACACATACACTCTAGTGAAATCTAAAAAGGTCCCCATCGGCTTCATGAGGCAGCATGTGTGACTGTCAAGGAGCTCTCTTGATCAGTCTTAAGGGATGGGGGGTCTGTGGGGGATGAGGTGACCTCTACCATGCCCAGCCCAGTGTGAGGGACACCAGTGTTCATAATGTGTCTCTGTAAATGCTTAATCCAATCCTCCTGGACTGACAAGGGACCCTGGAAGACGAGGTCACAGAACCTTTAAAGAGGAAAAGAGATCAGCGTCAAGTTGTTTTTGTTGTTGTTTCAACTCACAAGAAAACAGAATTACACTGACATGTAGTGCTGGGCGATATGGAAAAAATCATATCACGATATGGACTATTTTATATCACGATAACGATATATATCACGATATACCATAATAAAGTATGTTTTCAGTTATTCTCTGAAAAGTTTGACAAAAATTTCATTGCTTACTTTTCAACTTTATTTTGAAAGGACATTTAGCTGAACTGTCACAAACATACATTTTAGTGCAGCAAAAACAGGTAGGTACAGAGGTACAGTAGCTTTCACATTTTTTTTTTAAAGTGCACAACAGTTTCTGAGAGGAAAAACACATCTTTGCACTGAAGTTCAGCTATAAAAAAATAAACACAAATTATTTTTCAACTTTCTGAAATCTGTAACCTTGTAGTGCAAAGTTTGCAAACCAATATAAAGTGTCTAAAGTAAACATCAGGGTTGAAGAGAACTCTGTTTAAGGCATTAACCATGAATAAAAGTGCAAACATAAAAGGCTACTCTGTAGAAGTAGATATGATTCTATCAAATTTATCGTTGCAGGTTATTTAATTACATATTTGCTGTAATAATTGATAAAATTAGGTTAGAAACGATAGAAGAGAAATAGCACGATACACACTTTTCTATCGTCCTCACGATATGTATCATCATTTTGCCCAGCACTACTGACATGCAGACCACAGATCATCAGGGAAGCTCATGGTGGACAACAATGGAAGCCTTCTGAACTAGAAATATGGCGTTGTCTAGCGTTTGTATGGGGAAAGCTAATGGATTGTAGAAAAGCACTCGGAGAGCACAGACCTCCGCCAAGCGCAACAATTCCCCCGTATAGCAATTTACAGATTTCTATAAAATCTGCCTTCTGGATCAGATCCGGATCAGCCTTTGAAATTTGATAGAGGTTCCCATTGTCAATCTCTGAGTCAAATTTCATGAGATTTGGGTAATAATTAAAAAGATATTGAGAAACAAAATTCTTGGCCCCATTGACCGCAGTGTTATCAAAAATTTGAAAGTGATCCAGAATCCAGGATTTCTTCTGGATCACAGCCAAAATGAAATCAGTTCTTCCTTCCAACTCCTGAAAATTTTATCAAAAATCCATCCATGACTTTTTGAGTTACCTTGTACGCAGACAGACAGACAGACAGACAGATAAACGGCGGCAGCCTCCTTTGCGGAGGTAATAAAGATACCTGCAGGTGAGCCTGTACATTTCCTCTGGAGTTTGGGTTAAGGGCAGTGTCTTCTTCTTTGAACCGGGCCTGGAGCGTTGCCTAACTGCTTTACAGTCAATTGCTGAGAGACACAATTTACAGTTAATTTAATTTACAGCGCTACACTTCAGATTACAGTCTAGTCTGGCTGATTCAGACATCTGTGATAACTACCGGAACGTGTGTTGATGCGCCAACAACACTGCATTTTCACACAAATCAGCAATTGCCAAGTCTTGACATTTAAAGCCTTTGATCAGCTTTTTGTTTTTGGTCTTTTGGCATTAAGGTGAATGATCTGACATCTGCAGTCGACTGCGACATAATAGGAGCGTATTCACCTGCGCCTGAACAAAAACACAGGGCTCTGAAAGCTTTTTCTTATGAAAAGGCAATTAAATCATTGCAATTTCTAACTCGCTGATGCATTAGCTTACTTAGCTTACAAGATTTAGACATTAGAGTGAAATCTACTGGAACGTATTGCCTTCAACAGCTGTTGTAGTATTTTCTTTTTTTTTTTTTCTGTTCTCATACATTCGTGGTGAAATAATTTCATTATTAACAAACTAGAAACAGCATCTTGTAACGGATCAAATTAAGCTGCCGTTGTTTAGTCCAGACATTCCAGCTCAAACTAACTCTTCTCAGTTGAGCCTATGGACGTTGTAACCACTAATAAATAAACCTAAGAAGAAATCCAAGTAGAACTGCAGTTTCATTTAGCTGATGTGCATAAAAAACACATTTGATTTGTCAAAAATTCCTGATGATGCTTTTGTGCTTTTCAACATTTGAATAGTCATTGGCATTGGCAGTTTAAAAAAAAAAGAAAAACAAGACCTGAATAAGAGTTACGGCTAGATAACAAGCATGTACGTTACATATTTCAAAACAACCTAGAAAAAATTAGTGTTGTTCTTTCGGTGAGATGCAAAGAATAAACACATAAACACGATGCTCCATGAAACCTAATAAGGTACCCTGGAAATAAATGATGACAGATGGATTTACTTGCAGCAGTCTGCAACTTCCCAACTTAAACTTCACAGATTTCAGGTTTTAGAAATGTTCTGAAAGTGTTTTTTTTGTTTTTTTTTGGTAGTATCCTTTTTGACGAGACTATTATCCGGCAGGAACAGCACAAGGATGAGAACATTCCTACTTCTCAAATGCCAGCAGCGATGCAACTAGCATTACTTACATCACTTCACGGTGAACTTACCCAACAAGGTGACGCTTGAATTTGTTGAGGAATGCCGACACTTCTATCCTGGTCTTAATAATAAATGTAATTTAATTAAAATAACTATTTATGTTGTCTAAAAAGAAACTTACTGGTTCCCTCAAGCAGGGCGATCCTTTGTCTTTTTGCATATGCCCGGAGGTGATTGGACAAGCTAACTCCACTGTGGAAAGTTGCATTGCAATGGATACACACCTTCCTGTTGAATTCACCTTTCTCTGTTGGAAAAGGAAAAAAAGAAAAAGAAAAGAAAAATAACATGAAGGTGATTTTGGGATCTGATTCTATGCCTGTATGCTGATGACACCTCACTTCAGCATTAACCCCAATTTACAGAAATCTTGGCCAGTTAAATTAAATCTGTATTCCTTTTAAAGATTCATTTACCAGATACAAGTGAGGAGGAAGTGATTTTCAGTCAGTCTCACTAGAAAACTGCACTGTGTTAGAAAACAAACAATTCTAGGACTTGATGCTGACAACATACTTGAAAGTTTGGAGAGAGGCATGTTTAGCATAATGGGACATTATTTCCATGTTTTAATTGTTTTAAAACTGAATTGATCATAGTGATGTGATGGTTTCTAATGCAGTGATGCCTTGATACTCATGTATATAAAGTATTGATTTCCAAATCTGCCCGCCGCTAAGATTACTACATGATGTACCGCAGATGTTGTAAAGCTATTTAAAATTTTGGATTAAGAAATTTTTCCCCATCTGAAAAAAAATCTGCCAAAATGGTGTTGAACTTTCTATTACATTTTATTATTTTTTTTGAAAGCGTGTTGCTGTTGTAAAGTTTAGACTTGTTTTCTGTCTGTAAAACACACAAAAAAAAATTGTTTAATTCGATACAACTTTCCTGGAAATGACATGTGATAAATTGGCACATGAGGTATATGAGTGGGTTTTAGAACATAATGTTTAAAAATCTGGGGGAAAAAAGCTCGATAACAATGAATAATATTTAGGAGAATAAACCATTTGTAGAATTTAAAGAAACAAAACTTGGAACTTGGAAAGAACAAAATGAAAGGATTCTTCTGAAGCTACGTACCAGATCCAGAGTTTGGCAGTGAAGATGCAACTCTTGCTCCTGAAATATTCTCACTGTTGGAAGAAACTGTGATAACGTTTCTTGCCACCTGAGAGGGTCCTTTTAACTCTAGGCGTCTTCCTGACACTTCCTCTTCTTCAGAATACCTATCAAGGCAGTTGTGCCTGCGAGGGAGTTTTTAACATCCAACTTATTCTCCAGCTGCCCTTTATCAGAACCAACCTCGGCGATAGAAAACGTTGGCATCAGTGGTTTGGTGTCACTGCAGATTCTAGGAACAGAACTACTTTTTGGGAATCCCGTCTGAGAAGATGTGAAACGATTAGCAGTGGGCAGCTTTGGTGAAGCACCATAGTAGAAATGGTTCCGTCTTCTTCCCAGGATCTGAAGGGCTCGCTGGCACTCCCGCTTGTCTCGCATCAGCTCACGGAGTAAAAGTAGTGGAGATTTGTTCTTTGTAGGACAGCTTCTGCCCAGCTTTTTCAAGGTGGCCTCGTATGTGGTTGGACTGCCCAGTTCTGTTGTCGAACGAATCCCCACATAATGGACAAGAGTGAACACCCTTCACAGTCTCAGAATCCGGCTCTGACTGTAATGCTGAGGAGTGGAGGGAAAAAAAACAATTACATTTAAAACAAAAGCAGAGTTCGCAGATGCATGTACATGGCTTAAAAATACAATGAAAAAATTTGTCTGTAAAGCAGATTAAACTTGGGTGCGAGAGGTCCCGGGTTCAAATCCCGGACGAGCCCTCTTTTGCAATTTATTTACTACAGATTTCTAAAATTCCCAGTCATATTTATTTTATATATGTCATCCTGTTCTAACTGCAGCACACTGGTACTGTACTCACTTATGTGCGATTAGATAAAAAGATAACATTGACTGAATAACGAAATGACCAGATCCTTCAATTCATAGCTTGAAGATTTTAACACAGAGAACTATGGGAACAGTGAAAGTGTAGTATCAGCTTGGGAGGATTTGGTCCATTGTTTAATATAGATCTATGTCCACAAAAAGATGCATTTCTCACATCTGCACTACAGCTAAAGTCCATGGAGAAATTTGGGTGGCGAGAGTTCGACGTACAACCACTAATATTCTGTTCCACATGACAACATATGCATCATACTGGCACTACACTTATTAAAATATAAAATTAGTGTATTGAAATAACTGAAGGGTACGATCATGCAGATTATGAATAAATTGTTAGTGTTCCAGGAAATCTAGAAGTTTTATTTCACATTAGCAGGGAGTGTGAGTGCAGGCTGGCTGCTGTAATTGTTTTTACAAAAAAGTGTCTCAATAAGGATGCCACACGTGCGGTGAGAAAGAGATCTTGAAAAAAAAAAGGGCCAGTCTAATGTTTCACTGTTCTATATCGATTTATCACAATCAAGAAAAAAGTAGGTGCTCGTTGTAAATTAAGTACCGTATTGGCCCGAATATAGGACGACATTTTATTCCAGAAATCATATTTTCAAAAACAGGGGTCGTCTTATAATCGAGGTCTAGACTTTTCAGTTGTAGTTACACACCTGCGCCACTAGGTGGAGCCGCACTGAAGTAATCAGTAAGAATGGAGCATCACAGTGAACACACGGAGCAGATCTGATGTTTAACATAATAAACAGCAGTTTATTAAATACTACTATACCTTGATCTTCAATAACATGGAAACCTGACACATACCTGTACTTTAAATATGGTACTATACTTCCTAAAAAGATGAAATCATTAAAATGTTTAGCAATACAGTAGAATGTTATCTCTGTGTGAGTTTTTCTACAATGATTGTACAATAAGAAGTTGTTTAATGAATAACCTTTTGTCCTCCACACATTTTTATTTTACCAAAATTATATCTGAAAAAAAGGGGTCGTCTTATAATCAGAGTCGTCCTATATTCGGGCCAATACGGTAAATAATTTTACTATTTTTTTGGGAGCACTTGAAAATGACTGCAATGTTGTGATCAGACAGTGGAAACTGATATTTAACGTTGGACCGTTATGTCGTTCAACTGCCTTCAAACCTTCATTCATCCACTCCACAGGTATACCCCTTTACTTAAATTCTCTTATTTATTCTAATACGCCAAAGATTATTACAGAGCATAACGGATTCATGCTATAATTAATGCCTTAATTTATCTTAAGTGATAAGGTTTCATTATATTTTCACTTATCTTAATGATCAATTTTAGATGATTAAGAGCTGGCATAATGCATGTGTATAACTTTTATTACTAATTTTACTTCACTGCCTACAGAACTAAAAAGAACTAAAAATAACTTCAAATAATTTCAGCTGACTCTGAAGGGAGTTCCTTTTCTTTCCTTTTGAATAAAAACTGGATTCAGTATTTACTTAAACTGAAATAAAACACACGCCTTCCAAAAACGTGTAAAATAATGGTTGAATGAAGTTAGTAAACTGAAAGATTATTTAGTTTGTTTGATGATGGCTTCACTTTGTGTGTTGTTTCCGTAGATTTCAGTACTTAATCAGAACTAATGAAACTATAAAAGAACAGTTGCGTGTAAGTACTGGAGTACCTTTTCTCAATCGCCGGAAAGCTGACATCTTCCGTCGAATACGTGGCCTCCTATCCTGAGAAGCCACCTGCTCAGGAGGCACAACATGGCGTGCATTGTAGCTTAGTCCAACCCTATGAAGGTGCCCCCGTATGTGATTGGACAGTCCCACACCAGACTCAAACACAGCGGGACAGTATGGACAGTTCTTGCGGCCCGACTCCAGCTCTGACAGATCATCTGTGAGGGATTCCCCCAGTGGTATTTGGTGGGATTCAAAGGTTTCTTGGAATACCTCGGTTTCTATGCATTCTTCTTTGATTTCAGGTTCAGTCTGTTCTTGCTCTTCATTTTTTATTTTCTCAAAGAGCCTTTTAGATGCCTGTAGCGCACCCCTTATCGACATTCTTCTACTATAAGTATAAATTACGTTTTTTTTTTCTTTTTTGATGCTAGTGTCACAAAGGTTACCATTACCATCTGAATCCTTAACCTGGAAAATGTCTTTTTCATCACAGTCTGAAACTTCTTCCAGGTTCACTTTCTTGGGGCTTGGCAAAGGTTTTGGTAAGATGAAGCATGAGTCCTGGTCACAAGTGTTGCGATATGGGGTAGACATCTTCCGTTTCGACTGCGACTTTTTCGCTGATGAATGATCTGCGTTCAGCTTGAGGCCATTTTTGGACACGGCAGAATCTTCAACCTTTATGGACAAAGTTTTTGGAGACTCATCACAGTCATCCATGTCACTTTTGGAACCCTGAGCATTTGTACTATAATTATTGCTTTCTCTCTTCTGTTCTGGGGCCTTCTTTCCATGGTTTTGTCGAGACAAAAGAACATTGATGGATTTGTCGAGTTTTGATTCTGTTAACTGAGACTTGGAACCTCTCTTAAACTTGCTATTTTTGAACAAATCTGAAATGTCACTGGGCTCATCAGGGGAACAAGCTTCTTTAGAGGATATTTGATCTTTTATTGATATTTTAGATGTAAACTCTCTACGTTCAACAGCAGCTTTGAAAGCAGGCTCCTGGGGCTCCTTTGATGGTTGTGCGTCTTTTTCATTCTGCTGTTCTTCTGTATATTCTTCAAAAGTGAGCTGATGCCGTAGCATGAGGTGATTCTCAAAAACATGTTTGCCAAAAGCTTTGTAAGAACAAATATTGCAGGGGAAGGTATCGGTTGCATCACTCTGGATCTGCTTTCTAACTGTAATAACGGTGTGCTGCATAATGTTGTGTCTCCTAAGATCATTTTCACTCAGAGTCCTGAAGCTACATTTGCCACAGCTGTACTTCTTATCCTTTTCATGCGTCTTTGCATGTTGAACAAAAGTATTTGGGCAGTCTGTTCCAAATGGGCACTGAGGGCAGAAAAACTTAGCATTTTTATCCTGTTTCTTCTTATCATTCATGCCTTTGATTCCTTCTGCGAGTCTTGTTTTCTTCTCCTGATGGACTGACATGTGATCAATAAGCCCACCGCTGTGTCTGAATGACTGTCCACATTCTCGACATGTAAAAGGCTTTGGCGAAATACTAGGAAGGTCCACATGAGACTTCAGGTGGTGATGCAAGCGATGCTGTTTCTTGAATATGAGATTACATTTTGGACAAGGGTAACTAGATGGCTTCCCTGCTGACTGAGAATTTATTGTGAGCTTCCCCTTTAACGGTGAAATCCCATGACTCACACTGTTCTCTTGTGAGTTTCTTGGAGGTGCTTGATAAAGAATTTCTTTAATGGCCTTTGCAGTTCCATTGGGATACTTGGAGGCCTTCCCTGTTGGCGGTGACTGTGGCTTTGAGAGCTTCTGTGGCTTTCTGACTTTTCTGACAGGACTGGAGTCTACTTGGCCTTCAGCATCAGATGATTCCTCAGATGATGTGGAGCTCAGATCGGGGCACAGGTTTTCTGATGGATCCACCATGACAACCATGTCCATTTTCCGTTTCCTTGTCCTTTGACTTTTGCTGGGACTAACCTCCTCTTTTGGCTCTTCACCAGGGGAATCGCTATGGTTCTCCCAGAGAAACTGCATAAACTCTTTGTGAGGGTCCCAATTGAGGTCACTGGCACTGTCAAAATTGTCCAATGAATTTTCGGGTGATTCTACATCAAACCCCCAAATTCCTGTAGTGTCTATTTCCTGCACAGTCTTGAGTGGCGTGATGCTCTTTTCCTCCTCTTTCTCAGAGGAGATACTGTTGAGTTCGTGATCTTGTGTAGCCTGATGTAAAGAAGGCCCGTTTCCCAGCCCAACTGGAGACAACATTTCTGTGTTTGACAGAACATCTAGGACAGTGTTTTGTTTTAAAGAGGGCTTGGCAAAAGAGTCGGTGCAAGAGGTGGATTCTTGCGCCATTCTCACTGGTTCCTGCAGGAGTGTGAGGGGATTGGTTTCAGAATCTGCATCTTTGTCGTCTTCATCAACACTGGTCAGACATGACATTTCCATTGCCATGACCTGAAAAAAGAAAATAAAAAGCTTTCTGAGATATTTTTCACAACTGTTAAACAACACAGTCCTGTTAAGTGTGCCAAAAAGGTCAGATTTAAACCGTTTCATTTTAGACAAAAGGCCTGTCTGTCCCAGCACAAGAAAACATAACACATCTAATGAGACTTTTCAGTTTCATCTTTGTATTTCAAGGTTTTCAAATATTATAGCTGTTATATCTCATTCATTTTCAAAGCAATGTTTCATTTATCCACATAAAATCGTTGTAAGAGCAGGCTCCTGCCGGGTGTCAAAAAAGTTCAGAGAGCTGCACTGATGGATCAGGATAAAGAAAGATAATTTAAAATGTTTTTTTTTTTTTTTTAACAAATCACTGGACACAAAATCTTTTTCTTTTCTTTTTTTTTTTTTGCCATAACTTATTTATCAAAGCATTGCTCAAAATTTTTTTTTTTTTTTAAACCTATCATCCTGCTGCTACTAAAGTTGAGTAAATTGGTGGAGATGTAGGAAAAGAAATGTGTATTATTGAAATATGAGCCTGCAGCCACTTTGTATTCGGCCTGCTCATATTTAGTTTTTTTGGATTTGCCACAGCATGAGTTTCTGTACTTCACACACCACACAAAACAAGTGTATCAAATTACATCAAACTGACCGTTTTATCATAACTGATGCAAAATTTGGAAGTGAAGAAATACCAGGAATTCTGACATTTTTTGATTGATAAGATCCATGCGCTAAGCTGTTTAAGATTAAAAAATTGTGAGAATTTGAGGAAAGCTGTTCTGCATATGTGAAAACAAATGGTTAAGAATAACAAATAAGTGAATAATTTTAGACATGGCTGCTGTCTGAGGAAAGGAGGGCAGGTTTTTTTTTAATGCAGGGCCTAAGTCAGCCCAGTGTTTTATCTTGGTTGATTTAATATAGCGGCCTTGAAGGCAGCCAACTGAATAAACTGATATTTGCGATTATATTCAGAATTATCAAAGTGAATGACTTCTTTTGGCTGCTATGGCTGGTGCAAATTAAGATCAGTGTTTAAACTTCATGTTTGCAGTCTGAACTGTGCTGCTGCCTATCTTGGCCAAGATGCTCTTGTAAAAGAGATTTAAAATCTCAGAGTGCTTTCCCTGATTAAATACAGGTTACATTCAGGAAAAAAAAAAAAATCTATTTTCCAGCCAACATCTGATCCAAATTTGACAAGACTAATCAGAAAATCTAGACCCATTTTGCACATCCTGGACAGGTTGGCGCTGTTGTTTCAGCATTTTTTCCACATGATACACAACAACTTGAACAACGTGTAACAGATCAGCTGAGACATATTTCAAGATTAAATGTTCTCATCACTACACAAGATAAGAAAACAAAATTAGAAATACATTCCTTTATCAATCAGACTTCACAACAACCAGTATCAGTAGATAATTTCACAATAAAATGTTGCCTTCTCAACGTTTGACTCCATCTAAACAGTTAAAATGGTTGAGTTAGGCAGCAGTCACAAATATACCTTTAAAGCTTCAACAGTCTTTTTCTTATCCATTTTGAACTGCTGAATTGAAGTCTATACACAATAATGGATATGCGTACACGGTAGCGGTGGAATCTTTAGTTGCTTTGTCATTGTTTTTGTATAATCAAATAGTCAACCAATAAATTAAAAGTGCTTTGTGGTTTTCAGAGCATCGCACTGATAGTACCCAAGCTAAATAAACAGTTTGGCTCAGATACTCGGGGTTTCCTACAATTCTGGGTCATGCTGCAGCTCCACCTTGCATACACACCACAGTGATGAGGGTGTAAAATGCATTTTCCCTGAGCTAATATATACTTATTACTGCATAGCAGGATTCACAGTAGCTTGTAGGTATTTCTCAGCATTATTCCCACTCTGTCTCATTACACAGGGCAAGGCTATGCCAGCTTTCGTCAGTAAGGCAGCATTATCCTTGATGACGATGCAACACATAGTTGGAAAGTTGATTGTTTAAAAGGCTGGCTTGAAGCAAAAAAAAAAAAACCCACTTATAAGGAATAGACTGAAATGACAGCACCTAAAATATTTCTTTAAACGAACTGCACCATTACAGAAATGGGGACTGCAGTGTCCCCTCTGGCTCACTTGTTTGACAAACTAGCGATGCTCAATGGACACAAAAATGGATCTCAAGGGATCTCCAAACTGATTGAGATGGATGTGCTAACCAAATGTATTCTTGAAGGCCAAGGTTTTTGATAACTTGTCAATCTAACTGAACCAGCAGTTTTCCATCATGGGGCACCATCGCCAGGCTCATAAAAACTTGGTACAAAGAACAGAACCAAGAACAGTTCAAAACATTCAACACATCTACCAGGGTTGCTGTAACCACAGACCGTTGGAACTGCTTCAACAGCAGAGAGCTACCTCACCATCACCTGCCACTACATCTGCCGCAAGTGGCAAATGAAATCAGCTGTCCTTACTGAGACCTTGCCAGGGAAGCATAGATCTAACCTTCTCACTGAGAAGCAGCAGAACTGTGGGTTTGTACTGAATGACAGGTACCTGCATTGGGTCATCTTTGCACCCGTAAGACATCTTAGCCACTTAAATCATAGCACTGTGGCAAGCAGGGCGATGCAAATGAAAGAGCAGAAAATGGGCCTGGCGACCCACCAGTTTATACAAACCAGTCAGATATGGTGGAACTCAATTTGATGAGTCCATGTTTGATTGGCTGGTGGAGGAGCAGTGGCTTGTTCTTCTTGTCCTGTTGGACTGAACCACTGCCACAATTCAAGATGCCAGGGTCCTTGAATTAAAGGACAAGTACTGACATCTGATGGAGGACATGCAGTCCGTGTTAGCTGCAGTCAAGTGTACCTCCACCATCTTGTCTCCAGAAAACGATGTCTCAATTTCTAACATATACCTGATGACCTTCAGCCTCTTCAACACACACCTCATGTACAGAGAAGGATACACTTCCAAAGTCAAGGAATTCAAGGCAAAAAATGCATTCCTCCAGCAATGCATTGCTTGAAGTCTGTCTCTCCTCAAGTGTCTCTGGTGCTCCCAGTACTCTCTCCAGCGCTGAGGTCCGTTCAACTGGACAAGTGTTGACCCATGCTGTTCTGGAGTCATCAAAGCAAATAATTCAATCCATTGCTGAAGTTAACACAAACCTAAAGAACATTGCTGATGCACTCCTGAACATAAATCAAACATTAAAAGAATTGGTCTCACTTGTCATTTATGTTGTCTGAATTACATGTTCTTGGGTCTGAATGGCAGCTCGGTTGGGCTGCATGTTGATTGGCCCCGACTCTGGGTTATCTGGCAGCTCCACCACCTCACAGAGTGGGATCCCGTGACGGTGCGCCACATTGTATAGGATGCCACATGCCATTACGGTGCAGCACACTTTATCAGGGCGATACAATAGTGTGCCCTTGGTCCTGACAAGGCAGCGTCCACCAACTTTTCAACTGCCCGATCGCTCATCGTTCATCGAGCATCGTTGTATCAGTGGCTCTTGGCCAGTCTGTGGATTGGTGAGGGGGGTCAACAGCCATATCCCCAGTGGATAACCTGATGGGAAAACTGAATGTATACCATATGAATTTTTACAAGTGGGTTTTCAAATCATCTGCCTTGACTGCATTATTCACCAAGGAGCAATCCATCCTGGACCCAACCAGCTTGGAGCCGCAAACCCACAACGCTGTTTGTGAGGGTGTACGAGTCGTGGGTTGATCCAGGCCACCTTGCCACAACATTAGACAGGCTCAATTGTGCATGTTATTTGCATGTTATGGAATGAAAATTGTTCCCATTGACATATGCAAATTCATGTTCAGATGGCACCTTTATGGCAATGTGTATGCAGTCAATCGCTCCGATTGCATTAGGAAAACCAGCTATCGCTGCAAATTGCATTTTAATGTTTGCCTGGTCAACCACATCATGTGGTAACCTTAAATACCTGACCGACATGCCGATGACCGTGTCCCATACAGCTGGCATTGATCCGCTCAAAGCAGACTGATTTCTGACCGGTCTGCCAGCTCCCTTTGGAAGTTCCCGGTTCCCAGGAAACCCAGTGTCATCAGCAGTTGTAAGGGAACAGGTAATTCTTGGCTTCTCCCTGTCTCTCTTGCAAACGTCAGACCTAACTCAGGGTCCAAGAGGTTCCAAGAAGATGGCTCTTGGAAATCTAAAACGGCTGACCAGCCAATCATCACCATGGGCAAAAAGATCACTGTGATCCTTTGACACCCGTTCCCTTCTGATTCTACCTTTTGCAATATCTTCCAACAGGGACATGGGTTGTGTCATTTTGCGCACGACATATGTTCTGACTGATTGGTTTATTGGGAAATTGCTGTCACAGGACTCACATGTAAATTATTTACCCAGGTCAGTTTGTAATGTCATTCACGTGTGATAGGATGAAATGGTAGTAACGCTTCCTAATCTTTGGAAGTTCACTACATTGCCTCCAAGTGTCACCAACTGACAAAACCCAGAGAAAAGTGCGTATGCCAACCATGAAGTGTGCGTGACGCACTGCACATTTTTATGTTCAAGTCACATTTTGTGCATGCGAACATGAGCATGGAAATTGACGTGTGCCAGTTTTTTGAGCGATGTGGCATAACACACAAGGAAGCCCAAAGGTTTGCCTTCCTCCTCCTTCTTTCTCCATAAATCCCACTCCATTTGTGGTATTCCGTGTTCACAATAGCAAATGTAGAAATACAGTCCACTGACTATTCAATACCCAGGATTACAACTTTAGTGTAAATGTTAGCATGTGTTAGCAAGAAAAGTTTAGCCTACTTACCAATTTAGAAGAATGCTGTTAGTTCTACATCATATTTCATTCCTTTATTTGTAAAGATTTGTGTCCATCAGTGGAAAAGCATCGCCACCAATTACCCTCATTCTGCCTCTTTTTTATCGCTCATTCTCTTTGTTTATTTTCTGGACCTTTTTTTTATGAGAACAGATGCTGGTGGTGGTGAGGAATCTGTTTGCCCTGATCTTCAGCATTGTGGCTTATTAATTTTACATCCAGACTTATGGGTCACACTCCATATGGTCTGATAAGAACTTGGTCACCAAACTGGTCCCAGAACTATGTAAAAATAAAACAAAAAACACACACACATGTAGGAAATGAGGTATAACCACTAGGGCTGGGCGATTTTATCGATTCTGCGATATATATCAATATTTTATTTCCCCAGGGAGTATCGATATTTCAGCCGCGGGTATCGATATTCTAAGCTCCCTTCAAAACCCCCGTGTCCCGCACGGGTGCTCTTTCTGCAAAGTGCAGGAAGAGCCATTAAGTCCGCCAGCTGCTAGTGTTGCTGTAGAGCATTTCTAACAAGTTATCCAGAAGCCAGCTTCTTTCTCTTCCAGCTAGAGCTGAGCCAGTCAGGAGAATGGTATAGTTATACCCAGGGCCGCATTAACACATTCTGAGGCCCGGGGCTGATTACCAGGATGAGGCCCTTCATATCGTGCCCTGACGTATGATGACATCACACAAACCCACTGACACACCAGCGCAGACAGTAACCTAGCATAGGCCTACAATGACACACAGTACCCTTTCAAGCGAACTGGCAATAATATTTCAATTCAATTCAATTAATTTCAATTCAATTATAGATTTATTAACATGGTTCATTGCAGGAGTGTTGACAAAGCTGACAAAATAATGATGGAAATCAAGATGTAGCCTATCTGAATATAGCTGACTTACAGTAGAGGCCTAGCCTACTTGAAATGTAGAGAATAGAGTGAGAAATGATTTGGTGACTTGGGCAAATCATCCCAGAAAAAGGTAATAAATGCATTTGCTATTAAGAACAGCATGCTGAGCCCAAACAACTTTGAAATGAACAGATTTTTGAAAGGTGCTTAATGTTTAGAACATTTCTGTTTCGAAAATTAGTAAAAACCGCAGAAACACACTAAACTATTTTACAATTAACGGCAGGGAGCCCGTCAGAAAAAAACTTGACTCAACAAGTGACTTCAAAATGCCCGTTTTCTGCTCTTCTTCCGAGCAAAATCATTAATGAGCTCCTCAAAGTCAATTTGTCCCAGAATGTCATGCTCAATTGACATTAAAGTCAGATTGTTAAGTCTCTCCTCCAACATTGATGTTCTCAGTTTTTGTTTAATAATGCCCAATTTGGAGAATGACCTTTCTCCGCTGGCATTGCTGACAGGCAATGTGAGGTAAATGCGCAGTGCTATGTCGACATTTGGGAAAACATATTGCAAACGCCTCTCACGAATGAATGACAGCAAGTTCATTGGCTGTCTGTTTTCAGTGGAAGCTTTGGCGAAGTGGACAAACTGTACGAGCTCATCAGGGAAATCATCACCCAGGTCTTCATGGTATTTTGTCTGCAGGTTGACGCTTTTGTCACGTATTTCACTGGGGGACAATTTGTCAAGTTGCGTTAAAAAACCAAAGTATGTGCAAGTGTCTTTGTATACTGCGTGCCTTTGTTGTAGTGCACTAATCAGTTTGTCTATTATGACAAAGAATGTCTGCCGAAAGCGGTCAAGAGCAGGTTGGTCAGCGTCATCAGCTTGGGTGGTGCGACTCTCCTGTCGAGTGAGTGCGTACTGCTGTGACAATGACAGCGATTTGGCCTGGGATTCCAAGTGGTCGAACTGGGAGCGTAAATCCCTCACAAAATCTACAAGGGACTGGAGTAGTTCCACAGCAGTCACCAGGTCCAAGTCCACTGCCTGCAGGGCCCTGCTTGTGATGTCAAACCTTTGCAACACAGTATCCCAAATGACAGCGAGGAAAGCGGTCTCGAGTTTATTCAATTTTTTTGCAAGGGATTTCGCCTCCTCTCGTGCGGCCGATTTGTGATTGTCATCTTCTCCTATCTCAATTAAAGTTTTGTGGATGTTTCTGTAATTTAAACGGAGAGCTTTTGTGGCTCGTGCGTGAGCCGCCCATCGCGTGGATGAAAGTCCCTTGACCGTCTCCATGCGCTTGTTCTCGTTGGATTCCAGTCCATCCATTAATATCTTCCAGCGGTTGGGTGAAGCTGAGAAAAAGTTAAAAATAGATTGGACGAGCCTAAAAAAAGAACTGGCGTCACGGCAACAATCTACGCTGCAGACCCCCACAAGATTCAGGGAGTGGGCCGCGCATGGAATCCAGTCAGCAAGGGGGTTGATTTCCTGAATTCGAGCGCGCAATCCCTTATACGCGCCTGACATGTTGGACGCATTGTCAAAACACTGTCCCCTGCAATTTTTCATGTCGATGTCCATGTCATGCAGCACGCCTGTGACAGAGTCGAAAAGGGATTCGCCTGTATGGCTAAAAATCGGCAGAAATTTCAGAAATCTCTCAAAAATGTTGCCCTCCTCAGACACATAACGCACCACAAAAGTTAACTGGTCAACGTGACTCAAGTCCGGTGTAGAATCCACTATAAGTGAAAAATACTTGGCCTTTTGCAGCTGCATAATGATCTCGGCTTGAACTCGCTGACCCATGAGACCAATAAATTCCTCACATATATGAGTTGACAAATATGAGGATGTTCCTCTCCCCTTATTTCCGTATTTTTTTAAGTGTTCATGAAGAAAGGGGTCGAACTTGCCTAGCAACTCTAAAATCCCCAAATAGTTGCCGTTGTGCACTGAGCCCAGTGTTTGGTTGTCTCCGCGGAATGCAAGCCCACGCTCTGACAAAAATTTAATCACAGCAACGATTCTCCGCAGTACCTCTCTCCAGTAATTAGCCTCATCTTTGAGTTGGTCCTGCAACCCCGCGTCTATCCCACGCACCTGTGTGCGAGCAAGCCAAGTGAGCACTGCATTACGGTGAGGCTGACCCGCTTCATGCATCTCCACCCGTTCAACGGAATGCTTCCAATCTGAAAACCCATGTGTAAAAGATGATGATTCGTGGCCGAATAGTTTGCAAAAAAAACAAAACACGTTTCCAGTGGATGGGGAGTAAGAAAGCCATTCTCTTTCTACCTTTTCTCCATTTCTGAGCGAGCGACTGAACAATGTTTTGCTCAGACATCTTTTCTGACTTTTATACGTTCTTTCGGAAGCCGAAAAATTGTCATCTTTATGTTGACAAAGTGACGGTGCCTTAATTCCCTTTCCGACCCAGTAACTTCGCATCTCCCTCATTAACTTCTCCCCAACATGCGACATCAGATGATATTTCTTCTTCCCCTGTCTCAGAATCAACAGTCTCATCCACTTCATTACCTGCGGGTTCTTCTGCACTTGTTTCCTTCGCGTTGCTGGCAGAGGCGCTAACTGTGCTTGCTCGGTCAGTGGCCCCTTGCTGTTCATTGCGAACGTTGACAGTTGCTTCGTTGCTGGTGGTAGCTGTAGCAGGCTGGTTACTCCATATATTGGTTAGTTTCTGTGTTTTCTGAATTAAATCCGTCACTCTCTCCTTTTTTAATGCTTGAAATTTCCTCTTTTTTGCACCACTATCGTGTTTCCTTTGACTCGACATTTTCGCTCGATTTTTTTCTATTTCTTTTAACATTAGTAATTTGTCATTGCCGTAAACTGCGGCCCCCCCTAGTGGCGAGGCCCGGGGCTGCAGCCCGTTCAGCCCATTCTTTTAATGCGGCCCAGGTTATACCATTTATTTATAGCAAGTATAAATCCAGCGCCTGCGTGCTTAAAAGCAGATGTGGGGGAGCAGTTCGGGTTTAAAAGGAAAGAGAAAAGTGAAGATTTAGACAAAAGTACGGCGGTTTGCAAGCTGTGTTACACAAACGTGAAGTACTCTGGAAATACCACCAACCTGCGGGCCCACCTGAAACGTCACCATCAAGGTAATGCTAACTGAGAGCTAACTGCTAAACCCAAGAACTTGCGGTGCGATCCAAAACAAACCATGCTGTACAGTGACAGCGGTTGTTGCCACCAGTTTTCATTTACTTCACCTAGGTCGCAAAAAATTACGGAGTCCATTGCCTACTTTATTTGTCAGGATTTGAGACTGTATTCAGTGGTGGAAAACGCCGGCTTTAGGCGCATGGTTAATGCGATGGAGCCCCGCTATCCTATTGTCTTTTATTCATTTTGTCCAGCATTTGCAAGCTGCCTGTCAGCCATATAATGTGTAATTGATGCTTTCAGTTCAATTAATTCAATCCATTGGAACACTCACAAGATGTCACCAAAATCACTTTATCCCGTTAAAATCTTTCAGAAAATTATGTAAATGTATTGTAAGATGAATATCGATATATATCGTATCGTGAGCCAAATATATCGTATCGTATCGCGAGATTAGTGTATCGCTACAGCCCTAATAACCACACGTGAAGATACCGAATTTCTCCTAATGAACACCCGCAGGTGCAATGTGAAACACAACCACAAGTTCTGAAATTCTAAATATTGCTATATCGTTTACATAGACCACCTCGTCTGATTGTGGTTGTCCGAAACGTAGCTTAGCTTAGCCATGCTAACAGCAGCAGTCATTTATTGTAGCCACAATTATGCTCAGAAGAGTCCTGAACTGAACTCCATGAGTAGCTTGGTTCCATAAGCTTATCAGAGTAAATACAGTGAGTTAAACATTTGAAAATGGGCTGGGGCAACAAAAGGCAGTGCAAACCAGTTGTGCCATGAACAGAGGCTACCTGAAACATGATGTGTAAGGTGGCGGCATTCACACTCATCTAGATTTTTGTAAATCTGTGCCTTTCTGGTCTTCCCCACGCAAGTGACTTCCCCCAGTTATTCCGGCAAAGTAAATTGAATCACCACTCGTGTCACCATCAGTGCTGATCTTTTCCTTGCCGGAATGACAGGGACATAGCCTGGAATTTCTAGTGAGGTCCAGCACATTGATATTCTTGGCCCTTTCGTCCTTCCCCTCACGCCAAATCACTGCCTTCAATCTTCTCTGCACAGAGATCTCTCGGCCACTTTACCCACATAACGTCAGCCATGAAAGAATAGATCTTAGGGATGCACGATAACTGCTTTTTTAAAGCCGATACCGATAACCGATAACTTTCAGCTCCTAAAGGCCGATACCGATAACACACACATATACCTAAGATCATTACATCAAAGCTATAAACAAAATCAAAAATGGTTTTGACTTTTTAAATGAACAGATATTTATTTTTTCCAAAGAAAAACTACTGGCAAGCCTTTCAAACATTTTCGTAAAGCTATCAAACAAACCTATTTGATATCTCACATTAACTTAAATAAGGTGCATTACTTACTGATATAAAAAAATAAAGGCTTCTTGAACTGATTGAAATACATGCATCAAAATTACTAACTGAAAAAGATTAACATTCAAAGGATTTTGGCTTGTGGTTCCATTTAAATTAATACCTTTAATTAAAGTAAATGAGGTTCAGTAGTTTTTATTTCTTAATCTCATGGAAGCTTTAGATGAGAGGAATGAGGGAGAGGAGAGGGGAGGGGAAGGGAGACTGCTGCTAGCTTGCGCACGTTAGCATTAGCTTCCATTAACTCACGTTAGCACGATTTCAAAACTCCATGGAAGCAATTGTTATGTTGTAGGTGACCGGATGGGGTTTTAGGTATTAAAGCTTGTGCTTCCCTCCTCGTAGAATTTGCTCGGAGGATTCGTCACAAATAACCACCAAACTATCTTCTTCTGAAACTTTAACGAAGTTCCACGCCGCCATGTTTGTTGTGATCAGTACGCTGTGCTGCATGCTGCATTCAAGATGTAACATAAATTCCCACGTTCCCTCGTTTGCTAGTCGTTCTTTCAGCCTTTTCTATTATTTTCTTTTTTTATGCGTAACATGTGGGAGAATACTGCAAATATCAATTCAAGTCAGCAACTACCAAAATTATGACCGAGTTAATAAGTTGTTTTCTGGCATGAGGGGGTATTCTTGATTTTCCTTATTGAGTAATCGTTTTTCTGATTATGCCGACGTAAGTTGAACATAACATTCACTGCTTGTCATTCAAGGCTCAGAGGGAGCGAGGCACTGCCGCGTTGACAAAAATATGTTATCAGGGGCTATTCGTCGTGATATTGGAGTTATCAGGATGACGTCATAATTTCCTGTTATCGGCCCGATAGTTATCGGCCCAATAGTTATCGTGCACCCCTCATAGATCTGTAGCCTCTTTCCTTTGGAAGTATGTTATTTACACTGTGCAGTATCGCAGTAGTACACCATGGTTGTTTGAAGGCAGAAAATTATGAAAAATGTATTATCTGTATCACTTGTTTTGACTTATTGCTTTCTTTACTGGAAGTGGTTTATTCTGCAAAAAGCCCCAAATGCAACACATTACAACTGGTGTTGTCACCTCGCTGATAAAAGTAGCAGCATTTTCATGGTACTTGGGTAGCCTCTATTGTTCTGACACTTGAAGAAAAGAAAAAGAACATGGGTAAAGAAATGGATTAGCAAACACGGACAGCAGGGATTCTCTGTGCTTTAGCTCTCAATGGAGTTTGTAATTAAAAAGTAGTTACTTCCTCAAATTGTACGCCACATTGTCTTTTACTGAAAGTTTAAAGCATCTCATCCTTGTTTTGTAGGATCCCCTTCGTAACACTAGCATCAGCACATTTCATGCTTTCTCATTGGCTACAGTTTCAATATGGATTCCCCTGATAGCTAAAATATCACCTAGGGATGCACGATAACTGTTTTTTTAAAACCGATACCGATAACTTTCAGCTCCTAACGGCCGATACCGATAACACACACACATACCTAAGATCATTACATCAACACTATGAACAAAATCAAAAATAGTTTGGAGCTTTTTAAATGAACAGATATTTATTTTTTCCAATGAAAAATTATTGGCAAGCCTCTCAAACATTTCCTTAAAGCTATCAAACAAACCTATTTGATATCTCACATTAACTTAAATAAGGTGCATTACTGACTGATATAAAAAAATAAAGGCTCCTTGAACTGATGGAAATACATGCATCAAAATTACAAATTGAAAAAGATTAACATTTAAAGGATTTTGAATTGTGGGTCCATTTAAATTAATACCTTTAATTAAAGTAAATGAGGTTCAGTAGTTTTTTTTTTAATATATATATATATATTTTAATCTCATGGAAGCTTTAGATGAGAGGAATGAGGGAGGGGAGGAGAGACTCCTGCTGGCTTGCGCACGTTAGCATTAGCTTCCGTTAGCTCACGTTAGCGCGATTTCAAAACTCCATGGAAGTGATTGTTATGTTGTAGGTGGCCGATCGGGTTTTACGTATTAAAGCTTGTGCTTCCCTCCTCGTAGAATTTGCTCGAAGGATTCATCACAAATAACCACCAAACTATCTTCTTCTGAAACTTTAACGAAGTTCCGCGCCGCCATGTTTGTTGTGATCAGCACAATGCATGCTGCATTCAAGGTGTAACGTAAATTCCGACGTTTCCTCGTTTGCTAGTCGTTCTTTCAGCCTTTTTTATTTTTTCTTTCTTTTTTCTTTTTTTATGTGTAACATGTGGGAGAATACTGCGAATATCAATTCAAGTCATCAACTACCAAAATTATGACCGAGTTGACGAGTTGTTTTCTGGCATGAGGGGGTATTCTTGATTTTCCTTATTGAGTAATCGTTTTTCTGATTATGCCGACGTTACTTGAACATACCATTCACTGCCGCTCATTCAAGGCTCAGAGGGAGCGAGGCACTGCCGTGTTGACAGAAATATATATGTTATCGGGGCTATTTGTCGTGATATCTGAGTTATCGGGATGATGTCATAATTTCCTGTTATCGGCCCGATAGTTATCATGCACCCCTAATATCACCTATTTGGCGATCGCCTGACACCTAAAGCCTGGTTTGTGCTCAGAAATCAGGTCATCTGCATGTGTGATGCAGACAATGCAGATATACCCCCCCACCAGACACTCTGGTTGGGGGGGTAAATTGTAGGTGACCGCAGACAGTGCCGCCGCATAGCATCGCAGGGAGGAGAGAAAGGAGGCCTCTGATTGGTCAATTCTACATCCCCTCTACACGACGTGTATTTCTGGCTTGCTACCTTACCGGCTTGTTTTGTTTGTATGACCACCATTGTGGAAAACAACTCATGAAGATGGGCCAGCTAGAAGAGCGTGTCATCGAAGAAGTGAGGAAGTACGCACATCTGTATGATTCTCATTCTCCACACTACAAGGACAGCACATATTCTAGTAATTCATGGAGGGAGATAGCGTAACCTCCGTAACTGGAAGAGAAACACGCCACCCACCACACCCACAATCCTAGCTAGTTCGTGATTGTCCCTCTTGCGTTGTAGCGTGGAATAACATAGTGCAGACCGCGCTTCAAAACCTGCCTTCAAGACCTGCAACAAGCTAACTGTGACACATTGCTGTGACAGTATATACAGGACCTTAAGTTGGACACCCCCGACAGCTCACCAATTTGCCTCTGTCTGCAACCTCGGTCTAAACAGTCTATGGGTCATCTTAAATCGTGAATTAACTCAGATTAGCCACGTTTTTGTAAAGCTGAGTTCAATTTCACTAGCCGCATCCAGGTTTGATTACTGCAAGACCATAGAATCAGGAAATTACTTCAATAGAATCTGTCTGACAACATAAAATAGGCTAAAGGATGTAAAAAAGCAACAAATCATCCCCTGATCTAAAGAAACAGATGACAAACAAAGTCACTGACATCTGTCTGTCTGGAAATGGTTTCAAAGCTATTTCTAACCTTCCCAGGACAGACCGGCCAACCAAAATGACTCTAAGGGCCCGATTTACTAAGATCCTAAATAAAGAGTACTAAATTGCGTGTGCACTGAAAAAGTTTGCGCGTGCTGTTGTTGTGTGTTTTGCGGGTGATCAACTAAGAATGCTCGCGCAAATGATAACAGGTGCAAACCGCAGTATTTAAATGAGGTGTTGCGTGTCTTACGGTTTGCGCCGTGGAGAGTCTGGATGGAAAGCAGGATAAACGCAAGCGCAAAATGAAATTTGACGAGTTGGAGTTAGAGATATTAGTGGAAGAGGCAAATAAACACATTCATGAACTACAGCAAAGACATTTAAACATCACCAAAAGAAACGCAATATGGGAGAAAATCTGCGATAGAATAAATGCAGTTGGTAAGACAAAAAGAACGCAGAGATGAGGTTAAAAGAAGGTGGCAAGATATAAGGCAAAGAACTAAAGAAAAAGTGGCCTTTAATAAAACTTCGGCAAACAAGACAGGTGGTTAAGTGGCCGTTTGAGAAGTTCAAGCCTCCATAACCGCGGAGCGCTGTCATTACGGAGATGCGTCTCTGCGCAGCTGTGGCATCAATGAGTGGAGCTGTGGCTGGAGCCGACTCGTCCTCACACACTACTCATTCGTAAAAAAAGTATATGTTTTTTCATAAAATCCATCCATCCATCCATCCATCCATCCATTAGCTTCCGCTTATCCGAAGTCGGGTCGCGCGGCCAACAGCTTCAGAGGTCCAGATCCCCCGGCCGCTTCCACCAGCTCCTCTGGGAGAATCCCGAGGCGTTTTTCATAAAATGATGTGGAAATAACCCATTTTATTACAACTGAAATTGTGCTTGGGAGGAGTATTTTCACCGGACATTTTGACCGGAGAGATTATAAAATCCCGGACTTCCGCATATTTTACCAGACAAAGTCCGGCAATTACCAGACAACGGAAACCCTGGTGCCTCCTGTGGCAACCTTTTGCTGAATAATACTCGATTTAAACATTCAAATAAAATATTTCTCCTTTTGCATGTGCAAACAAATTTACACGAGTCCGAAAGACTCTCTCTCTGCGTATTCTTTGATTTTGGCGATGTCGCCTCCTTGCCACAATCACAGCAGCCATCGGTGCGTAATGCTGGACAGAATAGCACCTTCCTTTCGAACGTACTAAATACAGACGCAATCACAATCCCCGCAATTACTTTCAGGGTTGGTAAATCTCATTGCGCGTGGTAAATGGACCTATTTGCATTTTCCCCTCCCAGTATTTTGCGCTTTCTGGCGGGTACGCCCCATATTGATTATTCATCAGGGCAAAAGTGCTAAATGAACAGCGTGTGCTATTTTGCTCATTTGAGAGGCGCAGTTCTCTTTGCACGCTGTTAGTAAATCAGCTTGCGCATTGGTTTGCGGGTGATGTCAAGTTTGCACACGTTTTTACGCACGCAAACCTTTAGTAAATCAGGCCCTAAGAGTGTAAAGACGACTAATCCAGGAGGATGACTCATCACAAAAGAACCCAGAACAACGTCTAAAGCACTGCACGCCTCACTTTCCTATGTTAAAGACTAGTGATGGGCATAATTAATCGATTAATCGATGATTGATCATTAAGATCGAAGAAATTAATTTTCGTCGATGAACCGAACGTTTTTTTTTTTTTTAACAATCTGAATGTAGGTTATCAGTGCACGTCCTCAAACAATGCGATGCATTTCGCTGTGCCACCGATAGAAATTTGGCAGCAGGGGGCAACATTTCACCATCACTCTACCATGGCTTGTCTCATTTTGTTACATGCGAGCTTCTATAGGTCATCACCTAATCATGAAGCGGTTGCGGCGAAGTGTGGCATGGGACCATTTTCATTTAGAAAATGACCAAGTGTACTGCAATCACTGCAATGCAAATAACAAAAACAATTAATCGACAACGACAATGATGTATCACTTGAACAACGCGCATCCAAGCCTTGTAAAGGACGGTGGAGGCGGTTCATCATCAGCCTAGCCTAGCCTAGCCTCAACTCGGTGTTAGCACGGACCAGAAGGAGCTGCAGTGCACATCGAGCACACAACAAGCGCATCTTTTTAAGAAACAAAAAGCCTGTAATACTGGCGCCTTGATATAAATTGTCTTTGTTAAGTAGTCTCCTCG
Source organism: Hirundichthys speculiger (assembly GCA_018398805.1). Classification (NCBI taxonomy): domain Eukaryota; kingdom Metazoa; phylum Chordata; class Actinopteri; order Beloniformes; family Exocoetidae; genus Hirundichthys; species Hirundichthys speculiger. Next base: position 272,498 of record JAGFBZ010000660.1, read on the forward strand.
ATATCTCTTCTTTTATTATTGTTGTTTTTTGTAAAGAAAAGAAACAGGAAATGTCACGTTATTCTCGACCACAACATCCGGGCCACTGAACACATCTGCGCATGTGCGGGCCATAGCAACCAGGCCAAAGGGGAAAACAAACGTCACACCGATATCGAGAATATTTGTGATAGTTTTCAATATAAAAATGTTAATGATTAATCGATTATTAATCATTAATTCTCCCGACGATCGACGAATAAATCTTGACCAAATGCCCATCCCTATTAAAGACAGTGTTCATGATTCAAGAATAAGAAAATAACTGGGCAAAAATGGCATCCATGGGAGAGTTCCAAGGCAAAACCACTGCTGACCAAAAAACCCAAAAGGCCTGTCTCACATTTGCCAAAAGACATCTTGATGATCCCCAAAACTATTCTGTGGACATACAAGGTAGCTTGGATAGCTTTTTTATCCCTAAACAAATGAAATCATCATTTGAAAACTGCCTTTTGCATTTATTCCAGTTATCATTGTCTAACATTAAAATTTGATGATCTGAAACATGTAAATGTGACAAAAAAGCAAAAGGAGAAGAAATCTGTAAGGGGGCAAATACTTTTTTCACCGCACTGTCTGCTCTATTTGCTCCTTTGCTATGCCTGAGCTCCAAACCAAAAGGAAGCTAAGCACCACAAGCTACAGCGCTGCATAAAAGAACCCACACCACACCTAGCATTTGGTGGTATATTTACAGAGTAACGCACATGACAATGAATGGGGGGGATCTTCATCTGGAATTCTATTTAGCCTGTTTGGTGTTATGGAAACTAAGTAGGTCGAGAAAAAGACCACCTAAAAGACCCTACTTCCTTGAATAACGTTTCTGCAGTTGTAACATGCAGTGTGAGTAAGGCTTGTATTTGGTTTTAGCATTTGCGCTTGCTAATATTTGTTGCTTTTTCATGACTGACTACAAAATTATAAATTTGGAAGGCCAAAGTTGTACATGTATACAGTGGTACCGCTACTTACGAAATTAATTGGTTCGGGAAGTAGTTTCGTAACCTGAAAATTTCGTAAATAGAGACGTGTTTTCCATGTAAATGTCCTAATCCGTTCCAAGCCCCCCAAAATTCAAACATACATTTTTTATAAATTATAAATAATACATCAAATTACATAAAAACCGTTCTTAGTAGAGGTACCACTGTAATTACATTTAATTAAAAATCTATAATAAGCATTGCTGCCATTAGGGGGCAGGAATGGGCACCAAGATCCTTTTAATGTTTAAAATACTATCAGAACTGGAAGGATATACCAGGACTAAAGGAAAATTAGCCTTCAAATGCTTAAAATATGTTTGTTTTTAGCTCAAAAATACTGATACAAATATCAGCAGCCTGTTTCAATTTTTTGGGAATGTACTGCTCTGTACTACTGGGAGGTAGGAAACCGAATATCTTTATGCTTTAGATGGTTAGACAACAAATTAAATCGTTTTTTTCCCCCCGTTCTTATTTGAATGTGCCTTTTCTGAAATAATATGTAACTCGTTTAGTTGTGTCACCAGGCGATAAGGTCTCATCTTAATCACCATTCATTGACGACAAAACAACAAAAATACAAAATACACTCGATTCGACGCTTCGAAGATCAATTATACCCATTTCAAATGCTACAAGGTCGAGGGAGTGAGAAGTCTTGGATCTGAAGGGCAATAAAAGTGTCATAGACATACCAACTAAGTAGTCTTGTGGCATATAAAGGTGTTAATAACATCAAGCAGGGCCAAATCTGCAGATGGATGAGGTCCTTGTCCATAGATTTTTCTGACCAGTTATGGATTTTGTACAGAGCTAAAACTTTCAGCTCAGGAGTTCAGTGATATGCCCACCCAGAATAATTCGGGTGTATTTCTAAAAGCGTTTACTTTAAGAACAAATCTGACCACTTTTACGTCTCTTCAGTCGTGTTATAAATGCATTTCTTTTGACGTATGTCTCACGCTGTGTTGTTGGATGCTGCTTGCAGGAGCTGCAGACCATTCCATTAAGGCTGTTCCATACTAAAACCTATTCCTGAGGCTAAACTATAGCTTATGACACTAATTACTGTCTACTTACGATAAAGAGACGAATAACATGATGATAAACAAGCAGACGTTACCTTGGAAGCGCTGTGGATGGACTCAGAGGACAATTTAAACGCAGCATTTAATAATTTCTTACTTTCGTCTTCCATCTATTTCACAGTCGCCATTTTCCGTGGTGGTCTGGTGTGGGACGGATCATTTCTTTTGTAAGGGTAATCATATGTTCAGTTAGCTCCGCAGTTACAAAACAAACTATATCTTAAATAATTCATTCAAATTGTGTGAATGTTTTAGAAAGCAATCGCAACTGCCACATAACTCGAGTCACTGCCTTGCACAATTTCGTCGCGTAATGTTGTGCATCGGCGCCATGTTCCCCCGAAAGATTTATAATGGATCGTTCCAGATAGGAGGCATAAAACCCGGAGTTAATGACCATCTCTTTTGGGTAGCAGATTTTTTTTTCTGTTTTGTTGATAGCGGCCAATCGTTGTTGTAACTGATAACATAAAACTGACATTCACTTTATATTTGACGATAAGATATTTTAGATGTAGTAATTGAGTTTTGCTGTGTAAAGTTGCCAGTGAGGTAGAAACAATCATTTGCCAACACAGGGGAGATGTTTCCACTATCTCCCAATGGTGTTCTTCCCATTGGCCTTTGTTGCTTTTTTGACGTCCCAGTCTCGCGTGTTCTAACATTTCCTGAAAATATGAATATATATATATATATATATGGCCATCATCATTCATTTCTTTACCTATATATATATATATAGGTAAAGAATATAACACCATATGTATATATATATATATATATATATATATATATATATATATATATATATATATATATATATATATATATATAAAGTGGGTACACAAATAACATTTTAAATCACTAATGTATTTTACGGAATCGTTCAAACGCGATAATGACGTCATATTTGACCGTTGGTACTCGGTTGTTAGCGGACCTAAAAGTAAGACAGCCCAGTGAATAACACGTCTAAAACGTAGTTTTGGTAGCAATACAAGCAAATATTTTAATTTGAAATCTTTGTCTTGTCCTCTCCTAAAATTCAAAAACAGTTCCTTTTAGTTCGGTTTAATTGCCTATTATTATTAGAACTGTGTGCTGCTATGCCCAGGCAATTGATGGTGAGCTAACCATGTAAAGGCTAGATTTTGTATGGTTTGTGTACAAAAGTGTTGTCTTAAATCATTGATAATGTCTCAATACCTCCATTGCTTATAATAGTGTAATTGTGTAATTAAAAGCCTTTATCTATCTATCTAACTATAGCCACGGTGACTGAATTGGTTCTGGTATGCACCTAAATGAGTTATCTGAAAAGATGTTGGATACAGATGACTGCACCTTGTCCTTGGACAATCTGTTTTTTGAGAAACCCATTGTTCATAAGGTGTAAGTACTAAGAGATACACAATATCACCCCCCTCTCATCTTTCTCTCTCAGCTGTATAAATGTTTCCCTCTATGTATTGTATTTACAGAAAACCACTATACCAGGAGGCCAATTCATGGCAGCTGAAAGCACCTCCACCTCTTTCTCATATTCCAGCTATTCAGGATATACAAGAGGAGGCAGAGTCTCTGTCTGCTCTTCATGGTATGTTGTGTTCTGAGTTATGATGGATAATTTTCACTTATCTTTTGTACACTGCTTGATATCTAGCCTATTGAAAGCCTTACTAAATTTACCCATGTAACTCTCCGGTCAGTAAATTGAATAAATAGTAAGTTTTCCCAATTTTCTTTGACTTGACCAGGATTTGAGAGTAAATCAACAACATGATCAGCATAACTGAAACTGTAAACTTCTCATTATTTTTTTTTTAAATCTATTTAAAGCAGTGACGCACAATGGAAAACCTTACTTTTAAAAGTAAATTTCTTCTTATTCTATGTTACTCACAGGTTTCTCACAAAAACCCAAGACATTACAGCCTCCTCTTAAAGGATCAGATGGTCTGACGGTCTTATCAAAAATCAGCAGTTCTTACAGTTTTTACAAAATTGAGAGAGTGATTGAGAGGGGCCCAAGGTGGTAGGAGCAGCAGCAGCCCCGGCAGATGTGATCAGGAAGATTCAGGGTTCAGGGATCACATTCAGGGTGACTGTCCACTGTGCCAGAGGTGGAGGTGAAACCCTGCAGGACTCCGGTCATAAGGCCATCAACACATATTTGCCTCTGGGCTTTGAGAACAGCCCGCCTCTGCGAAGAAGGCAAGTCTAAACTCATATGTAAGAACAATATTCAATTCATTCTGTTTCCAGTCATAGATTCTATTCATAACTTTTCACAGACAGAATTTTTAGTGGCAGCAAAGGGGCTGGGGGGTCAGGTAGGGTGCAGTTGATGCAATCCTAATGGTGCCACTGCGATGGCATCTTTAGCTCTCACTGGCGTAGTTCACAGTTCATGGTCGTTGTCAAGTGGTGGGGATGAGCCAAAAGACAAGACTCTCTATTTACTGGTCGATCTTTGTTCCTACCTTCACTTATGGTCATGAATTGGTAGTGGTAGTGCCCAAAAGAATGCGATCGTAAATACAAGCGGCTGAAATGAGTTTCTTCCCGCAGGACTGCTGGACTCACCCTTAGAAATAGTGTAAGAAGCTCAGTCATCTAAAAGGGAGATGAAGTGGAGTCACTCCTCCATCAAGAAGAACCAGTTGAGTTCTGGCATTTGGTCAGGATAACTCCCGGTCACCTCTCTGGGGAAGTGATTCGGGCGTGTCCAAGCAGGACAGGGCCTCGGGGCAGACCTAAAAGATGGAAGAGAGCCTTATATTTCTCAGTTGGCCTGATAACACCTTGTTATCCTCCTTAAATTGGCCTCTTGTGTTTAGGGTGCTCCCCCCACGACCTGGATAAGTGGAAGATAATTGATAGATGGATGGATTTTGACTCTGTTGGAATGAATTGGATTCACTGAATTATAATGAACTTGGATTTTAATTATTATACAACTGAACTGAACTGGAATTCTCTTCTAAATGGATTTTATTGGTCCTCTGCGTAAAGTGCCTTGAGATTACATTTGTTGTGAACTGGGAATAGGTGCTACACAAAGGCATACAAAGCTGGAGTACAAAGTTTAATCAAAATGAATTAAAAGTAAAACATTATTTAGGATGACTTAACCTAACAGGATAAATGCTGTTAACAATGTTAAACCTGCATTTTAGAGGTACAGTCATGGAAAAAATTATTAGACCACCATTTTTTCTTCACTTTCTTGTTCATTTTAATACCTGGTACCACTAGACGTCATCATGTGACTAAAACAGACAGAAAAGAAAACACTGAATGCATAAAAGCAGTGTTTTTGGCAGTACAACACCATAGCTATTGATGTAAAAACTTAAGTGATTTAGGTTATAATCAAGAAAACCATGGAAAATGGTAAGATATCAGCTCTTAAATAAAACTCTTATGAGCAATCTTTGTGGTTATTGTTATGTTTGTTCAAACAAATGTACCTTTAGTTGTGCCAGGCATTAAAACGAACAAGAAACTGAAGAAAACAAGGGTGGTCTAATAATTTTTTCCATGACTGTATGTAAATGCATTTGTTTTTCCAATGCATTGTGCACTGATTCATTCATTGCTAACTTGGATTGCTACGATATGACAAATTAAAATGAAACTATAATGTATCATGTTAGCTGTGTTACCAGAGGTCAGATACACTCCCCGCTGAAATAAAGCTCCAAGATTTCTGCAAAAACAATAGTCTTCCCATCTCCTTGCACTGTCCTCAGTTTTTAATTCACCATTCCTTCCTCCCTCCTACAACAGCTTATTCAAGATTTCAGCCCAGACTAGTAGAGGAGACTCGTCAACCAAAGATGACCCCATGAGCAACAGCAGCAGCAGCAGCCAGACATCATCCAGACCTCAAACTTTTCTCAGTCAGGTTGCCATGACGACAGTGCCTCTTTCTCTTCAGCCGCCACAGGCGACAGTTGGCCATGCAGTTCCTCCTTTTCCCTCCAAGCCCGCTCTCCCACTACCTCCTCTGGGCTCATCTGCAGCGAGTGGCCGACCCCCGCAGCAGGCGCAACACGCAGAAATGCAGGGCAAGGACACAAAGAGAGCATTCGTTCCACCCATGATGCCTCAGCCGCTACACATACAAGGTTCTAATGCTACACTGACAGCTTCACAGACAGGCACTGCACTCGCTGTTGACTGTTTTATCACAATGGCACTCACATAGTTTCTGTGTTGTTGCTAGCAAGAATGTAAATAGCCATGTCACAAGTTTTCACAATGTGTTTGATGAGGTGAAATAAGGTGAGCTTCCCCATTTTCTGCTTCATTGTAATGAAACATACTGGTCACTAGGTGGTGAACAGTGGAAGCAGTAAACGGTAACAACTGAGACTCATTCCAACCTTCAAAGAACAGTTGTATTTTGCATAGATTAAAATATTTTAATTTTCCTACATTGTTAGCTAAGTATTTCATATGACTTTCTGTTTTGATCAATGTGACCAAAAACAGAAGTTAAGGTATGTTTGTTCTCCTCATCTTTCAGGATCTTCTGGGTCTGAAGTTTTACGACCAGTTTCAGAAATTCGTATCCTTTTTGTTGTTCAGCAGCTGAATGTAATTTAGAAATGCTGGACCATAGTGCTGGGCGATATGGAAATCATATATCACGATATGGACTATTTTATATCACGATAACGATATATATCACGATATACCATAATAAAGTATGTCTTCAGTTATTCTCTGAAAAGTTTGACAAAAATTTCATTGCTTACTTTTCAACTTTATTTTGAAAGGACATTTAGCTGAACTGTCACAAACATACATTTTAGTGCAGCAAAAACAGGTAGGTACAGAGGTACAGTAGCTTTCACATTTTTTTTAAAGTGCACAACAGTTTCTGAGAGGAAAAACACATTTTTGCACTGAAGGTCAGCTATAAAAAATAAACACAAATTATTTTTCAATTTTCTGAAATCTGTAACCTTGTAGTGCAAAGTTTGCAAACCAATATAAAGTGTCTAAAGTAAACATCAGGGTTGAAGAGAACTCTGTTTAAGACAATAATCATGAATAAAAGTGCAAACATAAAAGGCTACTATGTAGAAGTAGATATGATTCTATCAAATTTATCGTTGCAGATTATTTAATTACATATTTGCTGTAATAATTGATAAAATTAGGTTAGAAACAATAGAAGAGAAATGGCACGATACACACTTTTCTATCGTCCCCACGATATGTATCGTCATATTGCCCAGCACTACTGGACCATGTGCTTAAATGTTTGGGATGCAAGATCACAAGTGAACACAGTTTGATTTCCTTAAGCGTATTAAACAGCGGTCAAGTTTAGATCCATCTTCAGCGAGTTCCCTTTTTTCAGTTATGTTCAGTCCAAAGCTCTGGATGACGTAAGCATTTTAAAGATGTTGAACAATGTGTTTAAAATGACCCACATTTGTCATAAAGTGTCCAAACAAGCTACAAAGTATGTCTGTTTATGGTTTGTTCACAGGTTCTTTACTCAAATAAGAATTTTGTGGCATGTGCTCCTACTGGATCGGGTAAAACTGTACTGTTTGAGCTGGCCATCGTTCGCCTGTTAATGGAGACGGCAGAGCCATGGAGAGACGTCAAAGCTGTATATAGTGAGCATGCTTTATATTTGGGTAGAGATATTAAATAACATTTAAGTCATAACTGCAACTACTTTGCATAAAATGAATGTTCACGCACGGCTTCTACTGTTATATCATTAGGAAAAGTAAGGCAAACATTGCTTTCATACAGCACACTTGACTGCAGTCACACTTTGGTGATTCCAAATATTTCCTCTAAGAACACTTTCAGATTACACGATTTTCAGAGTCGGCTGATTGCCGGTCTGTTCAGATTGCATGATTCACTGTTTTATAATCAGGAGTCTTGAAGACTTTTAACTGGTTACATGATGTGATTAGTCGCTGAAAGAGGGTCATACACAGCACGATCAGACTGAATTTGTGGTCTCTAAAGCTATTTTTATCAACAAAGCATATGGGAAATTGAAATGTAACCAAAACGTGAGTTGATAAATTCCAAAAATCCTCTGAGGGATGAAACAAATGTGGCAAGCTGTTTCTGCTATGATTTGGTCAGAACACAAACAAAAAAGAAAAGACAAAGAGCGTGGATAAAGGAATGGATTAGCACACATGTGGAGAAGAGATTGTGCAACAGTAATCGTTGAAGATGAGTAAAAATGTTGAAATAAAAAGGTAGCTGCCTGCTATATTGTGGTATGCTACATTACACGCATCTCTCCTTGCTTTGTGGATTTCCACTTCAGGATTCAGTTCTTCATAATGACCTTACTCAGTGCCTTGTTCTTTCATTGGCTACAGCCTGAATAGGGTTTCCCCCAATGGATTCAGATATTTAGTTTGTTTAATATCGGCTGGCTATCAACAGTGGCTTGGCTACGACTGTCTTTTACAGGTCTTTGAGTTTATCACATATAATGATCATAATGACCTGCCAGTTTGCCAGTGATTCACATGGAAGCTCTGCAACTTGTAAATCAGGTTTAAAATTGTGTAATCTGAAAGAGCCCTAACTTGCTCAATTACGCAAGCTGTCATTTCCATCAATATGTTTATGATTTAATTATAGATTGTAGATGTTTCTTGTTGACAGACTTGTTTTGTCTTTACCAGTTGCCCCTATTAAAGCCCTCTGCAGTCAATGCTTTGAGAGCTGGACAAAGAAATTTGGTCCTCTGGGGCTGAACTGCAAGGAGCTGACTGGCGACACAGAAATCGATGACTTCTTTGAGATTCACGACTCCCATATCATCCTGACGACACCTGTGTGTGATACTACCCAGCATCTTATTAAAACAAGTGTAGCAAAAATTGAAGAAGAGCAATAATGAAATACTCAAATTTGAATTTGATTTAAGAGTTTGTTGAACTAATTATTGTTATATCTATATTAATGTGGATTCATACATTACTTGTATTTATACATCATGTTACTTTAGGAAAAGTGGGACAGCATGACAAGGAAATGGAAGGATAACTGTTTTCTGCAGCTAGTCAGACTGCTACTTATTGATGAGGTCAGTGTGTTTATCAGATTTTTATACGTAACCTATCAGCAGAAGTTAGCCATTAAGAAATACAGTGGAGCTTCCTTCTGGTTTATTCAGCAGTGCTCAGAAACAATTCGTTTTTTCAGCTCCATATTAACTGTTCACTTGCACCGTGTTAAATTTTAGAGATGTTTCCAAAGGTAACTGGAATGAAAAAAATGTTCTTTACAGGTGCACGTGGTGAAAGATACAACCCGTGGTGCTACCTTGGAAGTGGTAGTAAGTAGGATGAAGGCAGTGCAAGTCTACAGAGCAGCACAGAATCCAGAGGCAGGTCTCTCCATGAGATTTGTGGCTGTATCAGCCACAATTCCCAATATATCTGATGTAAGTACACGGAAAAAAAAAGATTCAGCTCCACCTGTTAGTCCTGTATCTCTTGGCTAAATCAATAGTTGTGTCCTATTCTTGAACTACCTGTGTTTTTTTTTTTAGATAGCAGATTGGCTGTCAGATGAGAGCGGCCCGGCCAGATACCTGAATATGGATGAGAGCCATCGTCCAGTTAAGCTTCGTAAGGTTGTGCTGGGATTCCCATGTAGCCCAAACCAATCAGAGTTCAAGTTTGACTTGTCTCTCAACTACAAGATGGCCAACATCATACAGACATATTCTGACCAGAAACCTGCGCTAGTGGTGCGTGAGAAAAACTGACAGATTTTCTATTTAAGCTTTGCCTTTTATATATATATATATATACTTTAGTGCAACAAATGGGAAAAAAAAAGTTTGAAGCGGTTTAAGATCTAGAGTACAGAAATTCCTGTCTCCATATAGTTATTTAATTTAAAACATTTTTAGCATGAAATACGAGTAATTACACAGGGGCAGCACAGCGATGTAACCCCATTGCCATGGTTTGCACTTCAGGAGGCTGAAGCTTCTTTTAATAACATTGAGTTCAACTAGAGATATGATTTGAGAATTTGAATTAAATGTATTTTGATGTGCAATTCAAGGTGACACGAAACATGCATAAAATCTACTATAATGTTTAGCCTCTCTCTCTCTTTGGTGCTTTCCATGTCTCCTGATGCACGCTACTGTTTTTTTTTTTCATATTTTTAAGGTGTTTTGTATATGAATATCAGTCATGACGCTGTTTGTTTGTCAGGTAGTAAGACTCAAAATATTGACTTTAAGGTATATGACAGTTAAATGATTGGAGGTCTGTGCCTTGAAGCAGAAAAGACAGACCTAAACAATTATCTTTACATGGCTTAAAGCTGCTTTTATGTAGTTATGTAGTAAATTATTAAAATAATGGCCTAATTGAACAATGTTTTTTTTTATATAATGACAGTTTAGTTTTGACAGCTAAGCATTGAGGCTCTGTGCTTCAAGTACTGTGAGGTTTTGTGGTGCTGTTCATGAATTTTTCTCTATCCTGATCTCTGCCCCACCAAAACACAAACATTCATGGATGTTTCTTCACATGTAGCGCATCTCATTTGACTAATTCGTTCCATGTCTTCACCTTTCTCCTCCATCCTCCACCTTCTTGGCTGGGATGCAGAGATCAGTATCAGCTACATATTTTCTCTCAGTCATAATAATAATAATTGTTATTATTTGGTGTTTTTGTGTGTAGTTTTGCTCTACAAGGAAAGGAGCCCAGCAGTCAGCTACGGTTCTGGCTAAGGATGCTCGATTCATCATGAGCATTGAACACAAGCAAAGGTATAGTGTTCTCTCCTTCATCATGGGGGTGCATTCATAGTGCATATGTAGATTTTAATCAAAGTACTGTATACATTCCTCTGAGAAAATGTTAACTTATAGTTTGTTTTTCCGGACTTTTGTGATCTGCTTCACTTTGCAGGCTGATAAAATATGCAAATGCTATTCTGGATTCAAAACTAAGAGGTAATTTCCCCAACATTGAAACATATTTTAACTATCATGTAATAGGTTTGTTCTTAAATGGATGATATGATTTTTTTTTTCTGTGCTTGTGCTCCTGTCATTCAGTTTGAGGCAGCCTGGACTTTGAAAATATATATTTTAGTGACTGGTTCAGATCTGCAGGGTTCAGTAACATCATACACACAAATCAGTTAAAATTATCCAGCCTTCCCACCTTTATTTCCACCCCAACCTCTAACATACTACATTTGCTGTACCTTAGAAGCTGGTAGCACAAAGCTGTAACAGATTTCAAAAGATGCAGACCCCATAGACAGCAGGAGTGGATTTGAGTGTCTGACAACCCCCTAAAACCAACTGGAATGAACAGAGATGTAAAAACTGTTGTTATTTTTACTGCAGTAAAACTGTTGAAAAGAGAGCTTTTGTACTGGTATTTTGACCAAAGTCACAGATATTTCACTGAGATCGCAAGAAATGGTGTCAACTTTTACAAAAGGTCAGTCTTAATGATACATTCTCAGATGCGCTGAGACACATCTTCAGTGATGTTTCTGAGGTCATTGGGTGTCTCCAGTCTTTCTTTTTTCTAAGGTTTTGTGGCTCCAGAGGCTTTTATTTGCAGGAGAGACAGGAAAGTGGGGCAGGGGCAGAGAATAGGGAAAACATGCACCAAAAAGGTTGCAGGCCGGGATTCAATCTTTCCATAATGCACTGGCTGAAGTTGGCAGCTTGTCTCTACAGCTCATCCATGTTTTTGTCCATTTTTTGTTATCAACTACTGATGGATATTCTGTGGATATTTCTGTGGATAGAAGAGTTTATTAAAGAGAAGAGCTTCTTTCATTGACACGGAGCAAATCTGGAGTATGTCATCCTACTCCAGCTGAGATTAAGAGGAGTTTTCATGGTTGCTGTGCTGGTGTAAAGGTGACGGCCAGGAAATGGAGATACAAGCCCTTTCTGCTGTCAGTCATCATGGGAAATGTCAACTCCCTAACCAACAAGAGTGATGAACTGGAGATACTGGTGAAGAGTCAGAAAGTGTACCGTGAGTGCAGCCTTATGTGTTTTACTGAAACCTGGTTGAATACAAACATCTCAGACTCCATCGTGGATCTACCTGGATTCATCCTCATACGGTCAGACAGAGATGCTAAAGCTAGTGGCAGGAAGAAAGGAGGGAGACTGGCTTTATTTGTGAACCAGAGATGGTGTAATCCTGCACATGTAACTGTAAAGGAGCAGATGTGTTATCCAGATATTGAATTATTGGCAGTTGTATTGCGACCATACGATCTACCAAGATAATTCAGTCATTTGATAACAATACTTGGTTACATTCACCCAGTGGAACGGCTGAAGTGCCATGTGACATACTGCTATTGATGAGCTGATGATATTTTTGAATTTCCACCTTGGGGGATGAATAAAGTACATCTTATCTAATCTAATCTAAGCCTGTAAATGCTACAGGAGGACTGTAGCCTCCAAACATGGGCCACTTGCTTAAAGCCTGAGTTTCCCAGTAGCCCGTTTACAGTTTTTAGCATCATACGTCCTCAGTTAAGTGATCCAGCCAGGGTCAATCTGCTCTAGTGAACCAGCTCAAGCTGGTGAGTCAGTCTTGTCCCAGATGTGGAGGTTTGATGGACTGGTCAGAACATTGTAGACCACCTGGACCAAAAACTTGAATTGATGGGACTCTGCCTGCTGGATTTCAGTTCAAGAGGTCTTCCTCTCCATGGCACACACCTCCCTCTAATGGCAACTGACCTGTACCCTGTCCACAACTTTGAGGATGAATTGGGACATACATTGCACAGTTAAGTTTATTGTCACACCTTAGTGACTCTCGAGGGCTTGTTGTGACTAAATAGCAGCAACTTTGTTGTCTAAAATATTGAGGAAAATCATGTCAGCATATTCAAGGCACATAGTGATTTCATAATGAGAAACAATTTTCTTGCCTGATTGTTTTGAAACTATTTAATTACCAAACATACAGGGTTGTAGCCATGGTGGCTTAGTGGGAGTGTTGTCACCTACCATGTGGGATGGTTCGATTCCCGGTTGTGTCAGGAAGGGTACCCGGCGTACAACTTGTGCCAAACCAATAATGCGGGTCACTCCACCTTGGTGACCCCTCAGCCTAAATGGAAGTTACATACAGACATCTAGCCATAATAATGTGAGACACTGAGAGACTGCACAGGTTAGTGTGTACTGAGAATAACAAAGATATGCATTGTGCCTCCAATTCAGATCTGGTGATATTAGGAGTTGGTTACCATCACGCAGGGGTTGAGTTGTCTGATAGGAAGATGATAGAGGAGGCCTTCATCCTCGGAGACCTACCTGTCCTCTGTAAGTACAGTTTTGTCTATTGATGCAAAATAATAATGGTCACCAAAAAAGGACTGTATCAAATATTATGTAAATATTGATAATATATTATCTCTTAAACAAATTTTTAAAAAAGTGTCTCTTGAGGAATGTTTTGTAAGATAATCACAACATCTAGTTACATAAGTTACAATGAGATATTGATTTTTTTTTTATCTCAGTTTTAACAGTTGCATTATGAGACAGTTAAAATCCTACTTTCAGCGTTTCCACAGCAGTATACCTTTTTTAACTTCTGTTGTTTTAAGCCGATATCCATTGATACTGATTCACCGGTTAGCTTCCTTTATGGCAACATTATGGTGCATTTTCTAAGGGAAAAGCCAGAATTTTCAGCTCACAGCTGTACAAACCAACAAGAAACATTTATGTTTTGGTACATTTTGGAAATGAGGCTTTTGTGTTCCATGGAATTTGAATTTGTATGTTTGTTTTTTTATTATCCCAGTTACCACCAGGACTCTGGCTATGGGGGTAAACTTGCCAGCTCACCTCGTGGTGATCAAGTCGACGATGCACTATGTTGCAGGATCCTGTGAGGAGTACAGTGAAGCTGACATAATACAGATGACAGGTCGGGCTGGACGACCGCAGGTAGAAAGACTACTGTAACAGAATATTTTATGGGCATATTTTTAACAATTGAATTTTAAATAAAGACATGTTTACATGTATTTCCAATGGTGATATTGCAAATATGTAGGTTTTTAAAATGTATTAAAATTCCCTTCTGCTTCCATCCTTTCCTTGTATAGTTTGATACATCAGCCACTGCAGTGATCATGACAAAGCTTCAAACCAGAGACAAGTACATGAAACTTGTAAATGGGATAGAAACAATTGAGAGCAGGTATTACATAGAGCACCTTATTTTTATTCTCTAGCTTTCTCTCTCGCTCTCTCACTTGGGCGCCCTGTCACTCCCTCCCAAATGATTATCATCACAAAACGGAGAAAACACAGCAGTACATCACACAATACTCTGTATCCCTAGCTTACATAGTCACCTGGTGGAGCACCTGAATGCTGAGATTGTTCTCCACACCATCAGTGACGCCAACATGGCTCTAGACTGGATACGCTCCACGTTTCTCTACATCAGAGCCCTAAAGAACCCCACACACTATGGTGAGAGCCCAAATCTAAATGATTACTGTCTAACTGTTAAGCCATTGTGGCTAACTCTGTGGCTAACTCTTGACTTCTTTACTTTTAATGACTGAACTTTCCTCCCAGGTTTCTCTGCTGACTTAAAGAGATGTGGGATTGAAGCAAAGTTGCAAGGTAGGCAATAACTAACTGTCGATAAATTCAAAGCCCGGACAAACCTGTACACAATTTTTGTGCTGTTTGCATTTTTTTTAGTTTTGAAATGTTTCTCCCATTTAGAACTGTGTCTGAAGAACCTCAACTCTCTGTCCTCCATTGATTTGATTACCATGGATGAGGATATCAACATTAAGGCAACAGGTAAAGTGTAAGGAAAAGTGTTGGGAAATGCTTGATTTTGGTTGTTTTATTGGCTTTAACCACCAGTGTTTTTGTTTCTTTGTTTTTCATATGAGCCAAATATTTGAAACATAATGTTAAGTACTTTTGTTTTTGCTCCTGACAGAGGCTGGCAGGTTGATGGCTAGGTATTGCGTTGCCTTTGACACCATGAAACAGTTCAGCAAAGTTGCTGGCACTGAAAACTTGGCTGATTTGGTAGGCTTTATAATCTAATGCATTTGAATAAAATGTAGTACTTGTACATCTACACGGTGCAATGTGGGGCTCATGCTTGAAATAAGATCTTAGATTTGCAGATGTATGTGACCTGGGGGTCACATCTGTATAATGTAAAACATTGCATTTAAACCGTATCTTTA
Organism: Hirundichthys speculiger; assembly: GCA_018398805.1. Classification (NCBI taxonomy): domain Eukaryota; kingdom Metazoa; phylum Chordata; class Actinopteri; order Beloniformes; family Exocoetidae; genus Hirundichthys; species Hirundichthys speculiger. Next base: position 287,886 of record JAGFBZ010000660.1, read on the forward strand.
TCAGAAATGTTTTGTGCTGTATGCACAGATTGAGCTGGTGTCCAAAAGTGGAGAGTTCAGTAGCATTCAGTTGAGAGTGAATGAGAAGAGACCCTTAAACTCTTTGAACAGGGACAAGAACAGGACTACAATCAGGTCACTTTACATTTATAGGGATGGCAGCTGCACATTCTGCATCATATCTGTTTTTAATTTTTGATTATGGTGTCAAATAGTCCACTCTCATTTTTTTTTTTCCAGATTTCCCCTTGAGGGAAAGATCAAATCCAGTGAGATGAAAGTGAACTGGTAGGTTTAGTTCATCAGGAAATTACCACAGATTATAGTTTTTAGTTTGGACTGTCCACTGTACATGACACATGTTCACGGTCTTGTAGCTTGATTCAGGCTCAGTTGAGTTCCATCTCAATTCAAGAGTTTGGACTTATACAGGACACAGCGAAGATCTTCAAGAATGGGTTGCGCATAAGCAAATGTATGTATGTCTTTAGTAATATTTTTTTAAGAAAAGGAAAGAGCGCTCTATGGCTACCTATACCTTTTTAAAATTTCCATTTTGTTTTCATCCCATTCAGGCCTGTCAGAGTTTCTGAGCCAGCAATCAAAGGCTGGTTTTTCTGCTTTGTTGAACTCTGTGATCCTGGTTAAGTGCTTTAAAGCCAAGCTTTGGGAAAACTCACCTTATGTTTCCAAACAGCTGGAGAAAATAGGTGCATGCACCACATACATGTTCATAAAATATTTTCAATAGTTTCCTGATTTGTACTTGCATATTTCTGATTTAAATATATTCATGGCTTAATTTTTAGATAAGTTAATAATCAATCCTAAAATGTATTTTTCATCTGTGGGATGGACATGCAGTTTGTAATCATTTAATAGTAACACATTGTGTTTCAGGCCAGACACTGTCAACTGCTATGGTGAATGCTGGACTCACCACTTTCATCAAAATAGAGGAGACCAATGCCAGAGAACTGGAGCTGGTAACTCTTTAGAATTTAGAATATTATTATTTATTTATAATATGTTTAGATTATCTTTAGAATATTTTAAAAAATATTATTTTAATGATTAAAAACTTTTGGATCAAAAGGTTAAGTGGAGTTTTCACTAAAAGTACCAACACCAGTCTCTGGTGTGTATCAGTTTTTAATTTCATGTGTCATTTTGGTTGTGTAATGTCTGTTTGATTTCAGCCTTTTAACGGCTTGTGTTTTACCACGAAACTCATCTGAAGATGTTTTTACATGTCCTCTACATGTCTAGTTTTCTAACATATTACAAGGTTGCCGTAAACGTTTTAAAATGGTTTTACACCCCATTAATGAGTCTGCTGATTCTGCATATCATATGTTCATCTCATAAATATAATGTCACTTTTACTGTGTCCTTATGCAGATTCTCAACAGACACCCACCATTTGGAAACCAAATCAGAGAATCTGTGATACATCTCCCAAAGTACGAAGTTACTGTGGAACAGGTAAATGTTGTTGAAAACCTTTATTGTCAAAGGGACAAGCACTTTAAATTTTATCACATATTCATTAATGTTTTTTAATGTATTTTGCTCAGTTATGGTTTGTGATTATTTCATTGGATCACTATTCATGTCATTCATATAAAAGTTTTCACATGAAATACGTGCATACAGTACATGGATACAAGCTTATGCAAAGATCTTTGCATATTCTTTCTTTGCATTTTGTTCTGTGTAAAGAACAAAATGATAGTACAAGCTAAATTTATCTTTGACAAGCTGGAAACTGCAACTTGGCTTTAAAAGGTGTGCTATACTGTGTGCCCTCTGGAGGTCCAGTATTACCTTTTTTCATAATTTATCATGTAAATTATGCATAACTTAAAAGCCTCTTACAGTAAGTATTAACAGGAACATTTAACAGCAATGCACTAAATAATGGTAATCCTATTCATTTTTTTCTAAAGTTGTTTCTGTATTTTGTAGCTTCCCAGGTATAGCAGTGCCATAGCAGAGATTGTGGTAAAGGTGAACCTAAAAAACCAAACACAACTACTGTCCAGGAGAACAGCTCCAGACCATCACAGTGTCTGTCTGATCGTAGGCAACTCTGACAACACTGTAGTCTTTCTACAGAGACTCACGTAAGAGAAAAAAACAAAAAAACAAAAAAAAACATTGTACTATGCCTTCAAGAAGTTTTAATTTACTTGTTTTCTTGTTTTCTGCAACACAGTCACAATACCAAAACAGAGAATTTTTTTTAAGGAGTTGTACAAAGCAAAATCTGCTTTGAGAACATGGAGTATTGATTGTGAGCTAGTGTTTTCATATACTGTATTGTTTGCCAGGGACTCATTGCTGCTGAAGTGTGGTACCTGGTCAAAGAAGATAGATGTAGAAAAGCCTTCAAAAGGAGACGAGATTAGTGTCAATCTCATCAGCTCAGAATATGGTAAAATGTTGTTGTCAATGATACTTCAACACAAGGTTGGGCTGGGGATTGAACCACCAACCTCTGCTCACCTCTGCTATACCCATCATTCTCAGGCTACCCTAAAATATATTCAGGGATATATATATATATATATATATGTGTGTGTGTGTGTGTGCGTGCAATATGTGCCAATTTCTTGATAGATAGTGTAAAAGAAAGTACAGCATCTATCATCTATCTAAGGTTTCATAGGAAATAATGAAAAGTCATTTTGTCCAGATTTAAAAATGGAGTGAAACCAAACCTCAAATGATCAACAATGTATAAATTATTACACTGTTAATATTTTTGGTTAAAAAAAAAAAGGTTATTTGTTAAGTTCTTTGCATAGACTAGTTACAACCCTTTATGCAGCAGTATTCACATTAAAACACAGAAATATAATGAAGCCTGTGGACAATGACACACACTTATCCACTACATCTCCGTCCTCTATCACTGTCCATGCCTCAATGCCAAACGTGCTTTATTTTTTTCAATATTTAATTTTTGCTATGAAGCTAAATAGAGAAATTACTTTATTTTTGATTTTAAAAAATAACATACTGCACTGAAAATTGAAAAATAGATATTTATATATTTATTAAAATTTCACTACTTTGTCAGTTTTAAAAGATCATTTGAAAGAATATAGAGTTGTAATTCTATGCTTTTATTTGGTCTCTAGTGGGCCTGGACATTCAGCAGAAATTTACATTGTACTACTCTGCAACCAGGACGTTTGGGACTGAAAATCCATACATTGTACCAGATATTGTTTCTGGACAGAAACCACATCAGTCTGCTCTGATGCCACCGGCTGTAAATCAGTCTGCAACTCAGAGGGACAATTCTTCATCTGCTAAAAACCAAGGCAATATACTCACTGCATTTCTAATTTTGTTCATGCCCAATGTGAAATTATTCATGTTGTTGATGTAGTGTTTCTTCAAGGCTCCTTCTGACTTTGTTTGTAATCAGATTTAGCCTATAAAAGACAGTGCAACCATCTCTGCAAGAATAAGAACCTCTGTGCTCATGATTGTTGTGAGTAAAATTTCATGTATTTACTCAATCTTTTCCTGAATTCGCATGTTCAGTTGTGCAACTGTTTTCAGTGATCTTGTCTTTCTTTGAGTGCTTACATGTGTGCATGATTTCTCAAGGTAAAGTAGGTGTAACTGTGGGACGAAAGAGGTCAGTTAATCAAGAATCTAGTTTCTCTTCATATTTGAATGACTTGAAGAACAGGTGTGACACTCTCGTACAGACCCCTGTCAAACGACTCAAGGTGAGCAGTGAAGAAAAAAAAACAACATTTAAACTGTCAAAGATGTCATCTTTAGGTTTTTATATAGCCATTCTGCATGTAGAGGTATATTCTGCTGTGCCACAATATGACGTTATAGAGGGGAATTAACCCATTTCTACAAATATTCTAATGAAAACTCCAAATGAATATATATTATGTGTAATTGTGAAAGGTACATTATGTGTTTCATATTCTGTTTTAATTCCTCAGATGAAAATGAATGAGGAGACTTTGTCTGTTAGTATGCAGAGGTTTGCTTACAAACCCAAAGAGGTTCTTCCAGCTTCCTGGTACTCACAAGCATTGACATATGAGCTTTTTTTTTTAATCTTTATTGAAAAAACTAGAATATTATCCTGACATACTGCTAGAGATTAAAGGTGTGTCCAGTATAAATGTGACAATGACAACTCTTATATTCATGTGGGTTTTATTTGATATGAAGGTTTGGAGGAAATCACTATGAAACTGGCCTGACAGCTGAGGATTGTGCTCAAATGCAAGACGTGGTTTGTCTGAGCAATCCTAGCCGAGGTAAACACGTTGTACTCGTCATGTTCTCTGTGATTGAAAGGTTTAATATACGGTGCTTTGAGAATTCTACCCTCGTAATTATATGTATCCATTCTCTCTGTCTCGTTTCCAGATTGTCGAGACTATGTGGAAGATGAGCCCACAATGTTAGCAGCGCCTGCCCAAACACCGTCTGCAACACATTGTTCATCAAAGAAACCTAACTCCTGGTAAATGGTCTTACACTTCCAGTATGTAGTGCATTTTTAACTTTATCCAGGTTGTGCAAAGCACTTTACATTGTGTTTCTCATTTACCCATTCACACAAACACACTCACACTAGAGGGCTTGTATTACACAGTCACTCTATATGCCACAGCTCTTTGATTTCTATACTCACGGTGGGGTTCAGTGTCGAGCCAAGGACACTTGGTCACGTGACGGGGTAAAGGATCGATCTGAGAGACTTTCAGTTAGAGGGCGACTGACTCCGCCCACAGATCCTTGGCCCACCCTACATTACAAACAAACATGTTGGTGGTGTCCATGTTTTAGCTCAATAAGATCAAATGTCCATTCAAAATGGCGATTTTCCATTACACGGTAGGCATTTACCCGTGACATGGGTGAGATATTTTACTGGTTGCTATAGTTACACCACCTGCAACTTGTGGTGCATCATCTTGACAACATAAGCAACAGTTCAGGAGAAGCAGTGGGAGGAATGCTGGACCTGACGGATATATCGTTAATTTGCTCTGTGCCTCCTCATCTCCTCCCCTCCTCCACCCTCCTGTCTGTGACATGAAAATTAATCTCAGCTAAATATTTTAATGTCTTAGTTCCTAAAAAGCACCTGGAGGAGAGGAAATTCATCTTAAGGAAATAATAAAATATAGATACGTGCTGCAACAAAACGATGGTTAGATGGTGTTGTTGAGTTAAATGTTAAAGTTTTCTGAAGGTTTAAAATGACACCTATAAAATCGTCTCAGTTTGTTCAGCGCCTGCCACCTTGCCTTTTCTGTTGCTGTATACGTTCTCACCTCCTCTGCTCGTGTTTCTGGGGGGGAGAGATTAAGATGCAAGGAGAGGAAGCAAAGATGTGCAATTTTGGAAATTAGATGAGGTCGTGTGTGGCCGTTTGCCACTGCTAGGAGGCTAATTTTGTCTCAAGAAAGGATTACAGAAGGATTTGTAGATTGTGAGTTTCCACTGAAAGACGTGTCCTTGGAACAATGAAACAGCTGCTGGAGGCGCCTCTGCTTCTCTTTTGTTTTTTAACAGTGTCTTTAACTCACCATTTAGTGTCATCCAGTTGACTTGGACACCTGACTGTAGTTCCAAAACAGTTGGTGTAAGGTACGTGGTACTACCCACAACAGCAGATCAAAAGAAAAGAAAGAAAACTTGTGGTACCATATCGTACTTTACTTTAATTCACATAAAAACAGTTTAATAATGAATATTTTACAAGGTTCTGATTTCTTTTTTAAAGATTTTTGTGGCTCTAGTGGCCTTTGTTCACAGTCAGAGACAGGAAACCAGGACAATAACAAGCAAACATGTATACTGTTTAAGGAATATGAAAAGAGCTTTTTGTGAAAAAAGTCATTTCTTCCATGAATACACAGTTGAGCAGTAAAACAGTGTGTATGTGATTCCAAAGTTAAGCCAGTTTATGAAAGTTTAGTTTACCTTGATGTGAAGGAAAATCTTCGACAACCTTGACACGAGCTTGCCAAATGCTGTGCTATTCTTGGCAAGGCAAGTCATATATTGAACCCAAATGCACTACAAATGCTGTATTTTTCATTGTTTTTGCCATATTTGATTTATTGTGTTGAAGTTTGGGGCAACATCTATAAGAGCACATTGCAACCCATTAGCACACTACAAAAAAGAGCAATAAGAACAATATGCAAAGTAGGATTTAGAGAGCACACCAATCCATTATTTTTACAGGTATATACATTAAAATTCATGGATCTGGTAAAATTCAAGACAGCACAAGTAATGTATAAAGTAAAAAATAAACTAGTGGCTAAAAATATAACTGAATTGTTTCAAGAACGAGATGAAAAATATAACTTAAGAGGAGATACATTATTTAGAATGAAGAAGGTACGAACAACGATGAAAAGAATGTGTTTATCAAGTGGTGGAGTGAAATTATGGAATAGTCTACAGCCGTGTTTAAAACAGTGTGTGAACATAAAATTGTTTAAGAGAAAGTACAAAAAATTCCTTTTGGATAGATATGTAGAGGAGGAAAGTTAAAAAACAGGTTGAATAATATGGAAGAGTGAATGTTAATAGTTGAATGAGCAACTGAGGACACTTGAGTCATGAGGGATGGGAAACTTAAAAGTTTATACTTCGTCCCATTCCTTTTCGAACATTTTATTATGGTTTATGTATCCATTGTGTTGTGTTGTATTTATACACCTTATATTGTGTTGCTGTTCGAATAAACAAACTGAAACCTGGAAGGAAAACTTATCTAAACCACTTAAGTATATTCTACAATTAGCTTCAAGCACTGTGTGTCCACTCTTTTGTGGCCAGGTAATAAACAAAAATATGATGCTATTAAATGCCAAGTATTATTATTTTCTTTAACGATAACTTAAGACCGACCCTTCTATGTACAGGTTTTTCAAGATGGCTGACCCCAGAAACAGGTGCTGGAGGTCTGGGCTCCGGGCAGCATTGGAAGCAGATGAATATGAGCAGAGCAACTCACCCAAATGGCTCCATCGTAACTTCAGAACAAGGACCTCTCGGCTCAGACACTGTATCTCTCCAAATACCAACCGTCAGCTTTGATCTTGGAAATGAATGGGATGACTGGGACGACTTTGATGACCAGAACTTATTGTGTGCCAGCGAAACTCACTCTGAACCTCAGATCCAGAAATGTGTTGAGAGCAGCATGTCAGGTGGAGTAAACTATAACTGCCGTTTAATGAAACTAAACTTAAATCTTTTTATTTCTTATAACCACTGCTGAACCCTCATTCCATCACATACACATTGGTGTTTAAATAATTTTTGCTGTACCTGAAAGAAGTATTGTTGTTTAAGATTGTGTCTCCACCCTGTAATAGTAATGACAAGAATAGTTATGTTTTCTTTTTGTTGTTGTTGTTGTTGTTGTTGATTGTTTTTTTGTTTTCTGTGCAGGCTACAGTACGACATCAGCACCAGTATTCCTCGGCTACTCACAGAGCAAAGCTTGTAAAACCACTGTTACAACACCACTGAGGTAGAAAATGATCATCTTACCCATGACTTTATTTATATCTTTATTTTTCAGAATCAGAGGAAAATGAAATTTTAAAAATGTGTCAATAATATAAATACCCCTCAACGACTCAAGGTGACCACATCTGTCATGTTTTTTTGTTTTTAAGGTCAGTTTTAGCAACTTCACATCCCAAACTTGGAGTCTCTCCAGTCAATGAGATATTCACATCGAAGAAGAGACTCACACTTGATTGGAATAAAAAGGTGTACATGTGTGCACGTGTGTGTTTGTGCATGTGTGTAAACATATTTTTTAATTTATAGCAAGTGTCTTCAGGGCAAACACGAATGAAGAAAGTCTAATCTGAAAGTGTGTTTTTTGTTTTTGTCAGTTCATAGCTGACTTTGCACACATGACGCATGTTTGTCTTCCTTTTTGTACAGAGACCAAACATTTTCAGTGACGAGATCACCGTAAAAACTCCAGAAAATCTCCCAAAGCAGCCCCTTGGGGCAAAGGTTCCCAAAGGATTGGATTTCTTCTACACAATGAGTGTCCCTGTCAGTTCTGGCTCATCTCTCAGTAGAAGGTACAGACATTTCAGCTTTTATTTTAGCTCATTTTTTTTCTGAGCACCAGTTTTACCAAGTTGTACTTTCTCTAATGAAGACCTTCCCCTCTTTTCCTAAAACATTCCTTTAACCAGCAACAGCACAGAGGAAAAAGCTTTTCTTGGCATATTTGATGGTATATTTTAGAGCTGTTGCCTGAACATCCGTTGACATGAGAGTGGAAGTCCTGTGCTTCACCTTATGGTTTATTTTTCTTTACGCAAACCTGTCAGTTGTAAAGTTGTAGACAGTGTTTTGAATTTATTTTATATGTTCATATTGTAAAATAGATACATCAGTTATATTTCTAATTTAAGTTTTTATTAAAGGTCTGTGGTTACTGGATGATTAATTGCAGACTTGGAGAGGAAAATGTAGAGCTGTGATAGTTGCTAAATATTTAAGATGACTAAGCTGATCTGTTATTGTTTGTAAAGTTCTCTTACACATTCCTCTGAATAAATAGATTTCTTCAATTTTTGACTACTGCTGTGTATATGGAAGCACGATGTCTGCATCTGCTTAGGTTTAAGTCCTGGTCTTGATGATGTCTGTGCAGTGCCGAATTGTTGTGACACATGATGGTCTTGAAGCCATGAATGTAAGTTAGAGCTTGTTCAACTGTCATTGGTGCTGGAGAACTGACTGACAAATGACTTCAAGACACTTCAGTCGCTGCACCTGCTCTTCCCCTGTTGAAAATCACTTCTGTGAGTCTTTCTAGGTTCGTCAAAAGCCTCATGGAAAAGCATGACATGTGATCTGTTTATATTCTCTGATCTTCAGATTGGGTTATTTTCTGTGTTTATCTAACTTTGAAGCCATCATTCAGATGACAGAATTAAAGTGGTTGCACAAACTTATGAAGAGAAATGACAGCTTCTGATTTAATATTCTTTTATAAATGTCTGAGAAATGTGCTGGGATCTATTTTCCACTTAAGTGTGATTTATGCCTCTAATCTTTCCATCAAGTTGTCAAAATTTCTTCTGAAAAGTCCTCCTAAAATGGAAATGTATTCAACACAACACTGATCTGAAAAAAAAGAGAGAAGAAAAAAAATCTGACCAAAAGGAAACATTTATGTTGTTTTTTTGTTTTTTCTTCAATGTGTAATTGAGTGGAGAGGTATTTAATTTCTTGTAAAATTCATGAATACAATTGGGAAGGACAAAGATACAAAACAAACAAACAAAAAACCCTAATCCTGTCAAACAACGGTGTAAAAGCCTCACTGTCTTTTGAGTATGGCTTTGAGTTCCACAGATGTTTCACTTTGTAAAATATAATTAGAATGGTAATCTCACCAGTGAAAATTTGCTTTTATCAGTAAAATAGAACATTTATTTAAGGAATACAATGAAGACTCTTTAATCTCAGATTTAGCATTTGGATACCTCATTCTGCCTATTCCACTAAAAGCCAGCTACCCCTTTAGATATGATGAATGCTATTTATTCTTATAAGTTGCTTCTGAGAAGATTTAATATTTTAAGTAATCAATTGTGTGTTTTATGACTGAGTTGAAACTGTAGAACAGTTTTTTTTTTTTTTTTGCTTTATTCAGTGAAGCATTTATGTGATTTTTTTTTCAGGACTGGATTTTGGTAAAAGCTTCTCACTCACAAGCTGCAGAATATAATGACATTCTTGGAGTCAAAGATGATGAGAAAAGTGAATGATGTACATTAGCTTGATTACAGGGGCCCAAAGATTTTTAATTACAGGTTAGACTCATGAATACCAAACCCATGTTTTAGATTTTCCCGAAGGAGCTGAAATTTTTAAGAAATATGTGAAATGTAAAGGGAACTAAAAATGTTTAAAGCCTCTTTCATTTACATTTTGTCAAAATACTTTTTTTTTTTTTAACACCACTGCCGACCAAGAAGTCGGCTGGAGAAGCAGCTGAGGACCAGAGCACCATCACCCCTGTGGTCCTGCCCTCTACGATGCTTTGTGAAGTAGGCTGCTGCAGAGACCAACGGACGGGCATCCGTTATGACAGCCGCTATATTGAAAATGTATTAATCAGGGTTGACAAACATTGTTAATGCAACACTATGTCACAATGCAACTTTGTGTTGCATTGTGACAAATGTCTAGGCTTTAATTGTTGGGATTAATGTTAATTTTTTTCCCTTAAACATGTGGAATTCTGTTTTTTCTTCTTCTTCCAATTAAATATGTGCCCCCAGACTAGAGACTTTTAAAAAATTAATAAGTAATTTATTATTAATATTTATCCTTTTTGGTTCTCTTTAGATGACTGCTGTTTCATATCTGATCATATTTTTTTCAGAGGAATATTTGAATTTTTGAACTCAGCATCTCCAATCTGTCATTTCTAAACCATCATTAATCATGACCTCCTCAAGCGACATTTTACACTTCTTTTTTCCTAAAATTCCAAGATCATGTGATACGATTAATGATAAGAAAAATAACATTGAGGAAACATGATTATGAACATTTATTACTGTTATTAATATTATTACTACGATTGTTGTAAATGTGTGAATACACATACACTGACAATGGGTGTAGATTAGTAAGACATTAACTATTCTGCAGTGTATTATGCTTATAATTGGATTATTTCTGTTTTCTTACCTACTATAACACCAAGTGAATAATATGCTAGGAAATTATAGACATTTTTGTATACCAGGTAGGTTTCTTGCAAAGTACTTTTATATTTCAGAAGTCTAGTGTTTTGTTTCATGTAGATCACATATTAATTTATTATTTAATTTATAAATCAGACGATGTTTGTTTGATTTAATCCACTAACCTCGGTCAGTCTATTCGGGTTTTCATGGAAGCGAGCTCGATTTATACCTTTCCAAGATGGCGGCGAAATTGATCCAGGCCGACCAGTCGCATAGCAATGACGGCGGGCCTAATCACGTGATTTATACCGATTCAACGCGCGATGTCTCTGACGTAACTTTTAGCGCGTAGTTTGTTGTTGGCGGAAAAGGCTTCATCTTTAGTGTAAAAGTTTGGGCAAAACCTTCATTAAGTTACACATTGAAAGCGACTTGTATCGTTAACATTTAACCATAAAAGAACAGGTCGTGACTATATAGTGAGTTTGTGAAACGTTAATTTGTGAAACTGTTGCACTTAACCGCCAACTACAGAGGTGAGTTTCCTGATGTTTTGTTCACAGCGAACTGCAGCGCGTTAATTTAGACACACACATTTAATATCATCATGCAAGTTTTTCAACAGTATGATTTGTTTAAAAAATACCCTGGTATGCCAACTTGAGCTGGCTTGAAACATGAACGTTTCTTGGATTTCTGGTTGTCAGATGGAGGAGTCTCCTGTCAGCGCAGACGGACGCATCAGATCTGATAAAGCTCACCGGAAAAGTAAAGCCTCAAGTGAGTTTTCACACTAACCTTGATGATAGAAAAATAAGTTTTAAGGCACAACGACATTAGTATTTTGCTATTAAAGTGGCTAAACCAGTTTTGACACGTTTGTAGAAGTCTCTCTCCTTGTATTTGCTGTTAAAATAAAGCGGTTTGAACCAGAGATGTTCTGATACTGAGTACTGACCTGATACCAGTGTTATTTTAAATTAATGTATTATTATTAACAATTTAAACGATTTTTTTCTTAATAAATAACGTTTGAATACATAAAGTGTATAAATGCCTGTTGTAAAGCTGGTTACCTGCACTTTTTTTTTTTTTTTTAAACTGCCATAATAAAGTGATCAGTCAGTGTCATGCTGCTTGGACAGAACAGTTTCAGAGATGTTCTGACCTGGAAAACTGGACCACAGATCCAGATGTTCATTCACACAATGAAATCCAACAGTTTCAACCACCAGCAGGGCTGCTTTTATGATAAAGCATTAGATAGATAACTCCAGTTTGCTGCTGCAGTACCAACATCTGTCCCTTTGACCTGATAAACTTGTGCTTTGTGAGGCGATGGCCTCTAAATATTTAATAAGGTTGTTTGTCTTACATGTAGCCACATTCATGCCACTTCTGGAAATCGCAGTCTTGCATAACAAGCATGTCACAGTTTCCCTGATGGGATTTTCCAGCCTAAATTATTGTCTTGGGGCTAATATTAGATAATTAGCCACGTCCAGTAACTTACAAGGCATTGCTTCTTCACCTGGTGACTCAAGGAAGTGTTGCACTTCTTCTTCTTCCGCTGGCTTTTGGAGTTTAGTTAAATGACATATCAGATGGTGCATAGAAGTAAATACTCACCAATACTATGCCCCTGTTTTCCTCAGTATCAGCGAGTATTTTCAATACTGGTATCGGTAGCAGAACAACTCTAGTTTAGACACAGAATAAGTGACTTGAATCTTTTGTCTTTAAACTTCAGTGTATGTGTTGTTCTTAGCTGGAGTTAGTGTAGGAATACAGCAAAATATCCTCCAAAAATTAAAAACTTGTGCGTCCATAATTGTATGATTTCAGGAGATGCAGAGATGGATATTGAGCTCCTCTATAAAGCCGTTCCTCAGCTCGCCAAGGTTTTCCGCATCATTGACAAAATTGGAGAAGGTACATTACCACCTTTGTTTTCTTTTCTTGTTTTCACTTTACATATTTCTGCAGAGAGACCATTGTTCAGATATGATTAGATTTATGACTTGTTAACGTCATTGAGAATATTTAGCAGAAAAGGGGAGGTTCTGATTTCCACCTGTCCATCAGGAACGTTCAGCTCGGTGTATCTGGGTGAGGCGCAGACGCGGGACGGGAGGAAGGAGATGTTTGCGCTGAAGCACCTCATCCCCACCAGCCATCCTACGCGCATCGCTGCTGAGCTACAGTGTCTGACTTTGGCAGGGTGAGTCCAGCTCTGACTCTCCTGCTAAAATAAGTTCTTTCATGTTAACCACTTTGTTTTTTTGTTGTTTCTTCATTTGTTTTTGTTTTTTTTCCCTCCCCACCCTGGATGTCCGAGACCTTTTTAGAACTGAGATCTGAAACTGCTAAAATTACAGCTTTCTTTTAACTTCTTTCTTTTTAAAAATCACTGGCAACTTCAGGAAATAAATAACAGAAACATCAAATGCATCTGCTCTTTAAAGTATTATATTAGATTATAATTTAACATCTGTAAGTCAGCGTGTACAGTCGGTATGAAGCGTCTTCTCTTTTCTTTTTGGCTCATTGTTTGGTTGATACTGCAGTGAGAAAGGTTGCATAAAATGTTATTCTCAAATCCAAATAGGTCAGCATTTAGATCAGGGCTGGACGATCTGTGGTCAAAAATGTACATGGCATTATAATTCTTAACTTTGGTTGATGTACTTTAATTCTACCATTAATATGAATAATATGAAAACCACAGAGAAACCGCCAAGAATGTCCTGAAGGAGGACTGTACCCACAAACCTGAAAAATGAAATAGCTACATTTATAAAACCTCATCCCATAAGACTATATCATATTTTAGAAACAAAAATTGTGTTTATAAAAAAAAGAGTAAATAAATAAGTGTATAAATTGACGATCTTGCAAACCAAATGCAATTTTAGCTCTTTTCCAAGACTGTCCCAGACTGATGTTTGCAGTATTACAACCGCACTTCCAAAAAAGTTGGGGTGTTGTGTAAAATGTAAATAAAGAGAGAATGAGCTGATTTGAAAACCTCAAACACATTTCATCCCCAATAGAACATAAAGAACAAATCAGGTGTTGAAAATGAGCCATTTTTCCATTTCAAGGAAAATATTAGCTCAGTTCAACTTTGATGGCAGCAACACATCTCAGAAACATTGGAACAGATGTTCACCATTGTGTAGCATCTCCTCTTCTTCTAACAGCTGTCTGTCAACATCTGGGAAGTGAGGAGACCAGCTGCTGCAGTTTTAGGAGAGGAATGTTGTCCCATTCTTGTCTGATGCAGGATTCTAGTTCCTCAACCGTTCTGGACCTTTGTTGATGGATTTTTTGTTCTATGAGCCACCAAATGTTTAGTATTGGTGAAAGATCTGGACTGCAGGTAGAACAGTTCAACACCTGGACTCTTCTGTGAAGTCATGCTGTTGTGATGGATGCAGTATATGTGGTTTAGCATCGTCTTTCTGAAATATGCAAGGCCTAATTAGTTTGATTTAATTTGTTTTTGATTTCCACCAACTACTTTTCCAGCCTTTTGCTGCTTTTGTTCCAACTTTCTTGAGATGTGTTGCTGCCATCAGAGTCAAAATGAGCTGATATTTTCTTGTTCTTTAGGTTTTTCTGGGATAAAGTGTGAGTTTATGAGATTTGCGCATCGTTGCATTCAGTTTTAATTTATGTTTTACACAGTGTCACAATCTTTTTGAGGTGGATTCGGCGGAAACTACAGGCCATTTTACTTTAGATGACTGTGTTGGCAGAACATACTCGTTTAAATGTATGAATCTGCTTCTGTTTGTTGACTTTGACAGTGAAGACCTGATCGTTTTTGTCTTCTTGCAGGGGCAGAGAGAATGTAATGGGGGTAACGTACTGCTTCAGGAAGGACGACCACGTGGTGATTGTAATGCCCTACATGGAGCATCAAGCTATCGTGGTACACATCAAAGCTTTCTAAACTATATCGGGGTGACGGTTATCAAATCACATATGACCTTTTTGATTCCATGTTTCCTGAAATTCAGTTCAAAATTTCCAGTTTAATCATGTGCTCATCAGGACATCATTGGGTCTCTGAGTTTTGAAGAGGTCCGTCTGTACATCTACCACCTGCTGAAGGCTCTGAAACACATCCACCAGTTTGGGATCATTCATAGGGACATCAAACCAAATAACTTCCTCTACAACAGGAACACCACGATGTAAGTACTGGTATCTCTGCTTCCAAACACAGTCCTGACTGGGCTCTACTCTGGTTTAACCCCATTAACCCCTTTGATTTTGAATTATTAATTCAGCCATGTTGCGTTGTTGTCTATACAGGTACGCGCTGGTTGACTTCGGCCTGGCCCAGGGAACCGCTGACACCCAGATTGAGCTACTGAAGGTGGGGAGGCAGCGGTCTTCAAACAAAGGTGGAGGGTCCTCAGGGAAACAAGACAGCACACGACCTAAACTCCTTCTGAAAGGCACCAGCACAGCCTCAACGTCACAACCTCTTCCTCCACGGCAGTCGGCAGCGCTGCCACCTTCATCCTCTGCTTCTTCCACCACGTCCGCCTCGGTCTCTCGGAAAGCTCTGGTTAAAAAAGCACGTTCAGTCACCGCCGTTTCCGCCTCTTCCCTCCTCACAAAACACTCAAAGGTGTCTTCACTGGACTGCAGTTTCTTCCTCTAAATATATTTTCCTGTGTAGTAACAGACATGTGCAATAATTCGTTTTCTTGTGTGGCTTTATTACTTTATCCGTGCTCTGGTTTTTGTTCCTGCACTAATGTGTTGGGTTTGTTTGTGAACTTTAGGACTTGACAGGGCTGCGTAAAGTTTCACGGCCCGTGTTTGGAGAGAAGAACCTTAACAGCTGCGCGCCAGCTCCCTCCACCGTGAAGCAAGGAGCTAGTAAGACGGAGGTAAGCTTGAAAGTACTTTTTTTAAAAAAATACTGGTCTGAGGAACCGTGCTTATATTTGGGCTATCAGAATTTTTATTTCTCTTAAACTTCAGTTTATTGGCTCTTCAGAAATATTTCTATTTAATCTCCGTTGCTGCAGAAATAAATATTGCTTCACATTTGCTTTGAAGAGCAAAACCTTTTCACACTTTCTGCGTATTTTTTTTTTTTTTTTTTTTATGCCAAGCTGGCGAAGCCGAGCAAAACAGAGGATCCGGGCAGCCGAAGGTTCCCCTCAGCAAGCCGCGCCCCCCCACCTGTCAGGAGCCAGGGCAACAGTCAGAAACCTCAGAGGAGCATGCCGCATGGCCTCACCTGTAACTGCTACCTCACTGACCGCGTCTGCAACATCTGTATGGCCAGGTACAAATATTTACCCACCATGCTACAAAGACAAGTTGTTTTTACCGCTCAGTATCTAATTACAACTGCATATATTATATTCATTTGAGTGGGGAAGAAAAAATAACTTAAATTCTGACTTGACGACTCATTTCTGAAGCATAATACCTGCATCCAGTGACCTTCATTTATGCTTTCCATTTGGCTTTAGTGACAAGAAATGTCATTTATTTTGACTTAAAATCACAACATTATCGTCAGCATCCAGACCTTGAAGGGACAATCCTGTGAACAACGCAGCCATATTTCAAACTATTGAACCGTTCATATTTGTGTGCATGCAAACACCCAGTCCTGTTGCAGCTACAGAGTCAAACTAGTAGCATTTAAGACGATGATGTTTAATCTCTAAAAATACAAGAAACGCTGCATTTCAGATTTTTGAGTTTGCAAAGTCAGTTTCTTTCTTTTTCCCCACCCCACGTCTGTTTTTCCTCAAATGTCCCTAATAAACCTTTATTATTTCTACTCAAATACATTCCTAACGTCTCTGTTTTGGACTGAAGGAAGCAGCAGGTCGCACCCAGAGCTGGAACTCCGGGTTTCAGAGCTCCAGAGGTTCTCACAAAGTGTCCCAACCAAGGCACAGGTCGGTATCACAGAACCACAGTTACTAACTACAGAATGATGCTTCACGCTGTCCAGCCATTCTCTGCACAAGAGCTCCACATACAGTCATGGATAAATTATTAGACCACCATTTTTTCTTTAGTTTCTTGTTTATTTTAATACCTGGTACCACTAAACGTCATCATGTGACTAAAACAGACAGAACAGAAAACACTGAATGCATAAAAGCAGTGTTTTTGGCAGTACAACGCCATAGCTATTGATGTAAAAACTTAAGTGATTTAGGTTATAATCAAGAAAACCATGGAAAATGGTAAGATATCAGCTCTTAAATAAAACTCTTATGAGCAATCTTTGTGGTTATCGTTATGTTTGTCCAAACAAATGTACCTTTAGTTGTACTAGGCATTAAAATGAACAAGAAACTGAAGAAAACAAGGGTGGTCTAATCATTTTTTCCATGACTGTAGATGGAAAATGAGTGTTTGGGAACAGTGGAGGATATTATTTTATGTTACAGACTAGTGCTGGGCGATATGGAAAAAATCATATATCACGATATGGACTATTTTATATCACGATAACGATATATATCACGATATACCATAATAAAGTATGTTTTCAGTTATTCTCTGAAAAGTTTGACAAAAATTTCATTGCTTACTTTTCAACTTTATTTTGAAAGGACATTTAGCTGAACTGTCACAAACATACATTTTAGTGCAGCAAAAACAGGTAGGTACAGAGGTACAGTAGCTTTCACATTTTTTTTTAAAGTGCACAACAGTTTCTGAGAGGAAAAACACATTTTTGCACGGAAGTTCAGCTATAAAAAATAAACACAAATTATTTTTCAACTTTCTGAAATCTGTAACCTTGTAGTGCAAAGTTTGCAAACCAATATAAAGTGTCTAAAGTAAACATCAGGGTTGAAGAGAACTCTGTTTAAGGCATTAACCATGAATAAAAGTGCAAACATAAAAGGCTACTTTGTAGAAGTAGATATGTTTCTATCAAATTTATCATTGCAGGTTATTTAATTACATATTTGCTGTAATAATTGATAAAATTAGTAGGGCTGTCAATTTCTCAAAATAATTAATCAGATTAATCGCATGACTGTCAATAGTTAATCACGATTAATCGCAAATTAATCGCATATTTTTATCTGTTCTAAATCTACCATATACAGATCTTTTTCAAGTTGTATTACTCTTATTAATACGAGTCCTGAGTAGAACCAGGAAATATGACCATATTAGTCCAGTCCTGAGGTCTCTGGCTTCCTGTCACTCAGAGAATAGACTTTAAAACAGCTCTACTTGTGTCCAAGTCTCTTCATGGCTCCAAAGTCCATCTCTGACATGTTAGATCCATATGAACCAACCTGGACTCTGAGAACCTCAGGTAGTGGTCTCCTGCTGGTGTCCAGAGTCAGGACTAAACAAGGTGAAGCTGCATTTCAGTTTTATGCTCCTAAAATCTGGACCAGTCTTCTAGAAGATGTGAGACAGACCTGAACTCTGACAATGTTCAGATCCAGACTGAAAACTGTTCTGTTTAGATGTGAAGATGATGACTGGAAGGATTTTATCTGCACTCTTCATTTTTAATTTAATTAATTAATTTTTTCATTAATTAATTTTTATTTATTATTGATTATTTTTATGCTTGTATGGAATGATTCTATTTGCCTTCTTGTGACTGCATCTGTAAAGCACTTTGAATTGAATTGCAAATAAAGTTGCAAATAAAGTTGCCTTGCCTAATATGAGAGTACACAAATGCTAGCCTTATGCAAAACAAATGTATGTTTATTTATTGCTACAATGCCAAATCCATTATATGTTATATATATATATACTCAATATTTTATATTATGTTCTTCATACAAAATATTTCCGTTTATTTGCTTCAAACGGGGGGGGGGGGGGGGGGGGGAGGGGAGCGCTCTCATTAGCCGTCAAGTGACCGGACTCCGGTGGTAACTAAATTCACATCGACAGTAAACACAAACAACATTTATCTTGTGGAGTTAGCCATCAGGCAAGGTTTTGAAGCTGAACTTACCATTCAGAATAGTATCTTTTGTATCCATTTTTTATTTGTATCCAACTACTGCTAATAGTTTGTTTACGTCTGTCTGTCTGCGGCATGGACGTCGACGTCAGTGCATGACTTCCTGTTTTGACAGGACTACGGAGGACTACAGGACTACAACTACGGCGGGGCCCGAGGCTCATTAAACCTACTCTCCTCTTTACTATTGTACACGGCCAGGCTGTGTCGCGTTAACGCGCGTTAAAAAAAATTAGTTGCGTTAAAATTATTTTGCGTTAATCACGCGTTAACGCGTTAACTTTGACAGCCCTAAAAATTAGGTTAGAAACGATAGAAACGATAGAAGAGAAATGGCACGATATACACTTTTATATTGTCCCCACGATATATATCGTCATATTGCCCAGCACTATTACAGACGAGGCAGGCCGATGTCTGAAACTGGGAAAAATTTTCAAAGGAAAAAAAATCAAACGTGCCATTCTCCTGCGTTGCAGCGATCGACGTGTGGTCCGCTGGTGTGATCCTGCTCTCACTCCTCAGTGGCCGTTATCCGTTCTTCAAAGCCAGCGATGACCTGATCGCACTCGCTCAGATCATGACCATACGAGGCTCGAGGGAGACCATCCAGGCAGCTAAGACATTTGGTTTGTCTTCACTCTTTTCCCCTATAAACATGCATCTGTTCTGGAGTTGTGATTAATTGATAATAAACTTGTTTTGGGGGTTAAACCTCATTCAGGTAAAGCGGTCGTATGCAGTCGGGAACTTCCTCGCCAGGACCTCAGGACGCTGTGTGAAACGCTCAGAGGACGGGGAGCATCGTCGGATAAAAAAGTCACACCAGCTCCAGAATCCCGCGGAGACGCTGCTGCCAGCCCGACAGGACAAGGTCCGAGATGAAACGCCCGCACATCGGCCCAACAAAGGTGAAGGTGAAACTCTCCGCATCACCCGAGAACATTTAAGCAATAGTGAAAACACAACTCGCCTCACCGAGAGCAACGTGGTGGAAGATGAGCAGGGATGGGACACGGTTCCTGACGAGGCCTACGACCTGCTGGATCGTCTGCTGGACCTGAACCCGAGCACCAGGATCACAGCTGCTCAGGCGCTGCAGCACACGCTTTTCAAGGACCTGTGAAACTGTTCTGAGGCTCTGAGGCTCGGATTAAGAAATGAAATGTGATTGTTTAAAGGGCTCTTATCCTTGAGTAGAGGTGCGGTGCAGCTGACGTTCTCTTCCTCAGCTTTAGCAGACCTAAATGTTCATGCATTGCTGAAGTTCAGTGTTAAAATAGGTTGTTTCCCTGTTAGATATGCTGTCGAGTATGAAAATAAATGTTTTAAAGCAACACTATGGATTTAAAGTATTCCACCAGATGATGGTGAGCAGTTCGTTATTTTCTCCGCTAACACCTCATTACTGCTGCATGAATTGACTCTGAAAGGCTTTTATTTTGAAGGAGCACATGAGCTCCGCCTGGGTGCAGTGACTATGGTGATTAAGAGTATCTGAACTGTGTTTATTAACACTTAAAATTGTCTAGCCTGGCATATTTTTATATTTTATAATAAAACTAAGAAAACAACAAAACTGGAGTAATGTAATGCATTTTTGATCCTAAAATATTACTGTTTTTAATTCTTTATAGTACAAATACAAATGTTTGTTTTCCCATTCATGAAATAACTATTTGACCACATGCTGGGTCAATAACTAAAGAATATGTTCACTAACTGGGATGAATTAAAACCTTATACTGCCTCCACAAACAAACATCTGATGAACGGTTAGATATTCAGTAATAATGAAATAGTTACTGATTTGATTTGAGATGTATATTATTCACCTACAGATAGTTGTGTAGTACACTCTGAATTTCACTTCAAATTTTAAAACTTTATTTTCAAAATTTAGAAAGTTAACCTTTTAAAGTATTTTTACTTGTTACAAGTGACAAACAGTATTTCTTTTTGGGTAAGAAATTGATGATACAAGTGAACCGGATGGGGATAAACCTCAGTTTAAAACTAAGAAATCAAATAGCTTAAACTCCTCCCTGGTTCACTATTTTCTTACAAAAAGAAAACAGTTCAAATTAATTGGACATTCTTAGGTTTGTTATAAACACCTGCTCATACTTTTAAACTGATGAGTAGAACAAACGACACAATAATGCTTGACTTGAACCCTGAAGACGATCCTGCTATGTAACTGATCTACTGATGAATCAATGGAGCGTTGCAGATATAATTCACTGATCCACACATCCAGCAGTCGTACCACGAGAGACTGAGAATATAAATATTTGTGCATTTACGCAGTTATTTATTTTGGTGTGCATAAACACGGATCAACCGTGACGTTATGATCAGCCAGTTAATATGAAGGAGGCCAGTTTTCTCCACAATGAGCTCTGACCACTCAGGATCTGGACAAAGAACATCTGAGGGTGGTTCAAACATTATATCATGAAGGTGGTGCCTTGTATCAGGATGACAGTGCACCAATACACCCAGCAAGACTGGTGAAAGACTGGTTTGATGAACATGAAAGGCCTGCAGTCACCAGATCTGAATATTATTGGGGCGTTTTAGAGGAGCGAGTCAGGAAACGTTTTCCTCCACCAGCATCACGTAGCATCACCTGGACCACTGTCCTGCAGGAAGAATGGCTTTAAATCCCTCTGACCACTGAGCAGGACTCGTATATGTCATTCCCAAGATGAATTGATGCTGCATTGGCTGCAAAAGGAGGCTCTACACCAGTGATTCCCAAAGTGTGGGCCGCGGCCCCCTAGTGGGTCGTCGTGGGACTGCAGGTGAGCCTCAAGAGGTCATTAAAATTAAACAAATGTGTTTTAAATCCTCAATCTTTTTTAAATATGTTTTTAATTACTGTAAAATATTCATGAGACGATTAAAAAAAATCATTAAGAAGTAATAAAACAAACCAGTTAAGTGTTATTCTACTGCCGTCTTAACTTAATATGACAAGTGTCGTCTTATTTGTTGACCCCTTACATTAATGTCAGAACATAGCTTCTTGTCCTGTATGTTGATCACAGTATGTTGTAATTAAAGTTTTGGGTGTTTTCACATTTCAAATTGGGCCTTGGTATTCCAAAGTTTGAGAATGGCTGCTCTACACCAAACTAATAAATGATTGTGCTCTAAAACCAGGTGTTTCAGTTTCATTGTCCAACCCCTGTAGATGTCTCTGGGACCTAATACTCCATCTGAGCCTCACGCTCTGCTTCAATAATATCAGCTTCTGCCATCAAAAGGAGATTCAGACTGCTACATACTGAGCTGAACAGACTGAGGAGCTCTTCTGTCTCCCAGGCTGTTAAATTATTAAATCTGCATTTGGGCTTGAAGTAGGCCGTAAGGTTCATGGACAGGGCTGAGATGATGCAGCAGTCACCCTCGATGACACGGCACAGGAGGAGAATTTCAAGATTTTACAACATGACAGACATAGTTCTGTCTCAGAAGGTTTCACACACGTTAGAATGAAGTTACAAGAATTTAATCCATGTGTACAAACGTTAAAATATTAAGACAAACTTCAAACATTTGGACAACACTTTGCATTTATAAAATCCATTAAACCTGAAAACAGAAACAGTGCATTGTTTGACGTAACGCAGCGACATGCAGAATCAAGTCCGGGTGTATCCTGTTAGCTCGGTCCTGAGACGGTGGACAGTTTACGGATCATCCTTCACCTCGATGAGTTCTTCTATCCGCACCAGCACGCTCTCTATCATGTCGAACGTGTGCAGGGCCGAGTGCAGAGCCTGAAAGGAGCCGTTAATATTCAGTGATCCGCTCTGACGCGACCGTTTGTTCCTGATTTAAATACGAAACAGTAACCGACCTGAATCTGGGACTCTGACGTCATGTTTGGCAGCTTCTCATCACCAACGGATACGGACAGGACCGACTCCTCTGTGGAGAACAGAAAACACACGTCTATTAGCATCTCCTGCAAATTACTGGCGATGCTACAGCCATTATTTAAGAAAATAAAACTGTTTATCTGACCTTGACCTTTGACCTTTTTTCTTCTTTCCCTCCAGGGTGTTTTGCAGCTCCCGCTCATAATGAGCTCTGGACATGTTCAAGCCGACACGCAGGGGCTTCATGAATGCATCCTCTATCTTGTACAGCTCAGTCCAGATGCCCGTCTGCAACAGGAACATCAGGAGAACAACATCAGCGAATAAATAATCCATCTCTGTGATTTCAGGAGCAGCGAGGAGATGGACGTCATCACGAGATGTTGTCAGGCTCTTCGTTCATGCTGGAGTCGTGACGCCTGCGCTCACCTGGTTCTCTGTCTCTTTGTCTCTGATGATCAGGTAACGCAGGAGGTTCAGAGCCTCCATCACTCTGTTTATCAAAAAAAAAACAAAAAAGACTTTATTATTGAAGATTACAGCTAACGTCCAGTTTCTTACTTTCTGGATATTTTGAGAATTTTCAAGTCCAGCTCGGTCCAGAACAGAGATGTCCCGTGTCCAAACCCACACGGTTCTTTTTGGTGAATATGAAGCAATAAGGGGCACCAAAAGTGTAATAGACACTTTTTTTTTTCGAACCCACGACCAGCCGCACGACGACTGTAGCCTCTGTACTGTAGCTACAACATTAATGTTGTGGCTGATCACATACTTTATATGGGCACAACAAGAAATTTTCAAGCAGTTTTCCCTCATCATGTAACCATACACTGACAAAAATGATGTCTGAATTATTAAACATCTGTCAAGTGGACCAGTATTAAGAATTGTTAATTAAATTGTTGTGTGATTGTATGTTCAAAAACAACCTCAAACATATATAATTTCTCACTTGTATGGTGAGGTGACACAAAAAAACTAACAACTCTAAAAAAAAATGACTGAAAAAATAGAACCATGGAGGGAAAATAATAGACTACTGTAAAAATATACTAAAACAATGAACATATATATGCATATTTGTTCATTTACGTCTTCCATTATTTGATCCAAATTATATATTTTTCCACATAAATGACTTTTCCTCATCGTTTTTCCCACTGCTTTGCTTTCAATAATCCTTGTTGAACATAAAGGTAAACACTTTTTTAAATAAATACCAAAAAAAGAGGAAAATGGTTATAATTAACACACATTAAAATTATTTCTCTTCACATTTCTTTGTTGATTGAGGTATAATCTGGAAACACTATTATGTATCACCTAAAGCTCACAAAGAAGAACTGTTTTTTTTTCTTTCTGAAATTTTTGAACCATCCAAAAAAAACATAGGAAGCCAAAAATCACTTAATTTCTCCGCCTTTATTTAATCTGGTCAGTCCGACTGAGATCAAAGTTCTCTTTTACAGACCTGAGGCCTGTTGAATTGAAACCAGCATGAGGGATTAAGTTGGGATACGTCAGCTGTCCTGGTTGAACTTATCCTCCAGTCAGGATCAGATAAATGACCCGGAGTTGTTCTGTTATTCAGAACCAGACTAGCGACCAGGATTTAATGAATCCTGCTGCTCTGATCTCTGCAGTCAACCGTCACTCTGACTGGAAATACATTTAACTAACAGCTACTCATGATCTTCTGTGTGTATGTTACCTTATTTTCATCAGCCCGCATTAAAACTTTACCAACTATAACTCTGCGTTATCATCATCATGATCTAATTTGAGGCTACGATGATGAAGGTGAGGGACTTTACTGATCCTCGTTTATTTCTCTTCAGTATTTATTCCAGTTGTTGACATTAGAGGTAATGACAGAGATGGTCTACTCCATCATGGAACGTTCATTCATGTCATGTGTTTCTTTCACAATGTCGTGACCGTTTTTTAACGGTGATTTGGCCGAAGCGGCTCTATTCAGAAGAGACGGCAGAGTGTTTTTGAAGGTCGGACCTCCTGCTGTTTCTCCAGTGATGGTTTTTGTTACTAAAGGCTTACTTTATGCACATTAAATTTAATCCATCAAGATGGCACAAGAATGAACAAATTTGTAAACAGGAGAGCAGTTGTTAGAATATTACAATTAAATGAAAATTTGAGGATTTAAGGATGTCTTTCATTTCATTTTTTTTTAGCGTTTTAGTAGATAAAAAGCATGAAACTTCATTTAAGTTATGTTTTTATTTTAATGAAACCAACAGCAGTGAAGTTTGGTAGTCCGAAGGTTATTAATTCATTAACAATATACAGTATTTCTACATTTTAAGGTCACATTTGCCTGTTCAGAAACTTTTTCCACAATTTTCAATTTAAAAAAAAAGATAATATCAGTTCACTTGGATTTCACAAAATGTACATTTAGAATCCAAAATCCATTTCTACTTCCTCCTTAAAACCCTGAAAATGCTTCCTTTCCTTGAGTGGCCAGCAGATGGCAGCAGCAACAACAGTATTTTCAAAGATGCAGAACGATTATGAAGACATTTTAGCAGGATGTTTCTGACTCTGTCCTCATTTGCTTTTTTTAAATTTCTTCCTCCTAGCCGCAGATCACCTCAACAAGAAGCCAATATTTGTATTTCTGTCACCTGGATCATCCAGGAAAATTCAGGGACAACATGGCTGCATATTTCCATACTGAGATGCCTCTGTACCTCTTACTTCAAACTATTTAAATCCAGTTAATTTGATATCACAAACAGTGAGAGGTTATTTTGTTCATTAACTCTTTAAATATAGTCTATAAATTGGACTATTACACATTCAGTCTGTCTAATATTGTCTGTCCAGTTCACTGTTCCTTGGAGGGGAGTAAAGAGCCGTAGCACAGAGGACTAGAGTGGTAAAGTGTGTGTCCGTGTGTGTGTGTGTGTGTGTTTACCTGTCCAGGTACTGCAGAAGGTCGGTCTCTGGACCGTCTGGAAGACTGAAGGCCTGACGCAGCAGAGGCAGAAGGTGAACCCCTTCAAACCAGGGGTTACCGTTACCTGGCTGGAGACGGACGTGCTGCAGTTTAGCTTTTAAGCTCTTCAAGCGAAGCCAGGAAACATAACAAACCTCGTGTAAACCACGGGAGACTAACGGCGCCACCTCACCTGGAGGGCAACGGCAATCTGATTCTTGATGTTTTTAATGATGTAGCCTTCCACTCCGGAGTGATTACCTGTCCTGAGCATGTACCTGAGACATGACAAACACCGCGGTGAGACGTGGGACAGAGACATGCTGCTGAGGACGTCAGAGGAGGAACTTACTGGAAGAACCTGTACTTGGCTTCAGTGTCAAACTTATCAATGCTGAGCTGCAACACCTTCAGTCCTTTAGTCCTCTGGGGACAAAAAATAATAATTAATTAAAGCGAAAACAGACTTTTCGCTTTAAGAAAAGGAAGTAAAAAAGCAAATAGAGTGATCGTATCAAGACTCACCAGATCATGCCTGGGACATATCGTCATGACCTTTACTAAGTTCTGAAAACAGACGCTGAAATGAATAACGGTGTGATGCGTAAGAGACAAAAAAAACAAACAAACAAACATGAAAGTAGATGCTAAGATGAAGCTTAGATTTGCAGCATAAAGTGAAGAAGTTCACCTGAGGGACGGTGAGGAAGGTTTTTATCTCCAGCAGATCTGCAGGCAGACTGTCGTCCTCCACCCGCACCAGACTTTTCTCATACAGCTCCTGTAAGAAATTAAAAGATAAACAGCAAAAACTTTAGTGCAAACCATGGAAGATGACTCTTAAGCCGAATGATTATTTTTTGTCTTTACTTCCATCAACTGTGGGCGTGTCAGAACAAAACTCATTAAATTCACCAGTGGGTAGGACCTCAGTCCAGACTCCTGGACCTGCTCCCGACATGTTACTCAGTATTTGTTCTTGTTAACGAACTTGCAACCTGCTGATCAATTAAATTAAATTCAATTCAATTCAATTCTATTTATATAGCGTCTGTTACAATGTCAAATTGTCTCCAGGCGCTTTACAGAGACCCAGATCATGACCCCCGAGCAAATATCATTAACTAAAATTATAATATTAAATCCAATCAAGGATAATGGCAGGTAAAAAACTCCCACAGAAGGGAGAAAAAAAACCTTTAAGCCAAACAGTGGCAAGAAAAAACTCCAGTTTGATCAGTTGCAAATATCCCTATACGGAGGTAATGAGCATATAAAAAAACCCTAAACAGAACAGTATCGCGGCTGTAGGACCCCCAGAAGAACTGCAACTGTGACGGGACTGGAGGACGCGTCCCATCTTACAAACGCTCGTGGGCCGCCCCGGTACCGCCCCGGTACCGCCCCGGTACCGCCGTGGTAGGAAAGACTACAGTCCTGCAGCGGTCGAGGGTTTGACTCCCGGCCTGTGACCCTCTGCTGCACGTCTTACCCGTCCTCTCTCTGCCCTCATTTCCTGTCTCTCTCTCTCTGTGAAGAAAGGCCACTAGTGTTAAAAAAAAATAAATAAATAAAAAACGCTCCTTGTGACTTGAAATCAAAAGCAGAAGTAAAAGCACTAAATCATCCTGGTCAGTTCACATGCAGACACACAGCTAAAACCTCTCCAGCTCCTAACGCCCTTCATCTGGTTCCTCTGGGACTGTGTCATGTGTTAACCATGATGGAAGGTAGTGTCATGGCGACCATGACAGGGACTTAGTGGGAAAAAAAAAAAAAAACTTCAGACTTTTCTTAAACTTCAGATACAAAGAGACTCTTGGACCCGACTGTACATCACTTTCACCAGTGATTCTGTTGCGATTATAGCGCCTCGTCAGAAAATGTGGGGAAAAACACAATAACAAGTCTAAGCAATGTTTGAATCGAGGAGAGGAAATAAAAACCTTTCAGTGAATTCGTGTAAGTTTGACTCACCAGTCCTTTCTGGAGTTTAAAGTCCTCTGTCCTGAAAAAAGAAAAAACAAACACCAAATGTTAATGTTAAAGGAACGTTTTTTGTGCTTTTCTTCGAGTTGAAACGACACGTTTAGATCCAGATACCACAGAGATATGATATAAAAGCTCCCATTTCAACCACGTCTTTACGGCTCTGTTCATAGCAGCCAGTTTTACGGGGAGCAGACATTTGACTCATCTCTTTTGACATCAGTCCTGCAGGTTTGTGCTACAACAGAGGCTGGATGGTTCTACTCTGATCTGGGTCTGTGATGTTACAGTAACCTGCACATTTGAAACAGGGAATTTCCACCTATGTTTCTGAGTCTGTGGTTCCTTCAAACACCCAAACATCTGCTTTATTTATATATTCATTTAACTGGTGGTAATACCTGGACAGGAGGAGGAAAACGTGCTCCATGTTACTCCGAAGACAGAACACAGAACTGCAGAGGATGAACAAAGATTCAGGAGGATTAACAAGACATTTAAACTCATATCATGGTAAGTAAATTACATAACTCCTGGCAAAGGTTAGGGGAAAAAAAAAAGTCACTTTGTGAGACTCTGTTCCAGTTATTTGCAGGCAGAGATAAAAGCACGTCCTCCAACGCACCTGAAAACACTGGGGAACCTGTCAGCGGCCAGGTGATGGACAAACACCAGGTGGGCCAAGCTGGCCAAAGAACTTTTAGGGTATCGCACCTCCTCCTCCAGAAAACCCGGGACCTGTTTCCTCTTTAACAAAGGCTGGAACACGAGGCCGGGCAGGGACTCTCGTATATCAGTGAGGGTGTTCTGCACAACACACACACAAAAACACATAGAAGAAGCACAACATGACTTCCTCCTCCTGCATCCTCAGGTCCAGGTTCAGGTTCAGGTTAAAAATAAAAAAAATAAGGCCTACTGATGACTCCTTTGCTGAGGAGTCTCAAGCTGACTGGCCAAGGTGCCACAGATTTCATTGTGTTCTTACTCTTAATTTATCTTCTCAGCTGGTTTTATGACCTGACACACACGCCAGCTAATTCTCCGTGGTCAAAGAATTAAGGGACTGACGTGGTGAGTAAAAACACTCAGGTTGTCGTGTTTAAATGATGCTCAGTTTCTACTAAGGGGCCGAGCATGTAATGTCCCCATGAGGTTGCAACAGCTTGGAACCCTGAATACAAGCCAGGATGGATCAATACTTTCATGTTATTTGTGTCAAATTCTGAGCCTAATATCCAAATTTTGCGGCAGAAATGTATAGTCGTCAGACTAAACATTTTTACAGTCTTCAATCGTCCAGTTTTGGTGAGCTGGAGTGATTTGCTAACCTACAATTTTCTGCTGTTGGCTGACAGGTGAGGTTGCTTTAGTTACTGTCAATGTATCATCTCAGGCCAGTCTTGTCATCAACAAAGGCATTTTCACCTGAAGAACTGCTGCTCATTGAACTTTTCCTTTTTCTGCCCAGTTCTCTATGGAGGCCCCGTTTGGGTCATAATTCAATGAATAAATGAGTCTATTATTATGAAATACAGGCATTTATTATTATGAAATACATATCCATTATTATGAAATATTTCCCATTATTATGAAATACATGTTTATTATTATGAAATATTTCCCATATTATTATGTTATTATTATGAAATTTCCCATTATTATGAAATATGAAAAATATTTCCCATTATTATGAAAAAAAAATGTAATTGAGCCTGTTGGCTACCTCTCGGAGTAAGTCAGAAAAGGATCTTTCTCCTGTTGCCATGCCGTCAAAATCAAGTTTTCCCTACATTTCGCGCTACATTTCCTAGTCGATGTCAACTTTTAAGTCCCCCACCAACTGCATGGAGAAGGATCAGCCAATGAGCGTGCAGGGTCAACCACTGGTCCCGCCCACTGGCAAAATGTCATTATTATGTAAAAGCTCATTCTTCGATAAAAAAGACATTCTGAAACAAACTATTATGCATTAAACTAAGATTAAATAATAAAAATATATTTCATAATAATTACATTTTTTCATAATAATGGGAAATATTTCATAATAATAAAGGCCTGTATTTCATAATAATAGGCTCATTTATTCATTGAATTATGACCCAAACGGGGCTCCATAATTCTCTGTAAATCCTGGGGATTAATGAGTATTTAAATCCTGTCAGATCACCAGCTTCTGAGACACTCAGATCAGCTTTTCTGCACCAACAGCCAAGTTTAAAGTTACTTACTGAAAAAGTTTAAAACTTACTGAAAATCACCTCTTTCCAATCTGACACTTGGTTTGAACTACATGCATTGAGCTGATTGGCTGATTACATAGATGCACTTGGTTTTGTTCTCTTTTATTTACCTCATGCTCTAGAAGACAGTGAAAACCTCTCGAGTCGTGAATTTTGAACACTCAGACACACAATCCCCATTAACAAAATTTCCATCCCTATGAAGACATGGGATTCACATTGTTTCCCAAAATACGGTAATAAAAGATTCTGCAGTACCAAAATCTCTGTGGCAAAAGTCCTGAGGGGAGACACAGCCAGCGTGTCGGGGTCCCTGATCTGCACCTCCAACAACGGGTGGCTCAGCGTCTTCATGCAACTGTAAAACAGAAAAACAGACACACTTGCAGGGGTCCGAACTATGATGTGCTGTAAGAAAATACACAGGAAGGCACTTTTCTATACAAACTCAGGCTCACAACTTGAGAAGTTCCGTCCGCAGTTCATCCTCTTTAGCCTGGTCCTGTTCGCCTGCCGTCTTGTTTGAGCTTTCACTCTGCGTCTCACAGCTCAGGTGCTTCTTTTTGGTTTCCTTAACAAAAGGTCTGATAAAGTCTATCAGGTCGGTGCAGCAACGACAAAGTGAAAACACGTCGTCCTCCTCTTGCTCCTTGGTCTGCGGGATGGGCAGTTTGGACACTTGGTCCAGCACGGAGGACAGGGACATGCCCAGGGAGGACGCCTTACGGCTGCCCAGGCAGAGCAGCACTGAGAGGACAGAGAAGGAACTGCAACTTCAGTGGATGTGATCACACGAGCAGTATGTTGGAGAACATTTCGTATGGTCGTAAAAGATGCCATTTACCTTTTTGTAGGGGGTTGAGCAGCAGATGGAGACTCTCAGCTATAGTGTCAGGGTCGTCATGCTCCAACTGCTCCAATAGTCCAATCAGCAGCTCTTTGGGTCTGCAGGTCTGCAGAATCAAACATCCAACGTAGAAAGCATGTGATCATATTTATTTAATATTGAACTTATCTGTTAAGTACTGAACCACTGCTGAAATGGTTAATCGTTCAATTTACAAACCTCTAGCAGGTGGTTAAAAATGGCGAGGCACTGGGGAAGATGTTTGTCTTCTTTCTTTAACAGCACCTGAATCAGTGGAGGCAGAAGATTCCAGCCCATAGATCTCACCATGTGCTGCAGGGAGGAGGATGAGAAAAAAATGATCAAGACATATTAAACAGTATTATGAGAGATAAGACTGCCCTGAAACGAGCCAGCTCTGAAGAAAATGTACCTGGTTCTTTTCATCCAGGACAATACTGAGCACCTGCGCGCTGTTTCCCTCCTCGATGCAGGTCCGCCCTGCAATCGTGAAAACGTCATGGTGTTCGGCAGTGTAGCGGTCGTCTGTGAGCGCTTGCTGTGTTGGAGAGAGGCAAACAAACGGAGAAAGAAAGATAAAATACAGATGCTTCATGACACTTATTAAAAAAAAAAAAAAACAATTGTAGAGAAAAATCTGTTTCTTTTAAAATCAAAATGCCATAAATGCAGTTTCTTAGTACTTACAATGAAGTGTAACAAGAATAAATTCAACTATCTGACTGATAAGGAGCCAAAGAGAGCTGCACTGACTGATCTGACTGCGTCTGAATACAGTTGTGGACAGATAAGCATTTTAAATGCTTTAGAGTAAAAGCAGCGTACACTGTTACATCCTTGGTTTACTCCTTTGAGACTGCCTGCAAACACTAAAACCACACTCACGTTCTAATCAAAAAAAGAGCCAAAGGAGCATGTAGTCTTGAGTAGCATATCGACCAGTAAAATGATGCCATCCTTTCCATGACAGTGAAATTAAGAGTTTGGCTTGTGACATTAATTTAATTATGTGTGTTAGTTCCAACATACAGACTGGGGCTACATGTTAGAGAGCCAATATCATCTTCAATTACTGTTTCATAATTTCATTTTGGTGATTGACAAGAATAGATGTATCTTATCTTATGTTGAAACAAGTGGCAAAGAAAAAGAAAAGTTTTCTCCTAATGCACATTGCTGCAACATCTCTTGTCACTTTGTCTGATACGCTCGTAACTCTCGTGTCTTTAAGGCTTCAGTATCCATGTTTCAGCTTTGCTAAACTAGCGTCCAGGCAGCTATAATGCAAATAAGTCATATGGTGATGTAAATGTTGCTGTATGTATATGGTGATGTACATATTTCTCCTCCCACAAAGGATATGAGAGAGGAGGAAGCTGCTAAAGCTACATGTGGATGTGCAGGATTTATGATTTATGGGACTCATGCGTTTTGATGAAAGGCTTCTGTTCAGGATACACCTGCATTTCCTGACTCCTATAGAGCCTCCGCTGTCCTTGTTTCCTCACTGTGCCTCTCTAGTTTACAGAGAATGGTCCAAAAAGGAGAAAATATCCAGTGAGCGGCAGCCATGTGGACAAAAATCACCTCAAACTGCTTTCATGGATGTGACTATGAGTTCACATGGCCTCCACTAGTGCTGGGCAATATGACAATATATATCGTGGGGACAATATAAAAGTGTATATCGTGCCATTTCTCTTCTATCGTTTCTATCGTTTCTAACCTAATTTTATCAATTATTACAGCAAATATGTAATTAAATAACCTGCAATGATAAATTTGATAGAATCATATCTACTTCTACAAAGTAGCCTTTTATGTTTGCACTTTTATTCATGGTTAATGCCTTAAACTGAGTTCTCTTCA
Source organism: Hirundichthys speculiger (assembly GCA_018398805.1). Taxonomy (NCBI): domain Eukaryota; kingdom Metazoa; phylum Chordata; class Actinopteri; order Beloniformes; family Exocoetidae; genus Hirundichthys; species Hirundichthys speculiger. Next base: position 320,466 of record JAGFBZ010000660.1, read on the forward strand.
ACCCTGATGTTTACTTTAGACACTTTATATTGGTTTGCAAACTTTGCACTACAAGGTTACAGATTTCAGAAAGTTGAAAAATAATTTGTGTTTATTTTTTATAGCTGAACTTCAGTGCAAAAATGTGTTTTTCCTCTCAGAAACTGTTGTGCACTTTAAAAAAAAAAGTGAAAGCTACTCTACCTCTGTACCTACCTGTTTTTGCTGCACTAAAATGTATGTTTGTGACAGTTCAGCTAAATGTCCTTTCAAAATAAAGTGGAAAAGTAAGCAATGAAATTTTTGTCAAACTTTTCAGAGAATAACTGAAAACATACTTTATTATGGTATATCGTGATATATATCGTTATCGTGATATAAAATAGTCCATATCGTGATATATGATTTTTTCCATATCGCCCAGCACTAGCCTCCACAGTCACCAGATTCAACAGAGGACTTTTGGGATGTGGTGAAACAGGAGATCCTCATCATGGATGCAGCTGACAGATCTGTAGCAACTGCATGATGTTATCATGTCAATATGGACCAAAATCTCTGAGTAATGTTTTCAGTACCTTGTTGAATCTATGATACAAAAAATAAAGGCAGTCTTGAAGGCAAAAGGGGGTCCAGCCTGCACCTTATAAAGTGGGTAGTTGAGTGTTATCATGGGTGGACATCAGTGTTAACAAGAGGACGTGGTTGGACACTCACACATTTCTGGACCACATCACTGAGCTGCTCCAGAGCCATCCCTGCTGTCTTCAGATGGGACGTAACGGGATACAGCAGTCCTTCAAAACAAAGAGCATACTTCGAGTCATAAATAATGCGCACAAAACTAAGGGATCATCCATCATCTACCGTTTCGAAAGATTACTGTGTTTTAAAGCTTTTGTGATCAGCTGACAAATGCGAGTCCAGATGGTTCAGAATTAGCTGGTTTAAACGTCTTTTTCTGTCGGTAAAATCTTCGCAAACTATATACAGCTATTAAGCTCTGCTGCCGCGTACAAAAAGTACAACTATAACAGTGTAATAGAAGCTCCCCACCTTAACTTGATGTCTAAACTCACAACCTGGTCAAAATTGCCCCTCCATGATGGTTTAAAGCAAACGCGAACTGGATTGTCCGTCCGGGCTTCTGTAGAATACCTACGTCATCGGTCAAAGTTCAACCCGGTTGAAAACGGAAGATCATGGAGACCGTGGAGAGGAGGAGAGGCGCTAAAACCTCTAAAAAGGGTTAGTTTTCCCTCATAATTCACCCTGTCATTGACACAGTAGATCTTTAAAACGTGTTTCCAACCTGCCGTGAGATTTAAAAGAAAAAAACACACGATGCGAGTCCGTGTAGGTGTTTAAAACTGAGCTGGTGTCGTTCATGACTCAGATTTAGAAGAAAGCATTAATGATCCCGTCAAATATGAAATAAAGTCAGCGGGAAATTACTTCAACCAGAACCAGGCAATCAGGTCTGTCAGTAATGTCAGGCAAAGTAAAATTTATGATCGAGGATCGAATTTATCCAACAAATCTGAAGTTTCTCAACATGCATGTGAATTATTAGCTTTCCTGTTAAAACTTTCAGTGTTCTTCTGTTTATTTTTTGAAGGTGTTTCCTAAGTGCCATTAAACAGAGCAAATAATTTTTAAACACTTCTTAGTTTTATTTTTGGATGTTTATATTATTATATTATATCATTATCCTGGCATGGACCTTGGTCTTCAGTTCACAGATTTTTCAGTGGGATTGAATTCGGGGGTTTGTGCAGGCCAGTCAGTAACATTGACTTTAGTCTTCTGGAGATGGTCCTTCACCAAGAGTGACATATGTTTTGGGATGTTGTTGTGTTGGAAGACAAAGCGTAAAGACTTAGTTTCTCTGCTGACTGCTTGAGGTTGTCTTTCAAAATCTTCACATATCCTTCTTTCTTCATATTTTCTTCTATCTTGACAAGATTCCCAGTTCCAGACGGACTGAAGCATCACCATAGCATAGTACTCCCACCACCATGTTTAACTGTGGGGACGGTGTTGTTTGGGTTATTCGCTTCTTCCGTTTTCCTCCAAACATAAGAAAGAGCTCCAGTTTCGGCTTAACTGACCAAAGAACATTCTTCCAGTATTCCAGTAATATTTAATTACTGTCAGTGTAATTTATATCAAATGAAATAATGTGTTTTGTCCTCAGACTGTTATTGATCCTTTAACGACTGCACTTGACCAGTGGGAGAATCCTCCTTTGTATGCTGTTAATATAAATATAATATGTTGAACAAAACTAATTTATCCTCTGTGGGAAACTTTTACCATATTTGGTTGCATTTTGATTTTGTTGTGGTTTGTGCGACAGGTGGGAAACGTGTGAAACCACTCACTGCGGAAGAAGAAGCAAGAAGGTGTGAAAGCGTATCTTCTAACTGGATGCTTTTCGTATCTGTGCAGCATCTCAGACATTTATACTGAACGAATAAGAAAAATGAACACCAATTCTTTTTTTTTTTTCCCAAATGTATTTATGATGTTTTGTTTTAGGAGAGAAGAGCTGAGGGAGAAGCTAAGGGAGAGGGTAGAGTTGGAGAGAAGAGCTCTGAAAGTTGTGGAGCGCCTCCTAGAGGACAGTGTGACTGAGGAATTCCTCGTTGACTGTGTATGTATCTGATGTCTCTTTTCTTGTGGTTCAAAATATTTAACTAAAATTAGACACCTGATAAACACATGTTTTTATACACTTCATACATTGTTTTTTGTACAAATATTAGAGATTTTTTATACTTTCATGATGATTATACGTGATTAATGATGCCTTGCAGGCTTATGCAGTTGTGTCATAAAACAGGAGATCATATGATGTTTCAGTTTTGCTTTTTTGACATACGATATGAAAAATAGTTTGATAATTTTCTATTCATCTTTTTTTTTTTTTCATTTTTGAGATTAACTTGAAGCTATTTTCTAAGGGTGCATTCACGCTTGTAGTTTGGGACTTTGGTCTGGACCATAGCAGAAAATGTCAGCGTTTAAATGGTTTTAAAAAAAACATACCGGAAGATGTGTGGAAACGGTCACCACCAAACTGGACAGATGGTTTGGTCCTTTTGGGAGTGGACTGAGACCCACCTTTCTTTGGGCTCTTGATCCTCTTGCCCACCAACGTGCAGTGTTCACACATATTCAACTGAAATGCTCCAACAGGGCAAGTGGAGCTGAGTTTTCTTTAACTAAGTCAAACATGCCAAGTGTGAATGCAGCCTACATGACTAACTCATGGTATAATAAATAAAGGGAACGTACTATATCTCTCTTTTCTTCACAGGCCAAGTTCATCACTCCTGCTAATTACAAAGATATTGTAGAGGAGAGATTTATCTCTAAACTGTGTGGTTATCCAGTATGTGTAAATAAACTGGGCAAGGTAAAACCATTTATCTTTGTCATTCTGGTCCAGCGCAAATATTAAATGTCTCATGTTTTATGCTTCAAATCTCCTTTTTTTAACAGTCAGTAATGGTTCTTTTTTTTTTTTTTTTTAATAGATCCATCTCAACAATTCAAAATATCTACCAAGACTAACAGAGTGTATGACATCACAGAGCGCAAGGTGAGTTCAATCTGCATTGTACCTTTACCCAAACCTAAACCCATTATCCATACCCGTTTTTTTCAACAAAACATGTTTGAAGAAATAGCCAAAAAAAAAAAAAGAAGCTATTTTCTTCTTCTCTGTTTAGATGTTTTGCTGTAACTTTTGCTACAAAGCCTCTAAAGAGTTTGAGCTACAAATATCAAAGACGCCTCTTTGGCTCAGGCAGCACGAGAGGTATTTGTGCCATCTCCATGTTTGTCCATAATATAATCTAAGATAATCTGGGATGTGACGAAGCTCTAAATATTGTGTTGGCTTTCTCTCTCACTGACAGTCCTGCAGAAATGAGGTTACTGAAGAAAGGAGATAGGTGCGTACTCTGTGATTATGAATTTACATATTTACCCTTAGAGACAAATAAACTACAACCTCACTTCCAGAGAAGATGCGACATTGTAAAATGTACACAAAAACAGAACTAAATGATTTACGAATCAAAAGCTTTTGATAATATTATGTACTGTAGATGATGATATATTGAAAATCTTACACAATTTTATGCTAAGGAACATTATTCTGCAATTCTTTTACAGATTGTAGACACAGTTTCTATTACAGTCTACTCGTCTTTACTCATGAGAGAGACTAAGGGTGAATTCCAATTCCTCCCTTAACCCTCAATCTCAAAAATGTGCATCCCGTGAAGTGCAAGTGTTGCCCCGATTCTCAGAACGTCAAGTTGAGGGACAAGTTTAAGGGCTGTATCGCCCCTCAGTATTGAGATTCTCCTGCACCGCCCTTGGGAGTAGAGCTACCCAGAAGGCATTGCGTATTTTCGCCAAGACATCTTCAAAGAGGATGGCGACGAAAAAAAGCCAACTACACGTGTAAGAATTTTTTTAATTAATAAATATATAGATTAAAAAAATAGAAATAAAACTGCCTCTTATTCTTCTTCTACTAGATTGAGGGTTGAGATTGCGGGTTAAAGGAGGAAACTGGAATTCTCCCCAACTCTAAACCCAATGAAGTTGCTTGATGTTCCACTTCAGTCAGCTTTACCGCTGGCTTTTCCAGCCTTTTGTTGCTCATGTCTCATCTTTTTTGAGACGTGTTGCTGCCATGAAATTCAAGTTAAGCTCATGTTTTTACTTAAAATGGTAAAAAAATCTCACTTCAATGTTTGATATGATTTTTGTTCTCTACTATGAAAAAAAACGTGTTTGTGATTTGCAGATCACTGCATTTTGTTTTTATTTACACTGTGTGCCAACTTTTTTGCCATTTTAATACAGTGTTATTTGTGTGTCCAGAGGGGAGCTCTGGAGAGGAGGTGATGCTGTCGGACAGATGCCTCAAAGAGGAGGACATCGAGAACCCATTTGCTTCACCGCCTGATGGACCTCAGCAAAGCTCTGCTGGAGCTGGTCATGGTAGTAGCAGTGATGGTGAACAGGAGCAGGACTTTGTCTCCAGTGTGGTCTCCCAGCAGCAAAAACCCCGGGTGCACTGGGGAGACCTGCCAAAACGCACAGATGAAGACAACGAAGGGAAGAAGGCGGAGGTGAAGACGAGACAGAAACTGGCAATAGAGGGATGTGAAGATGAGAAGGAAGGAGGGAAAGCTGAAAAAGAGCTACACAAACTAAACCCTGATCAAGCAGTGCAAGAAGAAACGGACTTACATGAGGACCAAAGTGTGGAAGAAGCCACAGCTAAGATGAGCATGTGTAGTTTTCACCATGCTAACCTGCCAGAACACCCCCCCACACAGACGGAGACAAACGCTTTACTCACCTCCCCTCCAGTCGTAGAAACAAAACCCTTTAATAGAAAGCAAACATCCCCCTTCTTCAACTCTGACTGTTACCAGCCAGGACCTCCACAGCAGGACACCATCAGAACAACCAAGCTTCAACATCAGCCAGGTGTGGTATGAGCAGGAGAGGAGCCGCGGGGCTGCGAGACCTGCTGAGGAACCAGACCGCTGAAGCCAAACCTGATGCAGCGCAGCTCAGTCTTCTGGAGCGTTTGAGAAGAACTTTAAAGGAATGGTGCACCGACGAGACCATGAAGTTCCTGTATGGCATCCACCATTCACTGCCTTCCTCCTTTGCTGATATAAAAGAAGAAAAGATGAGGACTTGGATGAAGATGACCTTGAGGATGACGTGACTTTAGCTGATGCTGAAGAGCAGAGCAGGCCATCGGCTGCAGCACCAGATTACGAGACGTTACGGCAGGAGACCCAGCAGATGGAGCTGAGAGTCCGGGAGTTTTACAAAGGGACGTATTCTCTGCCTGAAGAGGAGCTGCGTGGAAATGAGGTAAGTGAAGGAACGAGAGTCAACATGGAGACACACTGTTAAAAATATCACATCTGGATGCTTTTCATGGAATAATTAAGAAGCCAGATCAGCTTGTAAAACTCAAGGGAGAAAAATGCAGTGATTCTTACATTTACTTTGACTTTTATTTCTTCACACGCTGCGTGAATTGGGTTTTTTTTTTTTTTCAGTCCATTTTATTTTTTAATTTTTATACATTTTTGCATTTTGCAATACTTTTTGCAATACAGTTCAGACAGTAAAGTTTAACGTTTTAGATGTTGCCATTCTTTTTCTCTCTCTTTTTTTTTTTTTTTACAATACTTTAACAAAAGGCCTTCTAGCATTGAGAACACCAAGTGATGAGGAGTTTTCTCTTTTTTTTCAAAAATTCTTCTAAACAGGTCTACAATAGTACGCAGGTTGTCGATGCAGTTTCGATTTCAAAAATCTCCATGACAGGTCAGGACTGCAGAGAGGTCATTTACCCGTACTCATCATCCTCAGCCATGACTTTTAAATGTGTGCAGGGCATGGTTTTGCATTTTCTTACAGGTTAAAAAAAAAAAAGGATATAGAAGGATCCTGAAGGCAGCATATTTTGCTCTAAAATCTCAATTGACTTTTCTGCATTAATGCTACCGTCACAGAAGTTTAAATGACCTTTGCTAATAGCACTGATTCAACCCAGTAGAATCACAGAGCCCAGCTTTTGGACGCATGTTGCTGATGGTCTTTTTCATCTTTGGTCCAGAGCACATGCTGAACCAAATCATCTTCATGAGCATTTGTTAGCATCACATATTTGAAATAAAAGAAACCTTTTATTTTTCCCCTAACTAGCACTAGGTCTTTGCCCATAGGACTATTTTTGAATGTGTTGGGGCTAGATGGATGAATATCCACAAAAACCTTTGACCCATAACTAAACTTTTTTTAAAAAAAAAAAGGAAATATTTTGGATTTGTACTGCCTGCAGAGAAGTCAAAGTCAAAGTAAATCAAAGTGTCTCTGTGTCATTTCACGTTGCATATTGTCCGAACCTTTTCTGATTTTGACTGTAGATGTGTGGATCTACTGACGCCTCCTCCTGATCACGGTCTTTTTCTCTTGCGTCGCCCAGGCAGCAGAACAGGACCAGAGCAGGACGGATCCAGTTTTACCCCTCAGTGACTCTCAACTCATTCAGAAGAAAATCACAGTGGAGAAGCTCAGCAGCTGGTGAGTTTGGGTCTCTGTTGACTTTTATGGACAAAAGAGAAAACTTTCTAGCAAATTTTGTAACAATAATTTACAACCTTGTGACTTCATTTTGAAGCAACTTCTTCGTGTGTTCCACTAACTGGACTGTTAATGAATCTTGTTTGGTTTTCCAGTTGCCCAAAGTGACACTAGTCTAATATGAAAACTAGAACCGGGCGAGACTGGATCATCGAACACGTGCACTAACACATAGATTTGTCACCAGCTTCTTTCTGAAGCATATAGTTACATGAATGCATATTGATTTTGAAAACAGCATAAACAAACTGATCAATAAATATGTATCCCCATCTGTCATCTGTCCCTGTGGTGTGCAGCCTCAGAAACATCGTCGGCCCGCTGGGCCTCACCATGAGTGATGTTTCCACCGACTTAAACAACCTAGTCAGGACATTCAGGTCAGTACAGTTCACACGGCCATAAACATCCTCTTTGTAACATTTGTATTAGGGATGCATGATAACTATCGGGTCGATAACAGGAAATTATGACGTCATCCCGATAACTCCGATATCACGACGAATAGCCCCGATAACATCTATATTTCTGTCAACACAGCAGTGTCTCGCCCCCTCTGAGCCTTGAATGACCGGCAGTGAATGTTGTGTTCAAGTAACGTTGGCAAAATCAGAAAAACAAATACTCAATCAGGAAAATCAAGAATACCCCCTCATGCCAGAAAACAACTCGTTAACTCGGTCATAATTTTGGTAGTTGCTGACTTTAATTGATATTCACAGTATTTTCCCTCATGTTACACATAAAAAAAGAAAAAAATAGAAAAGGCTGAAAGAACGAATAGCAAACGAGGAAACATCAGAATTTACGTTGCACCTTGAATGCAGCATGCAGCACAGCGCTGATCACAACAAACATGGCGGCGTGGAACTTGGTTAAAGTTTCAGAAGAAGATAGTTTGGTGGTTATTTGTGACGAATCCTCCGAGTGAATTCTACGAGGAGGGAAGCACAAGCTTTAATACGTAAAACCTGATCAGCCACCTACAACATAACAATCGCTTCCATGAAGTTTTGAAATCGCGCTAATGTGAGCTAACGGAAGCTAATGCTAATGTGTGCAAGCCAGCATGAGTCTCTCCTCTTCCTCATTCCTCTCATCTAAAGCTTCCATGAGATTAAAAAATAAAAACTACTGAACCTCATTTACTTTAATTAAAGGTATTAATTTAAATGGAACCACAAGTCAAAATCCTTTAAATGTTAATCTTTTTCAGTTTGTAATTTTGATGCATATATTTCTATCAGTTCAAGGAGCCTTTATTTTTTATATCAGTCAGTAATGAACCTTATTTAAGTTAATGTGAGATATCAAATAGGTTTGTTTGATAGCTTTAAGAAAATGTTGGAGAGGCTTGCCAATAGTTTTTTATTGGAAAAAATAAATATCTGTTCATTTAAAAAGTCAAAACCATTTTTTTTTATTTTGTTCATAGTATTGATGTAATGATCTTAGGTATATGTGTGTGTTATCGGCATCGGCCTTTAGGAGCTGAAAGTTATCGGTTCTCGGTTTTAAAAAACAGTTATCGTGCATCACTACATTTGTACATTTACTCGTGTTTTGTGTTTTGTCATTTTGGAGGGAGCACTTACAGGTGGCGAAAATATGAAATGTGACAAAAAATATATATATATATTTTTTTTTTTAACTGCTTTTTTATCATCATGAGATGTTGATGTGTTGATGAGCCTTTATTGTTGACATTATTGCATTTTGAAGTACATTAGTGGACCTGTTAGCTGCACCTGATTTCTGCAGGTAACTGCGAAGTAATTTACTGCTTCAGAGACATAATCTGACCCAGCTTTGATAATGACAGTATGAACCAGCTGATTACTTTTCTCTCCATGTTCTTTATTTGTAGTCAGTTGCAGTTATAGCAGTTAGGTTGCCATCGGATTAAACATCCAGAAGCTAATCAGTTGTAGCTTTCTGAATGACTTCCAAACGCTGCACAGAAGACTGACACAAACCAGCATGTAGTGCATTTCACGAGTCTCGTCCAGTTGTGATAAAAGCGTGAACAGGATTTTTGTGGTTTCTGAGGGTAGATAAGGCATCACCTTGAATATCACTCTTAGGGTATGTTCATACTCATGTGGTTTTGTCAAGAAAAAACAAAAAACAGTCCGTATCCACAGTAGCTTTTCAACTTTGTGCAGGAAAAGACTGATATCTGTGAACACTGCCATAACTGCATATTATATGTACTCAGAAATTAGCTGATACCAAGAACAAAGGCAGTAGTGCTGACTAAAATGTTGACTTGAGAACTGCATTGTCCAACCTAAAAAAAAAAAAACAATAATCAAAATGGAGCCAACAGAGTAAGAGTGGGAAGCAGACTTTCCAAATCAAATTACTTCAAATGAAGAAAGTTGACCTTCATCCAGATTTTAAAATCACTTAGCCAGTTTTGCTTAAGGTTCCAGTGGGTTTCTGCTTTCTAACATAATGGGAAAAATTAACTTTGATCTCATGTCATAGCAAAAATAACAAAATAATGGAAAAATAATAATATGTTTCCTAAAAATATACCCATATTAAACATACAATTGGACACCAATATGGACCCTTGAAGTAGCTCACAGGTGACAGGAGTTGCAGAAGATGAACATTTGTTAGCAGGTACAGAAAAGTGGTTTACAGTAGCGCTGTGTGATTAATCAAACTGTAATCTTAATTTCAATTTACCTGGTCATCACTGAATTTAGTATATATTTTAGCAGCTTTTACCACGGTAATATTTCTAGATATCCAACATGCTTAAAAACAACAAAAGGGGGGAAAAAAAGCCTTCAAGATTGATGACTTTATTAAATAAATCTCCAAACCTTATGACACAATTGAACATTTCCTGCCTTAAACATACGGTATATTCTTATTGACTGGTGAGGATGTTTTCAACAGGACTGCTATTAAATCACTGAGTCTGTGATTTAAAAGCACATCAGACAGCAACGTAACACCTCCAGAGTCCTGCTTCCAGGAATTCTCTCTGTGCTGCTGAGAGGCCCGGCTGACGAGGGTCCAGAACCAAAGAACATACACAGCGCTGTCAGAAAGTCGTACATCACCGCTGCAGGCGGGGCTTGTGGTGGTCGGAGCAGCCATTTTTCTTTTTCCAGTTTACTCATAATCAGATTTCAGTTGTCTTCAGGGAGCAGCTTATAACAGGAGTTATTAAATGTTCGTATGTCACCGTGACGTGATGTACGTCGTTGAGCTACAGGTGACCTTTGCTAGTCTCTGATTCGCCCCTCCTGTTTTTAACCCACAGGTTCACCAACACAAGCATCATCCACAAAACTCCAGAGTGGACCCTCATAGCTGTGGTGCTTCTGCATCTGTAAGTTAAGATTGCATGTGTGTGCACGTGTCGGTTAGCGTTTAGAGGATGCAGCGTGCCAGCTGGACAGAATGACACGTGGAAATCAAGCTCCTTTCTCTAACTATCACTTGGATTCTTCATGGTGCATTTAACAAGATGCTAGAAAGTTTGATATTGTTTTGCCAATGCCATGTGGTGCATGTGTGCGTGCATGTATGCGTGTGTGTGTGTGTGTGTGTGTGTGTGTGCTGGTAATTCATGGGTAGTTCCGTGCTGCTCCCGTCTGAGTACACACAGTCTTATCTCAACCTGATTGTCCCTCTCCAGATCCGTGATGCAGGAACGAAGGCACACATAAACAGTTACTGCACACTTTTATTTTAAGAACACACACACACACACACACACGTTAAATTCTATATATACACTCTTGCCAAATGAACACCTAAATTTGCCTTTGGATGGGAAAATCTTCACCTGATGCTCTACTTTTTGTGATTTATGGCTCTCAGTGGCCTTGGATAAGTTTGCTTTGCTTTGATAGTGCGACTACCATTCTGAGCTCTCTTTAAAAGTAACAAAAGATTACAGTAGGCGTAATGTGCGTGTAACGCAAACCTTCAACCACGAGAGAAACGGGATCTATAGACTACAAAATTTAGATACCGGAGGTTTAAAACTGAACTGAACAGACTCGAGGTTTTCAACTAAAGTACAGTCATGGAAAAAATTATTAGACCACCATTTTTTCTTCAGTTTCTTGTTCATTTTAATACCTGGTACCACTAAACGTCATCATGTGACTAAAACAGACAGAAAAGAAAACACTGAATGCATAAAAGCAGTGTTTTTGGCAGTACAACGCCATAGCTATTGATGTAAAAACTTAAGTGATTTAGGTTATAATCAAGAAAACCATGGAAAATGGTAAGATATCAGCTCTTAAATAAAACTCTTATGAGCAATCTTTGTGGTTATCGTTATGTTTGTCCAAACAAATGTACCTTTAGTTGTACCAGGCATTAAAATGAACAAGAAACCTGAAGAAAACAAGGGTGGTCTAATCATTTTTTCCATGACTGTATGTTGTTGGACAATGAAAAGTAGGACAGTTTGTTTTTACACAAACACTCAATAATGTTCACAGAAACTTGACTCTATGTGAAAAAGATTTGTAATAAATGCAATCACTGTCTCTTTGCACTGATTAAAGGCGCTTTTTTTTTCTTTTTCCAAATCACTGCTTTTAGGATTTTAAGATAAATCATTCAGTCCGTCCTTTTTTTCATTTTTAGATGTCAGTGAATGGATGACGAGTCACGTGTGCGGCTTAAACATTCATGCACTTTTTCATAAATTAACTTTAAAACAATCAGCTCTTCACCAAACACGCCTCCTCTTCGTCACATGTGCGACTGACAGTCTATGATTTCATCAGTTCCATTTAACTTCTGAGCCGCTCCGTCCTTCCACTCCTCCGTCATGAATAATTTGGTGTCCTGTCTTATCTGTCTGCTGCGTGGCAGCTGTGGAGCTGGTCGGCCTTCTATTGTTCAGGCCAGCTGAATAATGGATGCCCCCCCCCCCCTCCTCCCCTGCAACACTAGACCCTGAGTTGAACTGGAGATTAACCAGCAGCGCACCTCCGCACTGCTGGACAGGACAGGTGGTGGGGGGGGGGGGGGGGGGGGTCATTCAGCTCTGAAGAAAAGTGAAAGAACAAAGCAGAAAGTCGTCTAACCTCCTCGATGGAAGGATTTACCTCAAGGCTGTTATGTTTGATTTAATAACTTTAATGTTTCAATAAACTACACACAGACGGCTACTGTAACACAGCAGAGGTGGAAGAGTGGAGGGAGACTTTTTCATTAACCATATGTTGCTTAATTAGAAGATGTAGGCTGCTGTAGGGATACATTAAAAAAAAAAACTCAAAAAAATTAAGCATTCTTAAATTTGAGTGTCTTTCAGTGAGTCAGGTGTTTACTTGAAGTTATGACCATGTAATATATATGGAAATAACCCTATTTCTAATGTTAAATGCTGTTTTGCAAATCAAATCTTTGACGTTTACGTACATTTAAAACACCCGATGGAGCCACTGAATGGAGTACAAACTATAATCTGTCTACAAACTACAGTAGAAACCCTTTAAATGTCCCACTTTTGAATCTCTTGACCATGTGACCTCCACGGTTCACTGTTAGACATTTTGTTGTATTTTTACAGTAGTTTACTGGCAACACTATTGCCAGTAAGTTACTGTAATTACCACCTTACAATATTAATCCTGTAATAATGTTTTACAGTATATCATCTTTACTGTAATAATGTTTTACAGTAAATCATCTTTACTGGCTAAAACCAAATAAATAAGAGAATTAAAAGATATAAGTGCAAAGACATGATAAAAATAACTAAAATTATACAATAAATAAGCTAAAATTGACTATACTAAAAGACTAAAACTAAAAGTTAGACATATAAATTAACATCACAAAGGCCTACAGTAGCATTACTGTAAATGTCAACAGTAATTTACCACAATTTCAAAAAATACAGCAAGTTACTGTAAATAAAGGCACTTTACCCATAATACTATGCAAATTACAGTAACTTGTTGTAATCATATTTTGTGGTAGGTTTACTGGGCATTTTGTGGTATTTTACTGTAAAAATTACAGCAAAGGCAAACAGTGTTCTTAACATAATTGTTGTTGCATCTATGTGCGTATCAGAGTGTTGTTTTTCTGTTTTCAGGCGTCCTGTGTGTGTGTGTTGGCGGATCAGCGGCCTAATCGGTCGTCGTTTTTTGCATGTTCTGCGTTTCAGGCTGTCAGAAGCGTCTCCGGCGGTGCGTGAAGCCTTGGAGGCGGCAGCATCGCTGGAGTATCTGAACGCGCTGATGGAGGAACTGGGCCTACGAGAGCAGAACCTCCTGAGTTTAGTCCAGCAGGTTAAATCCTCAACATGCTGATGCCCAGGTGTGAATCATAGATGTACAGTATTTTTGCTCAAATAAAACAGTTAAGCAAGACGTCTGTGTTGCTTGTTTGTTTTGTTTGATTCTGTGGAGCAGCATCATGTCCACAATCTGTGGTGAAATATGTGTAAATCAGATCCCTGAAGGTCCAAAGCCGTGGCTGTTGAACCTCTGCAGGACCAAATAAATCACACCCAGCTTTTCTCCACATAGACGCCATGTGTTCCCGCTGCTTATTGCTGCTTCTGCTGTAATAAAAGCATCACTATTTCTCCAGACTTCCTTTACACGGCCTTTTATGGCCCTGTGATGCCATTTGTTGTGTGGGTACGTGAACACCTAGTTTATCTGAGGATATTTGGCTTTGGCCAGGTGGCACGCGCAGCTAAACGTTCCTCTGTTGAATATTAGCGACGTGACTCTGAGCTGACATGCAGATTGGGGACGTGATTGATGGTCTGCATGACTTCACACAGCTTCTCTTTTTTTTCCACAATGTGCAGTTAAAATCAGTGGACGAGAAAGACTTAAAGAACATTATTCAGTAATTAAATGTGTGCTTGAAAAAAAAAAGCAAAAATAATAACGGACAACATATCTTTGAGTCAGTATGTATTCCACCACTAATGGTATTACAAATAGACACAATTTTAAAAGCAGATTCTTTGGAAATAAACGTCATAATATGTAAAAACATAAATGGTCAACAAAAATATATCATATTAGTTAAATAGATTAAGTAAAAGGCAACACAAAACACACAGTCAGAGGTACATAAAATGTGCAGGATTTAACGTCATCAGCTTATTTGAGTCCGTGCTGGGTCTCTTTGTGCCTCCGCAGGTCCACTTTCCTCTGGAAACCTTTCCCGCACAGGTCACAGCCGAACGGCTTGAAGCCCGTGTGTTTGCGGCTGTGCGTGATCAGGTTGGAGCTCTGGCTGAAGGCCTTCCCGCACACCTGACACTTGTGCGGCTTCTCACCTGCAGCGGGGAAACAAAAAAAAATCATCCGCGTTGGGAAAAATTCATATTTTAGGCCGACGCGCTCAGATCGGTGCGCGTGGCGCGCGGCGTCTCACCTGTGTGGATGAAGGTGTGTTTCTTCATGTCGGACTTCTGGTGGAACCGCTTCCCGCAGTACTGGCACGGATAAGGCCGCGTGTCCGAGTGGATGAGCAGGTGCGTGGAGAGCGTGGATGAACGCTTGAAGCTCTTCCCGCAGATTTTACAACTGAAGCTCCTCTCCTGTAGAAACATTTACGTCATCAGTGAAGAAGGCCTCAGATTTACAAGGAGCCAACTGTGGGCCTGAAGGCCTCTGATGAGGACCCGCAGTGGTTCCGTACCTGTGAGTGGACCGCTCTGTGCTGATCCAAACTCACGGCGTGTCCGAAGGTTTTTCCGCAGATCCCGCATTCAAATGGCCGCGTGCCGCTGTGTGAGCGCCGCACGTGAACCTCCAGCCCATGTGGTGTTGAGAACACCTTTAAAAAAAAAAAAAAAAGCACATGGATGACCCACTGAAGCCACTTCTTAAACAATCTCAAAATTAACGAAATATTGTAAAGGCCACTAAACTAATTCTCCACATTTTTTTTTGTTATTTTAAAATAACTGAAAAGAGCTGTGGCTGTATGAATGCAGGGATGTTAAACCTTTTCAATGTGCCGCGTAATTCTTTGCAAACAAAGCTCATAAACACTTACTTTGCAACATTTGATGCACTTATACGACTCGCTCGCTTCCAGATTGGAGCGCACGAGGTCGTTTTCTGACTTCATTTCCGCCCCGCGGGGCTGCTGCTGCTTCACATCCAGATACAGCTCGTCTGCGTCCCGCATCCTGGAGATCTGGTGAGCCGTTGAGGAAAAGTCCTGGAAGCATCCGGCCGCGAGGCCCCGCTGTGCGTAAAACTGCTCCCCGCCGCCGCCGCCGCCGCCGCCGTCCTCCGCGTGTGAGAGGGACCCCCTGTGGGCCCGGAGGTGCCGTTGATAAGGCCCGTGGTCCAGATGCCTCAGCTCGGAGCCGGGGTATGCCGACCAGGAGTAAGGAAAGAGCGGGATGTTGACGTGACCTTCCTCCGCCGCGGGAACGGAGCATTTCTCTGAATCTGGAGATCATTTGAATTTCGTTTGAGTGAGATTAACAGTCAGAACTTTATCATTTACAAAGCATAATTTACAAAAGAAAAAAAGTTTTTTTTTTTCCACCACAAATATTATCTTTGCAAGTAAACAAATATTAAAGCTACGCTGATCACCAAAGTGAAAATAAAAAAATTAATCATTGTTTTGTAAAATTCCAGGACAGTTTCAGACCCTTTATAATTCATATTCTGCTCTCTACAATTAAAATAACATCAAGACAATTTGTTTTGTAATAAACGCTATACAAATAAAGTTTAATTGAACTGAATTAATTCCCTTTATTCAAACAGTGTTCGTGGCTAAAAATGACTTAAAGAAGTTGAGACTTTCGATTTAACAGTTAATGCAAACTGGACCAAAAACTGTTCAAACGGCACCGACAAAACTGTCCAGAACTTTTCTCAGAATGAAGAATACATTCACGGACCTGGTGAGGAGGAGGGAGACGGAGGACGCCAGAAATCACAGTCAGGTGACCGCTCACACGCGCTGCTCAGCGGGGAGCCGGAGGACAGCGAGCCCGTAGAGCGCAGCCTGGAGCCCGGGGACAGCCCGTCCGCGCCGGCCCTGCCGTCTTCCTGCGGCTCCAAGTTGGTCCCGAACTCCCCGTGAGATTTGTTCTCTGATGACAATAAAGTGAAACTGCTGTGATGTCGACAGTGCCAGGAAGAGAACTCGCTTTTCTGGGCTTCGTTCAATCACATTCGTGCGTAATTACGCACAAACAAACCCACCTGCGCACGTGTAAGCCAGAACAGAGTCCGGTCCGCTGTAGTCATCGTCCAGGTACCGGGGCTGGTGGTAGCTGTGGGCCCTTTTACTCTTCACCAGGAAGGACCTCGGCATGTTTTTGGTTTTTTTAACTCTCCTTCAGGCGGTTGCTCGGCGCTCCTCGGCTCTGAAATCCTCCTCTCGGTTCCTCTCCTCTCCACGCTGCTCTGACTTTATCTCTGGACAGATTGGAAGACCATTGGTTGTCAGGCGAGACGGCGTTGGGATTTTTGGCGGGCTATTACGCATGCGCAAAGAGGTAGTATCGTTTACCAGGTGTCGCCGGGCAGGTGGCCAAAAACTTGGACCACAGTTAATACGGGACTGGAGAGATAAACGCAGCCTCCCAATTTTATGGGAAATGATTTTCTCGCGATATCATAAAGGAAAGCTTTGTATGTCATCTTGCTTCCTTACACCAAATGTTCAATCCTGAATATAAAAATACATCATGTGATTTTGTTATATATCGATTAGTTTCCAGTTATTGTCAGAAATTCTAAACACTGCAAGCCGTTTAAAAAAAAAAAAGCTTTGCGTAAAACCGAGATTTGGATTTGTGGGCAGCCAACTTCAAGAGTTTCCCCTTTAATCCACGTCAGTTTAAAAATCAGCGGACTGTGCTGAGACGAAATGGCACATTTATTAGCTATTTAATTAAGTTATAATGAGGTATATAAAGATGTGTGCTCGTGGCTGCTCAGTGCAGGTGAAAGCTGGCCGAGATGGATAATGACCTGTCTGTTTGGTTTGCTGAAAAGTGATCCTGTTAATGAGAAGCGCGCGACAGCCTGCTGGTGGGGAGCTCAGGTATCTCTTTACAGTTACACTGACTGCAGCCTTACTGTTTTACATCATTAAAACACCAGACCCAGACCCAATTAAGCCACTCATTGATCAAGAATACAAAAAACAAAACAATAAACGTGCAATTTGGAATGAAAAAAAAAATTAAATTAAATAGCCCCAAATGCGTAAAACAAGAGAAGAAGTTCTGAGCAGAAATCTGTCAGAGTCTAAATGCAAATCATTGCGAAGATTTCGGACTCTGTTTAAGGTCAAAAGCAAAGCCGCATCGATTTCTGTGGGAACAGAGTTTGTTTGATGCAGCTGCAGCGTGTTGGAGACATGCACGCGCAACGCAGATAGCTGAGGCATGAAGCTGAAACACGTGTTCCGTACTCACACAGCTGTGACACTGCAGGTACCACGTCCCAGCTCTGAGCACGCGCACGGTCCGGACGGTCCGAGTGTCAGAATCATCTCCAACTGGAGACGGACACCTCAAACTTTCTGCCTTTCACACGCTTGCGCAAACACACGCGCGCTCACTCCGTCTCTCTCTTGTTCTTCCCCTCCCTCAGATGAATT
The DNA here is from genome assembly GCA_018398805.1 of Hirundichthys speculiger. Taxonomy (NCBI): domain Eukaryota; kingdom Metazoa; phylum Chordata; class Actinopteri; order Beloniformes; family Exocoetidae; genus Hirundichthys; species Hirundichthys speculiger. The sequence goes on from JAGFBZ010000660.1 coordinate 338,253, forward strand.
TTCTTGTCAGCCATCACAGTCCCACGAGCTCACTGATTCATGTTTTGATAAAAGAGCTCAGCAGCTATAAAGGTTCAGTATTTGCATTCTACAAAAATAAATCATGTTGCCTTTTAGAGTCGACTTCCTTCTCTTATTTCGGGGTTATTTTCCCATTTACAGCTCACACTTTAGAGCCAGATTTGTTGTGGAGTTACGCTAAAAAAAACTCTCACAATTCTGTGACTTGTTGGAAAATGAAAGGAGAAATAAAGACGTTTTTTTTTAATATTCTAATTTTAAATTCTCTCCTCTCCTGCTTGTATTTATCATTGTATTTATCTCACACTCACACTTTAGACATCTGTGGCAACCAAGTTTAAAATGGCAGTTCCACATCACCGCTAAGAATATTGACTCGTGCTTTATATTGAATAGTTTTGATTAGATTTGATTAAACGTTGTAACTCCGGAGCACGATAAGGACAGCTTTGGTGTGACAGCATGTCAAACTCACGGGTTACACACTGAGTCAGAACAGGAAACCAAATGCAGAGTCGAGAAGGCCACAGTCTCCTATCTGCCCCCCCCCCCCCCCCCCCCCCCACCTCCCCCACCTCCACCACATCTTCAACGGGGGCCTTGATTCTCGCTCTTTTCTTCAGCAAGTATGTGATTGAAATAGAGGCCTGCTGGTGGAGATCACAGAGAGTGGTTCTGGTCCGGGTCTGTTTGGTCTTTAATGCGGGTCGGAGCCCTGCTGGGTTAAATAAAGGCTTACGCTGGTCAGACCATTATGTTATTTTTTCAAGCATCTTTAGGCCCCTTGCAAGGACGGAGAGGCCGTGTGGGGTCTCTTGATGTTTTTAAATATACCTGAGGTTGCAGCTTGTGTACCACATGTGTGTGAGTCTTGATCGCAACGGCCCTTAAAAATGTTTTCTTCATTCTGACTGTGGATTTAAGCTTAAAGCGATCAGCTACTGTGACAACTGCACAAATACAAAATGAAGATTTGTGAAAACAGCAGCAATGAAGGACAATTAACAGACAGCCACCACGGGGCAATCAAGCAGATTATTTTTTTTAAAATGGAAGCCTAGTTTGTGTGTGTGTTGCCCCCCCAAACAACTTAAAAACACTTTTTGATGATGGAGAATAAATTATTCATATTTCTAATCTGTTTTTGTTTGTTCTTTCTTTCTTTTTGCAGAAGTAAAGATTCAAGATGACCTTTTCAACCGTGCACACTTGATTTTACTGCTTTCAATGGATTCATGCCATAATAGGCTGTTGTGGCTAAACTGACTTTCCCTGTTTTATGTCCCTGTTTGGTCCCAGCCACTTCGCGTGAGCGTTCACCCCCCACCCCCCCCCCCCCCCCCCCCCCCCCCCCCACCTCAGTGTGGCACCTCAATGAAACCACATCATGCTATCTTATCCTCTCACATGTTCCTTTGGCTCCAAAGCTGTAACCACATTTTAACACCCCCTTCTCTCACTTTTTAACTCCCCCCTCTCCAACCAGACAATCAGATCTTAGTTCTTGGGTTCAACTGCAGGCAGCCCCCCCCCCCCCCCCCCCCCCCCCCCCGCCTCTACGGGAGTGGCCTGCTGAATCTCATCAGACTCTGCTGACCCCACCTGCAGCCACCAGATAGGAGCAGAGTGTGAACACAATAAATGATTTACTGGATGCTGCTGACCGCAAGATACTTCTTCTTTCAGACACGAGGTCCGCAAAGGTGTTGTTTTTCCCGCCTGCTCTCACTTCTTTGCCACCCTGTAACTTTTGGGGGGGGGGACTTTGCTCTACTGTAAACTGATGTAAACTGATTGAAGATTGTGATTCAACTGCATGACCCCCGAAACTCTGAGGTCAGCGGGGCTGCAATTTCTGAGAGAGAGGAAAAAAATAAATAAATACTAAAAAGAAACTGTTGCGTTACCCAGCAGAGCCTTGGATTTATGCCGTAAACACTCCACAAATCACCTCCCTCATCCATCACTGTGATCAGCGGCTCGCCGTGCTCGCGAGCATTACACCCGTTTCTGGTTGTAAATTTCCCCCCTCAAACACCAAGAATCTCACCGGGGACGTTGGTGTGTGGATGTGAAGAAAGCTGGTGTGTGCTTCCTAGGTCATTGTGTGTCTGGGGAGGTGAGGCAACCATTTACAAGGTCAGAGTTCAGCGGCCACAGTCAACCTTAAATACATTTTCAGTCCATTTTGTGTCTGTGCATTCATTTAGCATTTTCGATTTTGCTCGTGCTTCGTTTGTGTTCTCATTGTGTTTCCACTATTTATACACCGCAGCTAGTGCCTGTTTGTTTCTCATTGAGTTGTAAAGTTTGTGATTTAACTCTGTTGTACATGAAAAAGTACTCCTCTAGCTTCCTGCCTGTTTTGGCAGCTTACCCACACGGTTTAAGGAGAAAACTAAGGCTGATCTTTCACAGAGAACTTCATGTCAGAACCATTTCTGTTGGTTCCTGATATATCCTGTCTGGTGTTAAACTTAGCGTGGCTCACTTCTCAGCAGAACTGATTTGATTTGCTGACTACATTCTATGAGTCAAATACGTGACTGTTTTGCACGTCGGCCAAATTAAAGGATTTAAACTGTTACATTCAGAAACTGTGTTGAGCAGCTGCGGACATGTTAAATAATGCTGCATGTTTCATTTAACACGTTTATCTCTATGAGCTCTGAGAGAAACCCCGCTGAAACCAGCCGCTTTCTTTACATAAACTGAAATAAATGCAATCAGCAGTGAGAAAAGCGGCAGGAAAGGCAGGAGTGTGTTGCATGTCAGAGCTCTTATCTGTGGTGTGGCTGCGAACACATTTGGCCATGTGTGATTTCTGCTCGTCATTTCTAGTCCGAACGCAGCCACAAAGTCATCTTCTTTCATTTCCATTTAGGAGATGAAGTTAAGGGCCGGTGGCTCAGACTTACTGATGTGACAACAGTGTAGGGAGCGAAAATCAAAATATTGATTTGGAAAAATGGACTGATAAAACTAGCTTTGAGGCCTAAAAGAGACAATGCAACGCATTATTCCTCCGTCTCCTCTCAACAGCCTCCACCCCGACAGTGAAGCTGCAGCAACCGCTGACCACTCCTTCCAAGCCATGATTCGACAGTTGTTTCTTTTATATTGCGAAATCAGTTCTGCAGAAACAGCTTCAACAACGATGAGAGAAGCCGTCCACAACAGTGACTTTGACTTTTCTTATCTAACACACAGAGCAGATGCACCAAGAGTGACAGCGGGGGATATTATCTATCTCGTTCGAACAGAAAAGCAGAAGATTTTAGTTCCTTTTTTTTCAGTAGTTCTTGATAGACAAAGACTCTCATAGTACCTTCCTTGACTGATTTTTTTTTTTTTTTTTGTGAAACTGTGACAGTTTTTGCATGAAGTCCTGATAAATGCTGCAGCAGCGGACCAGGATTGAACTGTGGTCCAGTTTAAAGTTGATCTCCAGCGTTGTTCCAGTTTCGTTTTGGAGAAACAAGAGCAGGATGGTCCGGTGCTGCTTTCTGGGTTTGTTGTTGGCCGAGTCTGGGCCTCTGCAGCTATGCTACTTTGAGACTGAAGTATGATAAACTTTAACCGTGGTTAAAGTTTATACTGAAGAACACACGATAAACATTAATTTATTTATTTCCTTCATTCAATCCTTATTCAGTGTGGGGTGCCTGAGGGGCCTCCAGGGGTCTTTGAGAGACACAACAGGTCCAATAATGAACATTTTCTGTTTAAATAGGACATTTTTATATCTTGAAGGTCCAGGCTCGGCAGGTAGAGTGGTTGTCCTCCATCAGGGAGGTCCGACAAAACACTGAACGCTTTTATTACTACTGATTTCAGTTTTTGACTGTAGAGAAAAAGGGTTGCATGCTGTATAGACTTTAGATTCAAGCCTTTATTTGTCATATGCATAGTTAACACAGGGTCAAGGGTGCAATGAAATGCTTGCTGGGAGAAAGAACCACTTATGACTCGCCAAGGGAATACCGGTAAAAAAAAAAATACGATAAAAAATATAGTCTACACAGTAGAGAATTCAGACCATAAATAAAGTTTAAAAAAAAAAAAGATAAAAAGAGCGAGTCGGTACGGAGCTCCTCACCAGTGCGGCCATCTTGCGGCCATCTTGCGGCGTAGCCTGAGTGTATATCTATACGCTCAGGCTACCACACCAGACAAGACCTCAGATATAAACTGTGCAAAGATGCCCCTAAAACAATCTCCCCCCCAACAACAGCCTGTAATACGAAGGCAGGAACAGATCAGATGATTCAAAATTTCAAATTCTTTTTGGAAACCATGGACGCTGTGTCCTGCAGACTAAAGGAGAGAGGGACCATCTCTGATGGTATGGGGTTAACATTAGTGTCTATGTGGGCAGCTGGAACATCTGGAAAGGCTCCATCAACGCTGAAGAGGACATAGATGTTTGAGAGCAACATCTGCTCCCATCCAGACAGCATCTCTGTCAGGGAAGACCTTGGATATTTCAGCAAGACGATGCTAAACCACATACAGCATCCATCACTACAGCAGGACTTTACAGAAAGAAGAGTCCAGGTTCTGAACTGACCTGTCTGCAGTCCAGAACTTTCACCAACACAAAACATTTGACTCATAAAATGAGGATAGAAAACACACAGAGCTCGTCTTGCTACTTCTCTCTGTGTCTGGTTGTATAAGTTAAGCCAAGCAGCTGATGCACCTTATATCAGTAGTTTTGAATCTACCATGTACACCTTTGAAACAGTTAACATTTACCAACCTCTTTCTTTTTGGCAAAATTGTCTAAACTGTTAAAGTATTTAAAAAAAATGCAGAGGGAATGCATTCATTGTTTATGCTGTAGGTGTAAGAATAACTTCACCGATGTACCTCTTTTCAACTCCTCCTTTCATTACAGTTTACAGTGAAATGAGAGTAGCGTAGGTTAGAACAATGAGATGTCAAAAACGAAGAGCGCAACACTTTGAAAGTTTATCAACAGGTTAAAATATTATTAAATAGAATAAATTCTGTTAAAGCACTCATTATTATCACTTTTTAAAGAAATGTTTTGCAACATCTTGTACAATAGATAATTTAGAAATTTAGCACATAATCAAATTATCTAGCCGCAATTTACATGTAGTGGAGCTGCTCTGCTCTGAATTTTAACACGCTGCATGTTTGAATTGTTTTTAGGTGTGGGTTTTCTGGCAATTGCTTCATTGCGTCTGAATTTTGGACTCCTAGCTGTGACGCTGGTGTGAACTAATTACGTTATTGGAGCTCTAGCGTGATTGTGGGACCTGCATTAATCACAGCAGAGTTTCACAGGGTTGGTCAATAACAGCTCCAGTCTGCTGCTTAGGAGGAGGTGGACTGACAGTTTGAGGAGAATTCAACATTTACTGTTCTCAGTTCACGTCACTCTCGCTGAGCTCTGATAAATCTGATAAATTTCTAGTCACTCGGGATGTGCCGTCAGTGAGTGATGATACTGTTAGATCATGACTTTATGTGAAATTTCAGCTGCTTTTACTACTAAAACTCCCTCAGCTGCGTCTCCTCACTCCCCAGATGTTTACAGACAGTTGTTAAAACGCAACGGTAAATATCACCCTGTTCCAGCTTTTTGGAGATGTGTTGCTGCAGTCAAAGTCAAAATGAGCTACTATTTTCCATTAAATGGTAAAATGTCTCAGTTTCAACATCTGATATGTTCTTTATAAAAATTGCAAATCATTTCATTCTGTTTTTATTTACATTTTACAGTGTCACAGCTTTTGTTCTAACTGGGGTTGCACAAGGCTTTTTTTTCCTTTACAGACAATACCACAGCAAAACGGTTGAACAAAGTCCATAAACAAAAAGTCATCCAGGAGATGAGGGTCTAGGGTGAGCTGTCAGCTTCATGCTTAAAACTAGTCTGAGATGGTGATTCAGCTATGAAATATTGTGACCTTTCTCTGGACTTAAAATCTGGTTACTTTTCTGAGATTTCATCACCGTCCTCTCTTGATCAAATCATCTTTATTTAAATTGCAAAGCATGATTTCATAACACGACTCAGTGATGCATCAGCAGCTCTGGAGTTCATAGGTTGACAGTCAGACCTCGGCATCATCATGCGAGTGAGATGATGCGTTAGTACTTAAAGTAGTTATTCTTCACAGACAACTGCAAAATCCTTCTTCTGTTCTGAGAGCTTCCAAAAGTCAAAGTCTTTTTTTTTTTTTGTGTGTGTGTGTGTGTTTATGATCCTGCCTCTAAAGTACTTGCTGGTCATGAGATGGAGATAAATTACTCAAATGAATCTCTTTAATCTGCTGCTTGAACCCCAATTCTGAATCATTTCAGGCTCCTCCAAGCAAAATTATGCTGAGACCTGCAGTCAATCATCCCAGGTGATTATTGATTGAGCCTTCAAAAGGTTTCTTTAGAGAAGAAAAATGTGAAATTTCTCATTGATCCAAACATGTAGTGGAGCTCCAGGGCCTCGGCCTCTCTGACAGCTGCCAGCAGGCCTCCAGAGGGACCTCCTGATTGTACCGAGGCCCAGCAGCACTTGTTTGGTTCTGGATGACGTTCCAGAGTGTTTGGAAAAAAGGATAAAAGTAAAAGGATAAAATATTAAAAGGAAAAATGTAATATGAATGACCATCCTGGGTAATTAGAAGTTGAGCCAGCCCAATGTTCCACGCCCCAAACCCTAGCTATTATTTATGTAGATGTATGTTAAGAGTAAAAATGCCTAAGTCATGGCATATGTTCTGCAAGATTTGCCTAAGTCACTTTTCTTTGTGATGTAGTTCTTGTTGTTTCTTTTCTTTTTTAAGAAACATGTTCACACATCTGTTCGAAATAACTGGCAGAGTATAAAATAAAAAGTCCTATCTGTTTTCCAGAAAAATGCGTTTTTCTGTTTTTTTTTAAGGTTTTTCCGAAAACCTTAAAATATGACTTAGGCAATTATGCTATGAGGCTAACGATATATGCATGTATGTGTGTGTGTATGTGTGTATATACACATATATTTATGTCAAAATAAATAAAAGTTCAAGTTAAAAAAAAAAAAAAAAAAAAAAGAAGTTGAGCCAGCCAAGCTAACACAGCTAACTGGTGGGTGTGGCTTCTCAACACTGATGGTCCCAACCTTTTACAACATGGCACTGCGAAGTTCGTGTAGAAAGATGCTTCAAAAGCTCCACGTACAAAAATATGGGTCACACAACCAGAGGGTTCTAGATAGTTTTAAATCTATAGTGACAACATTAGAAATGACTGGTGTGTGTTGCTGATGCTTGGTTAGCACAGCTGCGTAGCCAAGCTTTGTCCGCAGAGCCTCCAAGCCAATCACAGCCGGTCACGCCGATCTGTTAGTACAATAAACACGACACATAAACGGAATACATATTCTCTTTCAAAAATAAAACTGTGCTCTGTTAAGAATTCAAGAGAATGCTAAGCACTAAGTGGCTAAAATGATGACAGCCGGCATAGGCGATGGCATAGGCGATGGCTCGCAGTCAATTAAGTTGCATTTGGTCCATTTGATTGGTTGGACACCACGTAGTTCATGCTTTATATAAAATTACTTGGTGTGGGACAAAAATAAGCCCCTAATAATTTTAATGGATAAAAAATCTAACTATAGAAACCAAAACCATTTTTGTACCAAGCTGTAAGTATATTTATTTCTGCTGCAAAAATTGGGGAATCTATCATCAGGGTCAATGAGGGTCAACGGGACTTGGCTCTGTTTTGGATCCAGCACCTAGTGGTCAGTCGAGGAATAGCAATTTCAGTTTTGACTTCAACACAGAAGTCACTTCAAAATGTTATATAATGAACATCAAATATTCAAAAAGATAATACGTGCATATAAAAAACAAACAAAAAAAACAATGCACACATGTCAAACTCAAGGCCCAAATCTGGCCCAGCACTTCAATTTATCTCGCTGGCGAGTGTGTGCAAAGACAATTATATAGAAGTAAATTTCAGAGGATATTTTCAATTCAATTCAATTCAATTTTATTTGCATAGCGTCTGTTACAATGACACTATACAAATAAAATTGAATTGAATTGAATTGAAAATTTCCTCTGAAATTTACTTCTATATGATTTTAAAGGTCAATCGACTGGCTCCTTTAATAGGGTATTAACATCAGAAACTGGAATATCTGTGAAGAGGAGAGCAGCCAGGAGACCATTAAGTAGCTACTTTTTGATGAAAAGTAACAATTTTACATTAAGTTGCAATTTTGTAAAATTTACCTCTTTTTTTTTCTTTTTTTTTAGAAAAAAGACAATAAATAAATAAAAAATTCTCAAATTTAAAACATAGATGTAATTTTAATTTAAAAGTTGTGATTTTGTAAATTTTGTGATTTTTTTGAAGTTTTCCTTGTGTAACAAAAATCCTGATTTACAGCAAAAACTCTTGATTTTGATAAATTTGCAATTTTAAACAAAAGCACCTCTTCTTTAAAACAAAGAAAGTGTTTTTTTTTTTTTTTTAAGTTGTGATTTCGCAAGAAAAGTTTGAGATTTTAGGGAAAAGTCGATTTTTGGAGACAGGTTTTCTTTTGAGAAAAAGTTATCACATTTGGGGATTCACCATTCTACAATAAAAATGTGTATTATAAGGACTAAAAGTTGCAGTTTTTGATAGCTACTTCCGGCATAGCAGTTGCACTTTGACACCAAACAAAGAGCTAAGGAAGCTAAAGTTAGCTTCTGAGAGAAGCAACAAAAGAACCAAGAATTCCAAGTTCCAAGACTCCAAATGTCTTCCAGAGGAGACACTTTTGAAATCAGTGCATGCTGAGCAAAGATGTTTGTCCTGAGCAGAAACAGGACCTTAACGTCAGTTTGTCAGAAACAACAGTCCAGGAAGCGGCGGGAAACCTGACGACACAGCCGGTTGAGAAAGCAGAGCAACCGGCCCTTTGATAGTAACCATGGTGATGACGTGTCGGCAGGAAGAAACGGAGTTCGACTCTACTGCGTTAATGCAACTTGATTTTTGATAACAGTGATGGGAGGATGATTGCAGAGGGTGGTCGCTGCCCTCTGGTGGCGTATCTGTGTATATGCAGTGTGTGAACCCGGACCGCAGGGGGCGCTGTCTGCTACCGGAAAACCATATTCTGCCGGAAATAGAGAAGCGACATCCGAGTTAAACAGGCAGAGTTGAGGAGGAGGAGGAGTGAAAATCCGCGGCAATGGTGAGAAAATAACAACTATATATACTCAGTACAGTCAGTTAAAGTTTAACAACATGTATTTTTATGATAAATGGGTGTGTCAGGCAGTTTTGAGGGTCAGATGGTGCTGGATGTTTGAGGCTGCCCGGGGCCGGTGAGCCATGACGCCGCTCTTGCTCCAGCGTGGCGGGTCATGGCTGCTGAAGCCTCAGCTGACCTCAGAGCAGTTAAAGGGCCATTAATGCACCGCTGATTAGTTTATATTACCCCCGTCGTTTGTCTCTATGATCCGGGGCATCATTAATGTGTACTATTTTTCTTTGTCAAGGCCTACAGATGGAAATTAGCTTGTGGCTAACTCTGGTGCAGCCATCTTTTTAATGTACCTGCACATTGTCTTTTAAATAAATAATTTATGTTTAAGTTTGTTAAATCCTCTTTCTCAGGGTTTTGTCAAAGTGGTGAAAAATAAGGCCTACTTCAAGAGATACGAAGTCAAATTCAGGAGGAGGAGAGGTAAACCTCAGCATTATGATAAGACTGAGCATTGATCATTCACTTCATTAACCACTAACTTTGCATCATGTTGCACTTTTAGAGGGAAAAACTGACTTCTTTGCCCGCAAACGCCTGGTCGTGCAGGACAAGAACAAGTACAACACTCCCAAGTATCGGATGATCGTCAGGTTGTCCAACAGAGATATCTGCTGTCAGGTGAGTGAGTGAAACCCACGTGGACACATGTTGGAGAGCACCTGATCCACTCTCCTCTGTCTCCGTTTTGTCCAGATCGCCTATGCAAAGATCGAGGGAGACCAAATCGTGAGTGCTGCTTATTCCCACGAGCTGCCCAAATATGGGATAACTGTCGGCCTCACAAACTACGCTGCAGCCTACTGCACCGGGCTTCTGCTGGCTCGCAGGGTAAGCACTAAAGATGGACACCAGTAAGTGACAGGAACCCAACATTTAAGATAACGATGTGAACAACAACACACAAACAAAATTAATCTTTGGCAAAAGATCAGAATTGAGCATTTCAGTGTGAACATAGCCTTAGATTCATGGAGATACAAAATTCAGAGATCAGGTGTTGTCTCAGATTTTCAAGCGTGTAAAAGTAACAGGTCTTGTCGTTGTAGCTGCTGCAGAAGTTTGGCATGGACCAGGTGTACGAGGGCCAGGTGGAGGTGACCGGGGATGAGTTCAACGTAGAGAGTGTGGACGGACAGCCGGGTGCCTTTACCTGTTACCTGGACGCGGGTCTTGCCAGAACCTCCACGGGGAACAAGGTGTTTGGAGCCCTGAAAGGGGCAGTCGGACGGAGGCCTGGCCATCCCTCACAGGTGAATGTGATCGGTCCACTTTGAATGTGATCGGTTCAGTATTTTTTCCAGTTGGCCTTTTCAGTCAGCGATAAAAAAGGCTGTCTGACATGAACTGCCTTGAGAACAGTGGACGAATGAGTGACGTGGCCTGTTAAGATGTTTTAGGCCAGTGGTTCTCAACTGGTCTGGGTTCAGGACCAAGGTTATTATAGTTTTGAAATTTTCTTTAGTTTTTATTTTTATTTAGTTTTCCAGTTTGCTTTTTATTTCAGTTTAGTTTTAGTTAGTTCAACAAGTAATTTAGTAGTTTTAGTTAGTTTTTATTTGAGGAATGGACTAGTTTCAGTTTAGTTTTTATTTAGTTTTAGTCTTAGTTTTAGTTTTTCTTCTTCTTGCAGTATGCAGCAGTTTATACACCTTTCGACTTGAAAATGTGTGACATGCGCCCCCTAGTGGCCCCGCCATAACTGGAGGGTGCGGTGCTCCATCAAGTAACCCAAACACAGCAGCGTGGAGGATCTGTTACGGATAACGCAGACATGTCTTGGATTGATGATGTTAGGCAGTGGCCTCCAGTTACAGATGAAGGTAGTTTATCGCTGTTTTTAATGATTGGTTATGGAAATAGCATGATCTATTCCCATAATCAAACACTAAAAACTGTGGAACGCTGGCTATAACTAACGTCAACAAGCCATAAAGATTATGCTGCTGTAATGTTAACGCTAGCGGTAAATTAGGCTATGTGTTAACGTTATATTTAATTTATTTTATCATTCTCCTAAGTCATTCATTCATTCATTCATTCATTTATAGGCTTGTGCTAGTACCGAGGGCTACAGTAGCCTCATACTGCTGTTCTTTTGGCCAGAATCGTCCGGGACTCTCAGCGAGACTATGAGTAGTACGAGACTGAATGTTAACGAAAACTCACCCGGCTGTATTCATTTGGAACAAAGTCCTTTCTGTTGATATTTTTCACCCACGTCTTCCTAACTTCTTGTTCTGCGAACAAGGCAGTCTTCGCGCATACTTTCTTCTTCCATTGTCGAATTTTCACGCCATTGTTGGCACAGTTTATGACGGAACATTATTCCCACTCGACCGACTCGACATTATAAAAATATATATTTGTAGAAAGAGAAAAACACTGGTTAATCTGCGAGCCGGTGAAAGTGTCGCTCTGTAGCACCCTCCAACAATGGCGGACGGGGTACTTCCGGGGGGCTGGCCCGAAAAGGTCTATATCCGCTATGCTGCCCCCTCTCTGGAGGGAGGGTAGCATAGCGGCTGCTGCAGGACAGGCAGTAATCTCTATGGCAGTAATCGAGGGAGAAAACGAAACGACAACGAAAACGAAGCTGAATTTATCTACAATTCAGTTTAGTTTTAGTTAGTTTTACATCCTTCATTGTAGTTTTTATTTAGTTTTCGTTTTTTTTTTAATTGTAGTTTTTATTTTTATTTCAGTTAACTGAAATATTTTTTCATTGCTAGTTTTAGTTTTAGTCTTAGTTTTCGTTAACTATAATAACCCTGTTCAGGACCCACCATCACCCTTAATGACAAGCCGTGACCCAAAATCAAAGAAAATTTCCAACTTCTCAAATTTATTGAATGAAAAGATCGTGCACTTTGAATCTGAGATAGTAGAATAGAATATCACAGAATACCAACACAAAAACATAAGTTTATTGTTGAACCAAAATGGCAAAAACCAAAATGACTTCAAGTGGGAAATATTCCCTTTGATGCTCAGTTAGCTGCATTTTAATTAAATCCAAAACACTTCACTTCAGTAACTTCAGCCTTTTTTAACAGACTCAACATGCACAAACATGAAATAAAACAGTGCAACCACGGAGCAGTAGTTTCAAAAAGAACTCAAATATGTAGCATTTGCTGAGTATCCACTTCCTGAATATGTAACAATTTACTATTAAAACTATCTAGTCACTTATTTAAGCATTAATCATAAAGCTGACATAACAAACAGAACATTTCAGTATTTTTAAGACTCAATAGTGTTTTTATGCACAAACATAAAATAAAACAGACCAACCACTGAGCAGTAGTTTCAAAAATAACTCAAAATATATAGTTTTATCTGAATAACCCTCACTGACCTTTGTCTTCAAGATAAGAAAATCCATATCTCATATATTCATCGTTGTATCTGTGTTTCACCTGCTCAACATATGTAAACAAACTTTGCAAGTCTTTTTCTATGGTGTAAACTGGCGGGTGTCAACTCGCATTACAGGACATTATCGCCATCTACTGTTAAGGAGTATGAATGACATGCTTTTTTTTTTTTTTTTTTTTTTTTTTTTTTTTTTTTTTTTTGCATTTCCTTCCCCGGGCAAAGGCCCACGACCCACCACTTGAGAACCACTGTTTTAGACACTCGTTTTATTCATAAGAAGGTAGCTTGTTGAGATGACCTTGAGCCTATCCTTTCTCTCTAATTATGATACAGTCTTCATATTGCATACATTTTTGGAAAACAATAATTTTAATTAACATATTCAGGTTTTTTATCTGGTCTCCAGAGCCCTGCATTTACTGCTACAGTGAGTGCAGGACTCTCAGAGGACTCATTTTCAGTTTTTACCTAACACATGTTGCCCTTCAGCTTATCTGATTTTTATTAATTTTTTTCCCTATTGAGGGCCCGGAGTTTTCCTGCCGTGTCTTTACACATTGCGGTCTGTGGAGAGAACGATCGTTTGTGGCTGCAGCCACTTTGATCTTGAGAGGTTATCGTTGCCCGAGAGAACAAGTTGGAATTAAGTTTGACAGAATTGTAACTTGGATTCACTGAACACTCTAGAAGTACTAAATGGAACTATGTTGAATACTAAAACTGAAATGGCTTTATGCAAATGTAGCACTCCCCCCCAATCTTTATGATATGTGACAGTTGCTCCATGTTTGAAGTTTTAAGTAGTTGGTCATTAGCTGAGACCTTTGAAGGCATTTTAAAGATCTTATAGCAGGTCATGGGCTGATTACCACTCACCCAGACTACACATTTGTTTCCTTGCGTTTCTCTGCTCCTTGATGATGAGACAAAGCACGCTGAGCAAAATGTAGTTGGTCCTTCATTTGCATCAACTGATGTTTGCTGTTCTTTTCAAGACGGGGCTGAGAGGAGCGAGACGCACAAGAGCAAACGGTTGCTTTTGAAAAATGAGTCGCGTAGTTCGGAGATGCTGCGTTGTCTGACTGTATTTCTTCTTTCTTTCTTGTTTCTAGTCTGAAACGCTTCCCTGGTTACGATGCAGAGAGCAAAGAGTTCAACGCAGAGGTGCATCGGAAACACATCATGGGCATGAATGTAGCCGACTACATGTCATACCTGATGGAGGAAGACGAGGAGGCCTTCAAGAAACAGTTCTCTCGTTTCATCAAGAATGGAGTCACGCCAGACACAGTAAGATGATAAAAGCAGATCAAAGACTGTTGGGCTCCGACAGTGTTTTCATGTACATACATGTGAGGCAACTAGTCTGTAGAATCTTGTTTTTTTGTGTAAGAAAAAATCTTGACACTCCTGGTTCTCTGCTTCTTGATGATGATACACTTTGCTGAGCAAAATGTAGTTGGTCCTTCATTTGCATTGGCTGATGTTTCCTCTTTTTCAAGACGGGACTGAGAGAAGCGAGACAAACGATCCTGGTTGGAGCGAGCTAGTGCTGGGCGATATAGAAAAAAATCATATATCACGATATGGACTATTTTATATCACGATAACGATATATATCATGATATACCATAATAAAGTTTGTTTTCAGTTATTCTCTGAAAAGTTTGACAAAAATTTCTTTGCTTACTTTTCAACTTTATTTTGAAAGGACATTTAGCTGAATTGTCACAAACATACATTTTAGTGCAGCAAAAACAGGTAGGTACAGAGGTACAGTAGCTTTCACATTTTTTTAAAGTGCACAACAGTTTCTGAGAGGAAAAACACAGTTTTGCATTGAAGTTCAGCTATAAAAAATAAACACAAATTATTTTTCAACTTTCTGAAATCTGTAACCTTGTAGTGCAAAGTTTGCAAACCAATATAAAGTGTCTAAAGTAAACATCAGGGTTCAAGAGAACTCTGTTTAAGACATTAACCATGAATAAAAGTGCAAACATAAAAGGCTACTTTGTAGAAGTAGATATGATTCTATCAAATTTATCGTTGCAGGTTATTTAATTACATATTTGCTGTAATAATTGATAAAATTAGGTTAGAAACGATAGAAACGATAGAAGAGAAATGGCACGATATACACTTTTCTATTGTCCCCACGATATGTATCGTCATATTGCCCAGCACTAGAGCGAGCTGCTCAGATTTGGTGCTTTCAACATATTTTTGTTTTCAGGTTGAAGAAATGTACAAAAAAGCACACGCCGCCATCAGAGCGAACCCCGTACATGAAAAGAAGCCTAAAAAAGAAGTCAAGAAGAAGAGGTGGGTTTTTAATTTGAATACTCGGATAAGCTCTCTCCCCCTCGCTCTTATTAAAACGCTTGTGCCACATCATTACCTTCTGGAACATATTTAATGAGAAATTCCTGCTGACATGTTTAATAGCTATTGGTAAAATCTCTGCTCAGCGGACCAATGTTTTCCTCCTCTGATGTGCTGAATGTTAATGGAGCTGTTGTTTGTCTCTTTCCTGACAGGTGGAATCGGGCCAAGTTATCTCTGGCACAGAGGAAGGATCGGGTCGCCCAGAAAAAGGCCAGCTTCTTACGAGCACAAGAACAGGAAGCAGAGGAGGGTTAGGGGTCTGCTGCAGCGCTTTGCTGCAAAAATACAGCTCACATCACAGACAAATAAATTTATTACAAATGCAAACTTGTGCCTCGTTGTTATTTAGTTAAATTAGTGAGAAGTGCTTGTGTCTGAATTAAAGCCACAACTATAATTCTTCTGGTAATCTTTATTCCTTCTGGTTTACAGCATGGTACATTTTAAATCTGACAGTTCTCAAAAAAGATTATCTGTTAAAATTAAGTGGTATGCTGTTTAATTGTGCAAAATCATGCTGGTTTCTTCAATAAGTAAACATTTTCCAAACAAACAGCAGCACTGATCACAAGCTTGACATGCTTACAGCTTTGTTTACACGTAACTATTTCAGCATGTCAAGTTGTCAGTTGTTCATTCAGCAACTGGAAGGTATTCTGGGAAATACTCAACAGCATTAAATGTCAGGAGATTTAATATCTCGTGTTAAACATTCGAAAAATAACGTCAGATTTGTGGCACTGTGATAAAAGTCCAAAAAAAAGAATATTACAGACTCTTCTGTGACAAGTAACATTCACAAAATACATGAAACTGTCTTTTTTTTTTTTTTTGTCTTGTCACAAATCCAGCGGTGATGTCAGTACAGTTGCAGGTTGAAATGCCCAGAATAGTGAAAAACATGGATTCACAGTATGACTCCTGTGGAACACCAACAAACCTTTACAATGAACCGTCTGTGTTCCTTTTACACACAAATGACAAGTTTTAAAGGATGTTGTTGAATAATATTTGATTAAGAAGGTTCTGATCAGGAAGTACTGGCAGCCATTATTCCATAAATTACGTACAAAGGAAAGTTTTCCGGTGCTTTAATTATATTTTAGAAAAGGAAACAGGCAACATTTCTGGAAGTAAATGATTGCAGGATTGTGAGCAACCTGTTACACTATATTCCACTTTCCTGGTTTCATTTTTTGTTTTGTTTTTTTACATCACTGACCTTGATATTGTACTAAATTTATATCCTAAGCAGATTTATAAATTTGTAATATAACCTCCATGAAAGAGCACAATTGGACAGCATTAGGCAAAGTACCTCTGAAACGTTTCAGACAAATATCTATTGAACTGCTGCATTCTCATATCAGCTAAACTGTAACTGATCAGACTGCAGTTGCAGTTTCCAAAAACCTTTTAAATCCTATTAACTTTCTTTTATCTAAAATTAAAAAATAAGGTAAAAGAAAAAAAAAACTTTCTGACAGCACTGAATCTCTTTATGGTTTAAGGAAGTTTTTGTTAAAACCCTGTGATGGTAAAGTCTGGTTTTATTTTCTTAAATGATTCACTATTCTGAACTTGTGTTAGATCCATTTTTCTCATCAATAACAAAAAAAATACCAAAACTGAATCCACTGACAAGTGCAGCTTTTATAGGCAACAACTTTACTTTTTTTTAATTTGCATTTTTTTGTTATTATTTTTGTGCACCAGTGTGTGCTAAATGTAGTTTAAAAAAAAAAAAAACAATAGACAACTTAGTGCACGACTGGTTTTGGTCCACTCTACGGATTTGTTTGAAAGAATAAAAGTGCTTAATATTGTAAGCCTTACCCTTTAAAGGTACAGTTACAGACTTTCTTTTGAATTCTGCATGAAGAAAATTATATAATGTATTTGGTATTTATTTTTTTAAACCTTTATTTAACCAGGAAGGTCCCACTGAGATTGGCAGAAGTACACTTAAAGTTGGAGCCTTGGTCAGTCATTTGCTACCTGATTTTTCCAAGTGAAATAAACATTGATGACCCACTGTAGCATGTACGTGTCAGCATGATCGTGTGGCCGAGACAACTATTTAAGCCACGTCTACACTAGTGCATTTTCATTTGAAACCGTGAAACTTTTGTTACTGTTACGCCTGGCATCCACACTACTCTGCCTCTTTCAAATAAAATTGATAAAGAAAAAAAAAAAAAAACAACCCAGATTTAGATTGTAAACCCAGCCATCATGGATGGAGATCTTTTCTGACACAGAGCTGAAACGCTAGTGTGGATGCGGATCAGTTTTGCTTTAAAATGGGTGTTCAGGAACGAATATGGACTAGCGTGGACACAATCTTACTTTCTTAGTTATTTAGACCAACAACTTCAGTGGTGAACAATACAATACAACATAATTTTTTTTGTGTGTGACTAGTTTAAGGTTTGCCTGCTGGCAACATGCAATCATTCAGTAAAAGTCCTATGAAAGTACTCACATTAGTTTTTCAAGCCCCAAGCTTCTAAAATTGTAATAGAAGAGGTAGGTCCACCACTCTGACCCATTCATAACTGATAAAAATGATTTCATTGAATATACTACTTTTAAATCACAGCATCTTTTCCACTCAGTTCTACCTGAAGAACTGACCAGCATGATGTCAGAAAGGTATCCTCTCCTGGTCACGAGTCCTTGGTGTGTGAGATCTGTCTCCACAGCAGAGCTTTGAGGTTGTTCAGGATAAGCGAGTGCTCCATATTCATCTGTCCGGCGTTACCTCTGAGCGCCATGCAGGCGTACAGCTGCCTCTCCAGTTCCTCTCTCATCCCTGACGGCGCTCCACGCAGCAGGTAGTCCTTCAGCGTACCGCACGCCTTCGCCAGGTTTGGCTGCGCCGGCTCCTCCCTGCACCGTTTCTCAGACAGGTCACATGACGTGCGGCAGTCCGCCCCGTACACGCAGTCGGCGTCCCTCTCACACTTCAGGACCCGCATAGTGCGCCTGAACTCGTCCTCCGGAACCACCGCCCGGGTGTTGGTCAGACGCAGCTCGTGTCGGTCGGTGTATCCGAAGTGCGCCGCGGTGAGGTCACAGATCAGAAAGCTGCCGTAGGGGCCGTGGAAGATGTCCTCCACGAGTTCCAGCAGGCCCATGGAGATCTTAGCTTTGCGAGGCCAGGACGGGGTGAACCACTGGTCCATCGTGCGCTGCAAACCGCTGGGGACCCAGGACACGAGCGGCCAGGGCAATGAGAAACCATACAGGGGTCCATAGGGGATGTTCTCCATCATGTACAGGTCGCCACAGTAACCGAGGAGGCGAGGGGTGTGTCCACGGTCCTGGAGCAGCAGGCTCAGCAGCACCTGGATCAAGAGAGCAGGAATCTGTCACACCACAAAGCTATCACTTTCATTAATATCTTACATCAGTGGCTTATCAAAAAAATTAAACCAAAAAAACAGAAATTGTGACTTTATTTCTAAAAGCTTCTTTCGTGAAGCCAAAAGTTTTGGAGTTGTTGGGCTTAATTTTCTGTGAGGGACCTAAAAGTCACAGATGTAATAAATGTCTCTATTGGTCAGCGTTGACTCAAGTGATTGTTTAAACCAGTGGTTCTCAACTGGTCTGGCTTCAGGTCCCACCATCACCCTTAATGACAAGCTGCGACCCAAATCAAGGAAGATTTACAACTTCTCAAATTTATTGAATGAAAAGATCGTGCAGTTTGAATCGGCAAAACCGAAAATGGCACAACCAAAATGACTTCAAGTGGGAAATATTCCCTTTGATGCTCAATAAGCTGCATTTTAATTAAATCCAAAACACTTCACTTCAGTAACTTCAACCTTTTTTAACAGACTCAACATGCACAAACTTGAAAAAAGTGATAAAAAAGTGCAACCACTGAGCAGTAGTTTCAAAAAGAACTCAAATATGTAGCATTTGCTGAGTAGCCACTTACTGAATATATAACAATTTCCTATTAAAACTATCTAGTCACTTATTTAAGCATTAATCATAAAGCTGACATAACAATCAGAACATTTCAGTAACAGCCATTTTTAAGACTCAACAGTGCTTTTGTGCACAAACATGAAATAAAACAGTGCAACCACTGAGCAGTAGTTTCAAAAAGAACTCAAAATATATAGTTTTAGCTGAATAACCACTCACTGAACCACTATTTCCTATTAAAATTATCTAGTCACTTATTCAAGTAATAATCATAAGGCTGGCATAACAATCAGAACATTTCAGTAACAATCATATTAAACACACACACATATATATATATATATATATATATATACGTTCATTTTAATACTCAGTGATATGAAATGTATATAGTATATATAAGTGAAAATATGATATATATATCAATATATGAGCAATCTTATATATATTCAAGATGAAGAAAATCCATATCTCATATATTCTTCGTTGTATCTGTGTTTCACCTGATCAACATATGGAAACAAACTCTGCAGGTCTTCTTCTATGGTGTGAACTGGCGGGTGTCAACTGGCATTACAGGACATTATCGCCATCTACTGTTAAGGAGTATGAATGACACTCAGCTTTTTTGTTTTTTTTTTAGCATTTCCTTCCCCGTTTTAAGTGGGCCCGCAACTCACTAAAAACGGGTCTGCGACCCACTTTTGGGTCGCGACCCACCAGTTGAGAACCACTGGTTTAAATACTCTGGATGTTGCTTAACTTAGTTCATGGAAGAAGAGAAGAGTGAGAGTGTGAGGATGGTTGTACATTTTCACAAGTTCCCAGTCTGAATACCAGTAAGAGTCTCATGCTTTAAACTGGTGGATACCTCGTCCATTTGGAGGAGGGCCCAGGTGGAGCGAGCTTCTGGCAGTGACACCCGTCCATCTCTGTTACCATCGGTGACGGAGAGGATCTGGGTGACGAGGTTGGCGAGGTTCACCTGCTCTCCAAGTTTGGACTGGTGGACAGAAAACAACACCTCAGGCTTTACGGTCCGTCGTGCATCTTGACTGATCTAAACTTTTCTGATCTAAGCTAATGTTCTTTTACCTTGAGGTGATTAAAGACCATCTCTTTAAACTTCTCGACTGAGGTACCTCTGGTAGGCTTGTCAAACACGGGGGCTTCTCGCCGTGGCTCTGGCTCTTCCCCCAGCTCGTAGTGCACCACCTCCCCCAACTTACAGCGGATGATTCCACTGTGGTCGCCCCAGCTTCCTGTGTACACCTGGTAAAAAATTACAAATAAATCACACATTGCACTTTTAAAAAGTAAGAGCTTTAACAAGAAGTATAGCTGCTTCCTACCTGGTTGTTTGGTACTGTGGACAGACACCTGGCCATGTAGAGCGTCTCTTTATCACACAGACTGCTGCAGGCGGAGCCATCGATGACCCCCCGTCTGTATTTCTCACACTTAAGGAAACAAATAAGGACTATTTAGTTTAGAAATCACAGTTATTAGTCAGCTTGTATTAGTTGTTGCAGACAAATCACTTCATATCTTTAGGCTTTAGGTCATCTTTAAGCTGTTCTGTATCACTCACAATGGCGTTCTTGCACTCGTGTCCTCTGCACAGTTCTGTGTAGGTGGAGTACTGCACATAAAGCACCCAGCTTCCCACGAGCACCGTCAGCCATGTTAGAAACAGGTACTTCACCCGCACGAAGGAGATCCGAGCCTGTGAGGGTGGTGCAGAAAAAGAAAAGAAAAATCCATATCATGAAAATCCAATGAGGTACAGAGTAATATAATAGCAAGATGTTCATATAAATCACAATAACACACCTACACAATTTGCTTATTAATTTTTCATGTCTTTATTGATACACCCTATTAGCATTCACAGTGCTGCTGGAAATGTAAGTGAACCCTTGGAGCTGGTAGCTGGTTGAACCTCCTTTGGCAGTAGAGCATTAAAGAAAGCACTTTCTTAACTCGTGTCACATGTGCTACAAATAATTCAGGTAAAGGCTCAAATATGCCCAGACTGCACGTCCACCACCAGACGGACATTTTGAGCACACAATGATTGACTTTTTTTGAACTGACACCTAGTGGTGGTGAGAAATACTGCTTGGTGTTGTTTTAAAAATTGATTTTAGTCTTTCCTTCCTCCAAGGCTGACAGGTTAATAGTTAATATAGTTGATAGCCAAAGATTTCCAACAATAATGATGCTCGCTTTATGAATGAGGTAATTTCACAGGTTGGCAAGGATCATACTTGCAGATTGTTCGGGAGGAATGAATTGTTTCTCGTAAGAGAACTGCCTCAGCTCAGACACATTTGTGCACGTGCCTTGTGTAAATGGCTCTCCAGAGATCACTTTACAGCATCTCTATGGAGGAAGGGCTGGGTTGTGTTCTTTTTCTGTGGTGGGTTACTTCCATGCTGCTTGCCTCAACATCTACTAAGCTTTAGCTGGCAGATAGTGACCCCAACGTGATCTTGTAGGGTATTTTGGTCAAATTTGGGTTGCTTTTTTCCACTTCATGATGGCAAGTGGTCCAGTCCCTGAGATGGCAGAAGCAAGTCCACATCACATCACTACTGGGATGATGTTTTTGAACAAATTAACTTTTGTTTCATCAGTCCACAAAAAAAAACTTTCAGAGTAGTGTTGGAAAAGCCAGGTGCACAACAGTTTTTTTAAAGCCTTTAGCTTTACACATGGGTTCTTTTTTTACCTCCAGGATTTTATGTTGTGGACACGCACCTCTAGGAAGAGTAGTCACCATACTAAACTGTCTGTATTTATAGTTAATTTTTTAACTGTGATGATGCCTAAACACTCTAAGATTACCCTGCATCCCTTTCCATTCTTATGCAGACACACTACTCTTGATCATATGCCTTTCTGCAAGGCATAGTTCACATCAGCAGATAATCCGTATAAACATTAAACTTAAAATATTTGAATATTTATTGATCAAAGTAGCTTTAAATCACACCTCCATACTCATTTCATGAATTCGATTCCAGATTTCAATTAGCTTTTGTTGTAGTAATTAGTCTGTGGGTTCATTTGCCAGCACTGTTAAACAGGTGTGTTCAATAAAGAACGGTGACATTATAATTGTTTATCCGTTATCACATTGTGTTTGTCTATTAATGTGACTTAGAAGAGCACCAGAGTCCATTTTATGGCAACTAAATGGATGTCTGCATTAATTTCTATCAAATATGACCTGATCTTCTAAAGCAGCCGTTCCCAAACTTCAGAATACCAAGGCCCAATTTGAAATGTGAAAAATCTCCTCAGCCCACCGAAACCTTTAATCACAACTGTGATCAACATTCAGGACCAGGAACCATGATCCGATATTAATGTAAGGGGACAACAAATAAGGTGACACTTGTCATATTAAGTTAAGATGACAGTAGAATAAAACTTAACTGGTTTGTTTTATTACTTCTTAATGTTTTTTTTAATCATGTCATGAATATTTTACAGTAATTAAAAACATTTAAAAAAAGATCGAGGATTTAAAACCCATTTGTTTAATTTTAATGACCTCTCATGGCCCACCTGCAGTCCCACGACGGCCCACCAGGGGGCCGCGGCCCACACTTTGGGAATCACTGTTCTAAAGTCAAAGGGCTTTGATTACTTTTTCTTGCCACTGTATTCTGTAAACAAAATTCCCGCCACTGAGAGTCCTGTTGTCATAAAAGTGCATTTCCTTATAGCCAGATACCAGTGTACTTCTTTGAAAGCACACTGGGCCTTTCATAAAACAAGGAGGGCTGCCCCAAGACAGACAATCAGCTCTGATCTCATTAAGGGTTACCATGGTAACAACATGAGGTGCCCCATTACAGGATACTGAGTGTCTGGTTAGTCACTATGTGCAACAGAAAGCTCATTAATGTGAGAAATGGTTTTAGAGGTGAAGGTTCGGTTGTTCTGCAGTGAAACAGTGAAATGTAATTGCTGTCTGAGTCACAGGATGGACCCATCACATGTCTTACAATACTTTTTCTCAACAGAGGCCCGTTTGTTTCTGTTAATGCAGTCAGCAGGTTATCCTCCGTGGTCATAACGGCGGCTGAGGTGGGGCAGAGAGACACAACCGTGGCTGATATCACAAAGAAACGGTCAGGGTCAGACTCCATAACCATAGATAACACATAATTTTCCCCTGGTTTTTACTTCCACGCCATAAAATCAGAATTCCTCATAAAACTCCTGCCATGTTCACCAAAGGCTGGATGCAACTTAAACTGCAATTCCTCCGCATAAACAGCAGAAAAAAAAGTCACTCCAACTCAAGACTTTTCTTTATATTTGAAATAATTTAAGATTTTTAATCAATGCTGTAGGAGTCATACTTGGATTAGATACAAACATTGAACCAAGGAGAAAAAATAAAGAGAAGAAAGCTGAAGGCAGGCTGAAGC
This sequence comes from Hirundichthys speculiger, assembly GCA_018398805.1. Classification (NCBI taxonomy): domain Eukaryota; kingdom Metazoa; phylum Chordata; class Actinopteri; order Beloniformes; family Exocoetidae; genus Hirundichthys; species Hirundichthys speculiger. The sequence goes on from JAGFBZ010000660.1 coordinate 361,719, forward strand.
AGTGAGAAAAGTTCAAACTGTCAGTGTCAATCACAATACTTGGATTACTGAAACAAAACTGGACTTAGCTTTTACTCCGAGGACTATGACTGAACTTGGGAGGATTGGGTCATTTTGGTTCTCACTTTGATCACATGGCAGGGGGGGTTTATGTTGTATTTCTACTGACAGCATGACGTGATTCATTCAGTTTCTGCTGTTTCCAAATCCCTGCAAGTAAACTGTGTGCAGGCGAGACGGCAGAGCTCTGATGTGCTCAGATTACTGCAGTGAGTAAACCAGACAGAGAATCTGTCTGGTTAGAGTTTATACAAACTGTAGCAGAAACTGAAGCATCTTATTTACATTTACACTAACACAGAATGCCAAAAATACTGACTGCTCATGTCATACATCTGAAATTTCCTTTTGAAATAAAGAAAGTGTTTAGATTTACATAAAAAAAAAAAAAACCCCATAGTGGGAGCTCAAGAAAATAATATGTTTTTTTTTTTCCAAGACTCCACATACTTTTGAGAACTGACAAACTTCCTCTTCTGCAGGGTCAGTCTGTTTTGAAATTGCTGTTACAACTTTATACCACCCATTTTTTGCAGTACAGCTAATGCTGGATAATGTAAAGTTGGGTAAGGATAAAGACGATGAAGCTGAAGGAATTAACACTAATCTACGTCTGTGATGTCACAGCACCATTCAAATCTGACCTCCTCGCTGAATGACATAAATTCAGAATTAAGGGGCCCCTCCACATAGAGACAGGACTGCGTTATGTTGGAGTTTTTGAGTTGGTGTCACTATCAACGTTCACATTTACGCTCCAAAGCATGAAAAAAGGTGCTATTAATATCAGTAACATTTCCTCTTTAGTTCAGTAAGAGGTTTCACTTCTCTATCTTAAGCCTTGGGAATGCACAGAGGCCCAAAGAATAAAAAGAAACTCTGGTGTTCACGCCACCATTTTATAAGCATACTCCTGGAAGCACCTGGCACAGGCACGGTGTGCTAACTGGAAATAACCGATGTGCTAACTGGAAATAACTGGTGGAGTCAATACTGATAGATTAAATAATAAATGGTTTGCACTTGTGTGCCTTTTTAACCTTATATAGGTCCTATAAAGAACTTTACAGTGTATTCACAACACGCGCGCACACAGAACTTCTTACTATATTCTTGCTTCTTGTGTTCACTTTGGTCCCACCGAGTTTCTTTTTTCAGTCTCTATTTTTAATTCAGTATTCATGTGTTTTAAATGCATTTTGGTTTTTTTGTAAGTGGAGATGCTTGCCAAATTGGAGGTAATGCAACTATTTAAAGGAGACGATTTTGAAACTACAGACTTAATGCTAATGCAAAGGGATGTACTTACTACTCCTGTATACTGTAAATAAACACAGAGAAGACACTTCCCACCTTCTTTGCTCAAGTGAATTTCATAAAACATGCTTGTGGCAGCAGGTTATTAGAGCTAAGGCAACAGCTTCATGTTAGAGCGGGAGAGATTCTCATCTGCAGAGCTGCTTAGCTTTTAAATAATGAGTTTCTTGAGGAGGTGATCAAATGTGCTCCTGGGGAGGAAACAAGGAGCATAAAGAGTATAAAGATGTGACTGCTTTGGCATGTAGGAGGATAACTGGTCGGAAACTTTTCTATGTGCACCAAATATACTGTAAGTTTTGTGGGTTAAAAACACAGGTCATTACCGAAGAGTGAGTTTTATCATCTGCGCCCGTTGACTGCCTAGTGATGCGTCTCTGAACTGAAGCTACAAAGAGCTACAAAGAGTCCCTTTATCACTAAATACATATCTTTCTGGGTTAAGAAAACATTAAACCAAAAAATGGTTTAATACTCCAATATATTATTTATTGCAGGCACTGCAGTGTGCATGTGGTCAATGCAAAAAGAGCACTCCAAAAAAGTTTTGTAAATGTATACTGATCCTAGAGTTCATTTTTATAAGAAAATAAACTACACTTTTGGATAAGTGGCAGAAAAAAAACATAATAAACAGTGCTTAAAATCTTAAAATGCCTTATATCATAGTCATCATGGTCACAGTGGCAGTGGGAACAAGCAAGAAAACACTGACAATTATATATTAATAGGAATGGGATCTACTCTTCAACAGTCTAAGGAGAAAAATGATTAAAAGGAATGAAATGTATATGGTTACATAAAATCACATAGTAAAAACAGTAGGACTACAGCCTGTTAACGGTCAGATGCAGTTACACTCGTCAAGTATTTACTTTTTTTAGTCTAATTACTGCAGCGCAGACGAAAGGCCTGCAGCATTCCATCTTCTGAATCGAGCTTTGATGGTGGCTGATAGTCTGGAAATGATCCATTTCCTTCCCACTTGTCCCTCCTTTGAAGTCAGAACTGTTTGTGATAAACCTCGGTGATAAACCTTGGTGGCCTCTTCTATGGACGGTAGTGGTACCAGGAGATACCTCAGATCAATATCGATTATGATTCATAAAGTATCATTTTAGTTTTGTTTTACTTTTTGCCCTCATAGATCACCGAGAAGGATCTTGCTGCAGATATGCTCAAAACTGGTATATTTTTCTAACGAAAGAGTAAATATCTGTGATTCTAAAACAAGTGAAAGGAAATGCACAGGTTAACTATTTATGGTCATTTATTGAAGATTGCAAATAACTGAAATTATCGACACGGAAAAGATTATGACACTTACAGGTCTGAATGTCTGTTTTGATTAATTCTGGATTAATCACTCCGCCCTAGAAGATCAGTAATGACAGTACACGTCTTTACATACTCACTAAATCCTCCCAAAAATAATTTTCACATTGAAAGCGGTTCACAGGACAAACTGAAACTGATATCTGAAAGTTATTAGTCCGAATTCAACCATGTTCAGTGGTTTTCTGGTTATATGGTTTAGTCCGGTTTGCAGATGTGTGTGGAAAACTCTGAAATACGTAGGTGAAAAAGTTATCCAGTTAACCCTTGAACCTGGTTACTATGGTGTCTGAAACAGACCTGCAAAGACTTTCTGTATAAAATATATAAACCTGCTGGGTTACTATTGCACGGCACTTTTTATTTACTTAAGTCATGATGACAAATGAAACAGTACAGTGACAATAATGTTGACATCTTAACTGATTTTTTTCCCGTCTCTCTTTACATAAACACTGTGACTGAAAACACAACGTGCAAAATGCATTTGCATTAAAAGTGCTACACAAATAATGTAGGATTGATATATTATTTTCTGTGTATAGAAATAATCCTGTAAATACAATTGGATCTGCATAAAGTCATGGTTAAACATGAAAATGTGTGTTGGGGATGAAGTAACTACTTTAACAAGAATAATGCTGAGCAGTTACTGATTTTATTGCTTTAACTGTAGTCGGATACTGGATGAAGCCACATAAGATCATTTTTTACCGTCTGAACTCCATTTCTCCTTTCTCAAGGATCTTTCGTCATCAGTTTCTAACGTGCTTCCAATGATGCTACAAACGGACTGTTATCGTATAGTAAAATGTTCTTTCATTATCACTTTTCTGATACACAGCTACATATTGCTTCATTACCTCAATGATACACTAATTAAATCCTCTTCCTCTGACATAAACTCCTTAGTGTTCATAGAAAAGTTGTTGGCAGCATGAGACTGGATCCACAATGTGAAGGTTCAACCTTATTATTCATACTAAAAGGATTACTGGTCCCCACTCGTTATTGGGGATAGTTAAACTGATCCACTGCAAGGAAAGCTCCTGGCATGTTTCTGTCAAATGCTATGAGTTAGAAATAAAAATTACATCAGATTAAGTGACCTTGATCCGGGTATTTTAAATGCTGGGATAAAAAAAACTTCTTCTCAGACAGTTTTGAAAAAAAGGCATCAACCTCACTTCACCTTAGTTCACTTGATTCTTTTACAAATAACCAAAATGTCTATATGGCACGGCTGGGCAGTTAATCAAAAATCAATCAAAACTGACATTTGGAACCTATAACCAAATAAATTTGGTCCATTTCCGTTATTTTAATTATATTCATTAAATGACAATAAATAGTTAATCTGTGCGTTTCCCTTCACTTATTTTAGAATCACAAAGATATATATATATACACTCTTTCATCAGAAAAAATAACCCAGTTGTAATCGTTATTACTTTTACTTTTACTATTATTGCACCAAAACCGTCATCGGTGAGCTGTGTGGCCAAAAAACGAATAAAACGCTTAAATAACTGTTTGTTAATCATATTAATCATTGGTATTGAGTTGAGGCCATCTCACCCAGTCCTATTATATAGTTATAATAATTACACAGATACTTAGCAAGTCAGCAAAGAAATACACAAATTGCTGCTTGCCATATTTAGATTATATTAAAAGCAGAAATGGTCAGTCGTATATATTGTTAGCTTCTAAATGTAGGAAAAATCCAGACTCCCCAAAGAAAAATGTATATTTATTTATATATATAAATAACCCTGCCTCTCAGCTGGCTCTGGTAACACTATGACCCTGAACTTCAGTTTTTTTTTTTTACCAAAATATTTTTATTGAAGTTTTCCACTTTGAGAGTACAGTCATGTAACAGTCTGAACAAGCTTCCAATATAAATAATACTTGACAGTATCTTAAAACTAGGAGCCCTTTTGGTCTACAACTGGTTCAAGTTGGAGAAATGTTAAAATAAAAAGTGGAATAACAAACAAACAAACAAAAGACAGCAACAAAACAGCTTCTCAAAAAAAAAAAAACAGGGGTAAATGATCAATATCTGATTGTGAACAATTCTACTCGTACATGTTGTACTGCAGGTTCCGAAATATCAACAGTCCAACAAGCCTTCTAACAAATCTAAGTCCTTTATAAAATTAATAAAAGGACCCCAGATCCTCTCAAAAAGATATTGTTTGGATTTCCTAATATATACTATTCTTTCCAGCGGCAAATTAGATAACATCTGCTTTAACCATTGGGTGACGCTTGGTCTGTTGACATTTTTCCAAGCCAAAGCTATACACTTTTTTTGCAGATAACAGGCTTATATCTATAAAAGTGCATTCTAATTTACTAAAGTTATGGTTTTCAGGGTATAAAGCTAACAGGAATGATTTGGGATCTAATGAGATTGGTTTTGAGAGAATTCTTTCAATTATGTCTTTCACCTCCTCCCAAAATATGTTGATTTGCGTACTAAGGTCCCTTTAGAATTACACTTTACACAAAGATCTGGGATGTTATGATTATATTTATTTAAGTGCACAGGTGTAATATACAACCGCATTAACTGAACTTCAGTTTTTTGAACAAATGAATGAACAACAAAGTGTCATCTCATGTCCCTTTTCAACTTCTCTTCAAGGACTGAGGCAATTATTCATTTATTTTTCCTCACTATGTCAATTTTAGCATTTCATATCACAAACATATACAGCACTATTTCCAACATGATCTCCACTTTGACTACCTGAGCCCCCCTGATGCTTCACCTGAGGAGGCCCCCCTCCACTCTGGAAACCTCTCATCTAAACACAATAACCTCTCTGGTCCGTTTTAAAGCCTGGCACGGATACGTGCGTTTCTGATTAAATATTAAAGACACTGTACTTTGCTCTCTGCACACCATTCCGTGTGTGCGGTAAGGCGGCAGTAAATCAAAGCAGAATGAGGAGGAGCGTGTTTACTGCCAGCTGTCAGTTTGGAGTGACAGCGTGAAGCAATCGTTATTGACTCTTTTAAATCCGTTTTGTCAGTAACTGTGGGACAAACGTCTTACCTGGAAGTAGAAAGACTTTTTCACCAAGGCCCGTGGAAACAGACCCTTCGCCATTACAAAAATAGATCATCTCAATTCGCGGTCCTGGCTTAAGGATACCATCCAAAACCCTCATAAAAACAGCTTCTTCTGCATCAAACGAGTGGCACGCGAGGCATCATGACAGCATGATGACAGATTACAGCCTCGTTTACCGGTCCTCGGCCCCGGACTCCCGGTTTGTGTCGTTGATGTGAATCGTCCTGATATTCGACTTGCCAGCACCTTTCCTCCCCGCAGAAGCTGCCGATTTTTAAGAAAAGCAACATACCTCAAGCTGGAGAAGAAAAAAAAAAAGCCATACGCTCAGGGCGCAGGCGCAAGTTATTCGTCTACCAATCGAGTTTAAGTTTTCAACAGTCAATGGTTTTTACCTTTTTTAACAGAAAATGTCTTTCAAAGCGCAGTCACCGCTGCCCGACATCATTTACTTACAGCTTTAAACAGCGGTGAGTAATGATGCTAAATATCCTAAATTATTCAAAGGCCATATAGTGGGTCAAATATATGGGATAGACAGGGAGAGCGAAGACAGGCTTCCGCTATACCCTTTCACAATAAAAGTCACAATGCTATAATGACGGTGACCATGGTGACAGATCCATCTAGCCACGACTCTAAATGCAACTTCCGGTCAAAAAAAGCAGGTCTAGTCTGTGGTCAAAAAAGACTCGACAGCCTGCCAGTGGGACTAGAGATGGGAAATAGTCACCTTACCGTCTCATATATCTACATGTCAATGTTTATTAATATATGCTGTCCCATTAAAAAAAACAAAAAATCATTCACTTCACTGTTTCTGTTGTGACGAGTGGTCACAAAACTGTGAGAGTTAAGCAAAAACTTTTTTTCATATACACTTAAAATATGAAACTGTTTTTGTTAGATATATCTTTTTAATGTGTGTAACAACTCATGGTTTCCTTTATATTTTTTACTCACTTTGGCTGTGGAGGTACAAGAGTGATGCTGGAATGGTCATTAAAACGTTTTGAAAATGTTGGAGAGTAAAAATATGAGATTACTAAATCAGATAGGAAATTAATTAATAAATCAATAGATAAATAGTCTAATTTATCAATTATTTTTCTTATTGGATATTAGCATTTAAAAAAGGAAATAACAATTAATTTGTTATTAAATCATGCAATTTTAAAATGCATTTGAAAAAGAGTAATAGATAACTTAATTTTCAAATTCATTTATGAATACATTTTCTACTTTGCCATCTAGAAATGTAATTCCGTTTCCATCTCTGTTTTGCTTTACCCACTGCATTTCCAGCCATTATTATTGAAAGCTGAGAAACAGGAAAGCGGGGCAGAGAGAGGAGGAAGACATGCAGGGTCACTGAGGGTCACAGGCTGGGAGTCAAACCTGCGACCACTGCAGGAGAACATTAGCTTCTGTATATGGGCTGCTCCTCAACCAACTGAGCTTTCTAAATCTATTACCTTCTAATTTTATCCTCTTCTTTTACCTTTTCCATGGCACTTTGGGCGCTTGAGCAAAGAAAACCAAGGTAAACAATGCAAAGCATTTCCTAGAATGCAACAAAGCTCTCTGCTGGGTTGTTGCGTTGAATCAGAATCCAAATTTGCTTTATTCACCAAGTACGTAAACACATACCAGAAATTCTTTGCTGGCAGTTGTTGTTTCTCTGGTATGTGGTGTGAGAAATATTAAGTCATGGTAAATAGTAGAGCTATTTTCTTATGTGCAATAAATAATAGTGCATCATAAAAAAGAAAAGGATAATTGTAATTGCTGAAAATGTCCACAATTTGTATACCTAACTGTTTAGCAAAGTGACTGCTGTGGGGAAAGAGTTGCTCTGTGCCTGTTAGTACTGGTCTGGAGAGCTTTGAGGGGCCCGCCAGATAGGAACAATTCACAGAGACTGTGTGCAGGGTGAGAGGAGTCCTTTATGATGTTTCCAGGCTTCTTTTGAGTCCTGGAGCAGTACAGGTCCCAGACAGAGGGCAGGGGGGTCGGTGGGTGGGTGGGGGTCCGATGAAACATTCAGCAGTTGCTCACAGTGCACTGCAGTCTGGTTTTGTCCTGCTTGGGAGCAGCAGGGATCCCCATGGCATCTCTGGCCTTAATATGTGTTCGTTATTGTCTACTTAGCTGTGTAACCTGAAAGCTAGACGTCTAAGTGGGTTATTTTTCTGCAGCATTGTAACTCGCTGTGCTGAGTTTTCTTTCGTTTTAATATATAGTCAGCTCAGACATACCAATGGAGTAAATAAAGTATATTTTATGTGAGTTGGACCAGCTGTTTTTACAGATACAGTATTGCATCAAACTATCATTCTACCCGACTTAAAGGAAATGAAGAAGAAATAGCAGCGGGAAATATAAAGATCAGGAAGAACAAATCCACCACGCAGACCAGTCACATTTTTTTTGTGGTCCACTTTGACTTGAGGTGAAGTTACATTTGGAGAGAGGTGCACGTCATGTGGAGTCTCGGGTGTAGCCTTGATGCAGTAGAATAACTCAGCTTTTAAATGTCATATTCTGCAGTACTCAGGTAGCCTCTGTTGAGAAAGTAAATGATGTAGAAAATCCAATTTCAAAAGGGATTTGAAAATACTTTGGAAAAAAGAAGATGGAAATTAGAAATGGAATTACATTCCTAAATGAACCTAAATGAACCTGTGAATTCAAATATTTATTTCTCTTTTTGAAAAGGGATTTGTAATACATTTTTAAATGACATAGCTGCTATTTACTGAACACCTTTTTAAAAAATGCTTATTAAAATACTCAATTTAAAAATAGTGCACGAATTAGACTATTGATCTTCAGATTAATTAATTAATTTTCAAAAATCCAATTTAGTATTGTATATTTATATTTCCTAATTAATTATTGGTTATCAAAATGGTTTATTACCATTCCAGGGACATATCTGGTCCTCCATATACCATCAGAATAAAAACCCATGTGAAAATATACGTTCTCCGACCAAAATAAAACATCTTGTACTTCTTTAAGGGGCGGATATTCTGTGCTTAGTAAATGCCCTGCCTACAATTTCAAATGTTTGAAAATGGTGAAGGCAGCATCGATCATCAGCAGCCGCAGCCGTGGTTTAAGCGCTTCCCATAATGCACTCCCCGATCATCAGCGGGAAACCAAAATGGCGAATGTGCTGGGGGAAAATGATCCGTTTGTTATTTTTTGAGGAAAGCACGAGCCCTGCACGTTTACGGAGAGTACACATTTAAAATAAATTCTACCAAAAGAGACGTGTGGAAAAACAGCGTCACTCTTATTCAGCAATTTTGTCGTACGAGTCATTTGTAGAAGCGGAGGTGACCGAATGAGGTATTGTTGTCATGTTTTCCTCCCGTTGGGGCAGAGGGGGTCTGGTGGCTAGCGGGCTGGCTGCGGCTTCTACTTTGCATATAGATTGTTCGTGTTATCGGTATGGTGTGGCTTTTAAATTTTTTACATGCAAGCGATTATTTGATTATGCAACCTAATCTCAAACTGGCCCTTTATCCTCTCCAGTGGCAGGTATTATGTTCACTCATTATCTGAACAAAGGGAACCCAGAAGTGACGGACAGGAACTAAAGGGGGACGTTAAGCCTGCAATTTAAAAACCCTTTTACCATTTTCTGCTTGATATTTTACTGTCAGAAAAGAAAAACGACTGTCAAAATTTGAAATGATATGTGTGAATTTACAACTGCCAAACTATTTTGGGATGCCACTGCTCAAAATATATTGAATAATCGTTGGTTCGGATGTGTTTTGTGAGGAGGAAAAGCTAGTGGAAATACCAAGGCAGCCAGCGTCAAATTAATTGCCACTTAGCGCTAATTATGAGTCTAATCACCTGTTTTATGTACCAGGTGCAGGGGAAATGGTATGCCTTTCACTCATTGTTTTGTGAGATACTCTGTAACCACACAATACCCTCATGTACTTTCATGTACTAGTTCCCATTCTAGTGTGTGAGTGCATCTCTGCCTATGTCTTTACGCCATTTATATTGTGTGTGTATATATATATATATATATATATATATATATATATATATATATATATTATACATACATACATAATAATATTGATATCTTTGAATATGTCCACAGATAGCTTTATACACTTGGCTTATTTGAGCTGCAGTAAATAAAAATGAATAGTGTCTTGTAGCATTGTTCGTTGTATTACTATCTTTCTTCTTTTTCCATCTTTTGTCTGTATTTTCACCTGCACTCAGGAAAAATAACAATGTTGCACCTGTAAATGTATCCACAACTGATAGAATATTATCTAGCAGCATATGTATTCTATAGAACATAACCCTTATGCTTTACCTCTTAAGTTTTTCAGTGTTGTTAATGCATGTCTCGCCCTTTTCTGTTTCCTCTCCCCGTTTGTCAGAGACTCGGGGGTTGTGGATCACCTGCCTGCCCATCACAGAGCTCACCCCCAACGGCAGCAGCAGGCTGTGCCGTTGTCACCTGGCAGCCTCTCTGCAAGGGGGGAGTATGGAGAAGATGGCATGTCTGCTAGGTTTACAGAGGGACAGGATGTGTTGGCCCGCTGGTCAGACGGCTTGTTCTATTTGGGGACAATAACAAAGGTTAGTATGAGGGAGGAAAGTCTGCCTTTGGTGCTGTAGAAAATGTTTCATCAGGTGCTGGACAAGTGGCCTTTTCATTACCTGCTTTCAACAGGCTTTCCTTGTTGTCTTTCCCAAAATGTGGCTGTGCAGTAAAAAAAAAAAAAAAACTTTATTAATTTTTCCAGATAGATCGAGACAAGCAGAGATGCTTTGTGGTTTTTGAGGATCAGTCAAAGTCTTGGGTTCTTTGGAAGGATATTCAGACGGGTAAGTTTTTCCACCCTCAAGGCCTGAATGTTTATGGTATATCTGAATGTGATCAATAAATTGATGTTCTTTGCTTATAATTTATGAAGAATCTAATGATACATGTGAATTTAATTTCACCTGGAAGTACATTGGGTTTGAATACTGCAGAGTAATTTCTGCATGAAATGTTCCTGACAGTTAACTGTCCACTGTATCAGCACAATAGCAGTGCACTGCTTACAGGTGGAGATAAGCACATTAAAAATGCACAAAGCAGCTGGGGTTTCTAGACACACCACTTAGAATGCAAACACAACCAATTTTTGTGTCTTTATAGAATAAAACATTATATGATTACTGAAGCAAAATATTAATGATAAAAAAGACAATGATAACAGGAGCTGCTGTAGTTGCTTTTCTGAATGTAGTTTGGATTTGCAAGCATTGATTTATCATACATCGTCTTCACATAAACCTGTATTAGGACCGGGTAATATGATCTAAAATTAATATCACAGTTAACTGAAGATGTTATCTCAATACATTTAATGAGTCATTACTTTTGCATTATTTTATTTTTTGCTCTCCAAGATCACTGACAAGGTTTTTTTCTTGTAAATATGCTTAACTTTTAAAACTGGGATATTTTTCTTTTGGAGAAATGGCAAATATCTTAGTTTTCTTTAAATAAGTGAAAGGAAGCGTGCACCGGTGAACTACATATGGTAATTCATTAAATATTTCATGGAATAGAAATAATCTAACATTCAGAACCTATAACGAAATCTTGCCCACCTCAATATAAGTAATTAATTTTCAATTAATTGCCCATCCCTACTGGGAATACTCTGTTAAAGAATTTCAGCCATTATCTCTAGTTTTGTAGATCTCACTTTTGCCACTTTTTGAATAATGAAGTAACTGGTAAATCACATTTTTTGGAAAGCTGAGGTCAGTGTCACTGGCCACACCCAGGATTGGTTCCTGCCAGACCTGTCAAATCAAGAGATGACTGAAATACAACCTGTGTGACAAACGCCAGAAGATCCCAAAAAGAAAGACGTCATGCTGCGATCCAAAGAAATTCAGGAACAGATGAGAAACAAAGTAGTTGACATCTATCAGTTTGGAGAAGGTTGCAACTTTTTTGCAACCTTCTTTGGGACTCCAGTGAACCACATTGAGAGCCGTTATCTACCTTCAAAGACTACCCCAGGAGCACAGCAACAACTCATCCAAGAGGTCGCAAAAGAACCCACCACAACATTTAAAGAACTGCAGCCCTCACTGGCCTCAGTTAAGCTCAGTTTTTATGATTCACCCATCAAAGAGAGACGAGGCAGAAATGGCATGACGGCAGAGTTCCAGGGCGTAAACCGCTGCTCACCAAAAACAACATAAAAGCCCATTTCACTTTGGCCAAAAAGCACCTTGATGAAAACCAAGACTTTTGGGAAAATATTCTGTGGACTGACAAAACAAAAGTTGAACGTTTTCTGAGTTGTGTGTCCTGTTGCATCTTCTGTAAAAGTAACAACATTTCAGAAAAAGAACATCATACCAACAGTCAAATATGGTGGTGCTGCTTTGCTGCTTGAGGACCTGGACAACTTGTTGTAATTGATGGGACCATGAATTTTGCTCTCTACCAGAAAATGATCCAAAACACACCAGCAAGTCCACCTCTGAATGGCTAAAAAAAACAAAATGAAGGTTTTGGAGTGAACTTATCAAAGTGCAGACTTGAATCCAACTGAGATGCTGTGGTAGACCTTAAAAAGACAGTTTGTGCTTGGAAACCCTCTAGTTCGGCTGAATTGAAACAATTCTGTAAAGAACAGTGGGCCAAAATTCCTCCACAGTGATGTGAGCGACTCATTACCAGTTATTGCAAATGCTTCACTGCATCTGTTGCTGCTAAGGGTGGTACAATCGGTTATTAGTTTAGGGAGCAATTACTCTTTCACATAGTGTCATGTAGGTTTGGAGAGTTTTTTTTTCTCCTCCTAAAATCACCACCTAAAAACTGTGTGACAAATATGCAAAAAAAAAAGAATCACAAATGGGGCAAATACTTTTTCACAGCATTGTATATGGCAAAAGCAGGATCTAAAATTATATCTAAGTAATTGGTATTTACTGTATTTTTGTTGTGGCCTGATTAATTACTAGTTTACAGATGTCGCATTTTTTTGTAACAATGTAGGTTGGTTGTTGTTCCTGACTACATCTATCAATTTCAGGGGATGAAGATGATGAAGATGACGAGGACGATGACATTGTGTGCTCCATATGCCAGGATGAAACTTCAGAAGAGCCCAATGAGATCGTCATCTGTGACAAATGTGGCCAGGGTACAGTTTCTCTAATGTTGTTACACTAACATTGAGCACACAGTACAGTTGTTTTGTCTTTATAAATGGAAATTGACAATTTTTGACAAGGAGAGTCAGACTGGTTTATTGTTGGGTGGGTATTATTGAGTAATGCGAGATATCTGTCAAATTTATTGGTAAAAAGAGTCAATAAATTAAAATAAGTCGTTTGCATAGTTTGTTCCCCAGAGGGCGCTATGCCGCCACCCGTTGGCAACCCAACAAACTTTACACTAAGAACTTTAATGCATTTTTTCTTCTGGTCAGAGACATTTGTCGTGAAAATAAAACGAGTATATTTTTTTAAAAGGCACCGTTGTGTCTTTATGACTCATAGAATTCATAACAAAGCTGTTTGTTTGGTATTTTTGGAATAAAACATTATCAGTCTATATGTTGGACTATCAGATTTTCGCATCAGCAAACATCAATATTGGTCTTGCAATTCCTGTGTTAGTTGATCTAACACAAAATTTGATCTTTTTACAAAGGTGCTTATATGGCAACTGTGTGTAAATATGTAAATTCCTCTTTAGGCTACCATCAGCTGTGTCATTCTCCAATCATTGATGCTGCCGTCATCGACTCCGATGACAACTGGCTGTGCTCAGAATGTGAACTCACTTCTATATCCAAGGTACAGCTTTGATTTTTTTTTTGTTTGTAATATAATTTTATAAAACTTGAGTGTGTGTGTTTTTTTTTTTTTTTTTAAAGTTAATTCTGTGGATGATTTATGTAGTAAATGTTTTTGTCCTTGTCTTTTACAGAGGGGGAGTGCACACAGGAAGCGGTATCTGCCAAAAGTTTTTTGAAAGATGAGCAACAGCCCCAGCAGGATATGGAGCTACACCTGTCCCTCCCATATACCTTAGACGAACTCGCGTGGGACCAGAGCCACAAGACTAACATCCAGCAGTGCTATTGCTACTGTGGAGGCCCAGGAGAGTGAGTAGCACGATATGAATTCATTTAAGAATTTGATAAACGGTTCTCTGTATGCACATAACGCTGTATATTAATACAAGGCTGGTCTGTCTGTTGTTTATTTGCAGGTGGTACCTGAAGATGCTACAGTGCAACAGGTGTCTGCAGTGGTTCCATGAAGCCTGTCTCCACTGTTTAGAGATGCCCATGCTCTACGGAGATAGGTGCAAAAACTTACCCTCTATAAAATTAATACAGTATGTTGCTCAGTTTAGTATGTATTTATCGCTATTATTGAGAAAGTTCCAGATTTAGTGCCATGTGAAGCCTAAGTTTTGTCAGACATAATAGATACTGGGCATCAAACACGGCAGTGATCATTGCTCGGACAGCGTGTCATACCCACCTGATCAAACACATCTTCAGCCATGAATTCATTATTGTTGTTGCCTCTTTTTAACTTAAAAAGTTGAATAGAGAGAAAAAGCATCCTTTAGGTCGGTGACATTGATGGGATTTGTTGAAAGCAACAGTGTGACCTGCGTAGTTGCGAGGCTATTATACATCTGTTCTTTTGTGATTACATGTAGCCAAAGATGACAAAGATGACAGCTCCTAAAGTGACATAGAACAGCTGCTTTATTGACCATCATATACAAACAGGATGGTTTGTTTCATTGTAGTGGGTTCGGTGTGACAGTGCTGGTTCTGATCTCAGTAATTTCTGCTGATATTTTGCATAACTGTTTCCAGTTATAGTTGGATGAAACTTAAAAGAAGTGTCACATTTGTTTATTTTGCCTGGTGAATTGCAACAACCATTTGTCTTGTCTCTCCCCCCCAAAGGTTTTATATATTTATCTGCTCTGTTTGCAATGGTGGACCAGAGTACCTCAGCCGACTCCCTCTCAGCTGGTAGGAAAATCTTAAATCTTAAAACTGTAAAATTATGAGATACACTCGTAATTTATACTCCTTTTTGGACCGATAGAGTAATAAAAATATAACACATTTCAGGAAGGACATCACACATCTGAGCCTGTACAACTTGAGTGTGATTCATAAGAAGAAGTATTTTGACTCCGAGCTGGACTTGATATCTTACATCAATGATAACTGGGAGCTGCTGCAGCTGGGGAAGGTAAGGACGTCTGCACTACATTGCTCAAGGGATAATCTACAAATATAATTTAAAGAAAAGTTCTATTTTACTAGTATTGTTAAATATTTGACTACATGTCATAAAGAGGACATTTTGAATTATGTCAAGAATTGGCAACCACTCTGTTACATATGAATGATTTTCCATATCTTTACCAATATAATTTAAAGTAGCTTGTTAAAAAAAAATCCCAACTTTGTTGCACTTAGATGGATTTTTGAAAGTTAGTTTTTATGACAGTGTAATGTTGCGTTTCTGTTTGGACTGCAGCTCGCCAGCACTCCAAGGTCTGAGCGATATGAAAATATTCTTGAGGCCCTAAACAGCAATAGCTGCATGTAAGTTCATCCAACACTTTCAAGTGCTTGTTTTGACTAAACTCTGTTAACATCTTCCAGTGTTCCAGAGTTTTCTCCCACTCTGAATGTGTTGCAGCCTCTCACTACCTCCTCTTACCTCTTCCAGATTCATGTCTGGGAAGGAAGTGAAGAAAAAGAAGCACTTGTTTGGCCTAAGAATCCGTTTCCCCCCCGTTCCTCCCAACTGTGATGAGCCGACGAACAGGATGATGGAGAAGACCTCACATGAGATCACCATTAAAGGATGCAGATCCACAAAAGCCCTGTCTAGCTTGAGGTAAGACGTCATTTTAAAACATACTGAGGACTACATCTATTTTTATTTTTTTCCAAAGTTGATCCACATTCGCCTTTTAACTCTGTATTTGAAAAGATTTCTGTCTACATCATACTGCCATAAATGTGGTGTCGTGTGGTTATCTTTGTTCACTGGATTTATGCCAACAAGTGAAAACAATATGCTGGTGTAGAATCTCGCTCATCCAGGTCATCAATCAAAGAAACTGGGCTTCCCTTTCTTTGTGTTTGAAAAAGGTGAAAACGGGCTGAAAAACTCCACTGAACTAAAACTAATACTGCATATTGTTCTCATAATGGTTTTCCCTTTCTACATGTGGAGTTGAGTCCATGGTGGAGGCTGCCACTACGTCATTCCTTGCAAATATTTAGCTTACGTCTTATTCGCATAGAACCAATATTACCTAGGTACCTGCAGAAATTTGGCATCGAGGCCTTGCTATTTGTTAAACAATTAATTTTTAATTCAGTGAGACTTTGAATCATGGTATGAATCCTTGGTTTATGTGTGCATAATGAGGCAACCATATTGCTCGGGAATGTCCGTGCAAAAAAAAAAAAACAAAAACAACAGAACACTGTTAATACTCCCTGCACACACTGTGATAATGAGAGCGCCACTGCCCCCTACTGGAGTACATGTGCAATTACACTTTGTTCCAGTAGGGCAAAAAAAAAAAAAAGACTTGTTCCCCGGAGTTGCGCCCCACTATTTGAGAAGGACTGCTGTAACTGAACCTTTTTGTTTTAGTAAAGACTTGATGCTGTCAGATGAGTGTTTGAGCTTGATGAACAATAGCTTTATCACATGCTGCTTTCACATGTTATAATTTCAAAGTTGCTCTTTTTTTTTTTTCCTGCTCTGTGCGGCTTGCTTTTAATGGGCAATGCTTAATTAGTGAGCTTAATGGTGTCCCCCCCCCCACAAAAAAAAAAAAAATCAAAACTGTTATATGTGGTGAACGTGATATAAATATACTTGCCATGATTATGACAAGAATAAGGTAGAAAAGACAGCTAGAGGATTTTTCTAAATGAGACTCCTGCCTGGAAATCACTTGACATGTGCATTCACACGGGATTAAAATTATCCCATGGCTTCTGTGTCGTCTGAAATAGAGGAGGTAATTCGTGGTTGAATTTTTACTTCTCAAATTGCAGACATGTCACTTTATTAATATTACAGATGTTGTCTCCAATTATCCCATATAACCGTAGGTCCCCAGGTGTTCCTGCTCCAGTGTGAATAGTGCATTAGTCGTCATTTCCAAATGCTTTTGGTTGTTTTATACATATTAGACCAGAGCGGATGCATTTGCAAACTAAAACAGGACTTACTACGGATCCAGGATTTTCCAATTTTGAGCGTCAAATTTGCTGGAGGAATGCGTAAGCATAATAATTTTACATTTTTAGATGAAAACATATTAATGTGGACAGAAGCTGGATATTCCCATCCAACACTTTCAGATGACTCTGACCAGCAGCAGCAAATCTAACTGTGACAAGGGAAAAGGTGGAGATAATGCAGTCTACCTGTGAGATTTTTCACAAATTATCTTGGTTGTTTACATCTTTTCACTCCACTAACCAGGCAGCTGCCTGTGATGTCATCCACCCATTTGCCACCAAC
Source organism: Hirundichthys speculiger (assembly GCA_018398805.1). NCBI lineage: Eukaryota > Metazoa > Chordata > Actinopteri > Beloniformes > Exocoetidae > Hirundichthys > Hirundichthys speculiger. The sequence continues at coordinate 379,129 of JAGFBZ010000660.1, forward strand.
TGATTTTATTGTCCAAGTACCTATAACTATTGAAATATTAAATTATTCTAAAACCTAAACAAAACAAAGGAATTGAAAAGTGGAGTGCTGCAAAGCAGAAATGTTCACTTTTCATCTTCCCAATTCTTTCTAATGTGGTGCTGATCTGCAGTTAAACCTTTTTAATACACAGCTGTCATGACTTATGAAACTTTTTTTTTTTATGTTGAAGTCCCAGTACTTTAATCAATGGCACAGAGAAGAAGAAAAAGAAGAAGAAAAAAAAGAAAAAGCGGAAGCAAGGAGCAGATTCTCTGGAGACTCTTGCTAAACCCCAGTGCTCCAGTGAGCTCTTGACCCAGGTGTGTATGCATGCTTGTTATTCCTTTTTAATAGTGTTTAACCACATGGGTGTGAGCAACAGATGTTGACAAAATACTAATAATTTTCACTTTGACAGGAAACAAGAAAGCGTTTCCCCCTAGAGCCACATGCATTGGATCATTTAACTTCTGTAAAGTAAGTGAGCAATTACAAATTGTATTCTAATCTTGACTGTTTTAGTATTCAGCTCTGAAGCTGCTGTAAAGTGGCTGCATATTGTATTGTTTCAGCATCAACAAGTGCACATGCCCAATAATTATGGTCAACTATTAGGAAACCCATCTGTTTATTGTATATACCTGCTCATTCCTAATTTATGGTCTCAGAGGTCTGCTTGAGCCTACCCCAGTCATCTCCAGGTGAACGGCTAGCTGTCACAGGGCCTGTTAGGACATGAAGTATCTTAAGCCATACTACAAGTTTTCTGCTACTTGATGCAAGAATAAACTCACAGACTACTTGTATTTAGATTAGTCATGGAAAAAATGATATACAAGTCACATTCAAAGTTTCAGTAACAAACATCTGATGGGATCTTCTGATAATGGTACAATATAATATTCATACTAGCGTGATTTACTAGCGTCCTGGAGATGTGTCAATTTTTCAAACGGTGATCATGAATGATGCAAGCAACAGTACTGATCCAGATGCATCTCTGTTAGTACTACGTCAAAGTCCTGAGTGCGTTTGAACTCTGCATGTTCAGTTGAGCAATTGGGCCCTGCAGTTGTAGTCATCTTGGAAAATGTTATATAAAGATATTATAGGCTAAAAGATTTCTTAATTGTTCTTGTATATTTTGCATATTTTTTGGCACGATTTCTGCAGTCATATAAGATCTTAAGTCCCACACTTCACAATTTGCATTTGCTCAAACTTGAGTGCCATGTCCAGAATGGTATGTGCACCTTGAATAATGATCACCTTGCTTGAATTATAAGCAACTTCTGATGCAGAGGTGCAGACAGATGTTGAATTGCATAATTGGTAAAGAAAAATCATGTACAAATAAACTTCTCTGTTGTAGCATCTACGTGTGCCAAAATGTTTTGTTTTGTTTTGTTTTGTTTTTTTTAAATGGGGGGGGGGGGAAGCCAGGAGAATAATGTGTTCTAGAATAATGTATCACTGCATTGATCTTCGGTTGGCTGTAGTTCAGTTGGTAGAGCGGGTCGTCCAGTCACCGTAAGGTTGGTGGTTTGACCCCTGCTCCAACCTGTTCACGCCAGAGTGTCCTTGGGCAACGCACTGAACCCTAACTTGCCCCGTGTGGGCCTGGCAGCGCCCTGCATGGCAGCAGCTGCCCACTGGTGTGTGTGTTTGGGAATGGGTGAATGAGAGGCCAATGTTTGAAGAGCGCTTTGGGGGCGCCATGATGGTGTCTCTAAAGTATTATACTGTATAAGTGCAGTCCATATACCGTCCCCTGTCTGCAACAGTCCAAAATCGTGAAGTGTGTAGGAGCCCTTAAATCCATTACAAACACTTTAAAATATCCCACTTATCTGGGTCTGGGTTATATATGGCTCATTCACATTGTACCTGTACTGTTTATAATATCATCAGGCAGTATGAACTATTAGGCACGCTATCAGAGGACCTGAATATTAGATATGAAATATGGAGAAGTAATTATCCTGTAGAATTGAGCAAAGTATCCAGTTTATATGATGGAGTCAAGGTTTAAGCAGGAATCATCCTTGTGGAAATAAAGTGGGTTTATTTATTTATTTTTAAATAAATGTTAAATCTTCAGTATTATAAAACAATCTATCTGCACCCATCAGTGTTAATTTAACTTCACTGTTAGGGTCTGTATAAAATAAAAAAAGTTTGTTTTCCTATTCTGCTTTACTTTTGTATATTGACTGTGTGTTAAAACTAAAAAACGTCTTTTCAATCTAGTAGTCTGAATTAAGAAGACGATTGTTTGTTGTTGTTTTTTTTTTTTTTTTTTTTTAAAGATTTATTATAACTAATTTATTTACACAGGTGTAGTGTCATGGTACTCACCTACTGTTTTTTTTTTTTTTTTTTGTAAAGTGACAGGTGGCTTTATTGATCCAAAGCTGTGAATTTAATTCTATTTTACCATTAGAAGCTTGAAAAAAATATATCTCGCCCCCAAAAACCTTTTACAAGAACAAATAATTATCATAAATAAATTAAATTACATCTTATAGTTATTTGATTCAGTTGTACTCGACAAATGTGCCTCATATTGCTCTGGAAGTGATTCTAATCATTTTCAAATGGACCCAGGAAAACCTTTGGTTTTAAATCCTCCCTGTATCTCTTTTCTGTTTGACCTCCTCTCACCTCCAGGAATGAAAGGTCTCAGGTGTTTTCACAGACTTCAGACGTGGAATCTCTCGGAGCCCTCAGCACCTCAGAAACTACCTCAACTGGCATTTCAAGGCAGTCTAGGTATGCTTGATGTGGAACTGCAGTCTTCTATGAATTAATATTACTGTAAACGCAACACTGCTTAGGCTCACGCCCCTGTAGAGCCTTTTAGCATGACTTAGAACATTTTATCCTACTAAATATAACCCTCTTTTTTGCCCTCCAGCCTCTGTAGTTCCAACAAGATGCTTACAACAACCAGCAACATGCCATTTACATCTCCGCCTTTAAAAAGGAAACGTGGGCGACCACGGAGGGCCTTGCAGCCCCCCAACCCAGAAATCCCCCCTCACAGCCATACGGACACAAACGCTTCAGGCGCAGAGATGCTAAGCTCCCTTCCAGGGCTTCCCTCTGCAGACATAGTTCATGGCATGGACCCCACCAGTCAGCTTTCACATCTCAAGAGCTCGATCAGCAGTTACTTTGGAGCTGCAGGGCGTCTGGCGTGTGGAGAGAAGTACAAAGTCCTGGCCCGACGGGTCACGCTTGATGGCAAGGTGCAGTATTTGGTGGAGTGGGAAGGAGTCACTGCCTCGTAGGCCCGTTAGCTTCAGACCTAACCAGTACCTGCAAGAGATTTTTCTGTGCTGGTGATGTGTATTCAGAGCATTAATTGATTATATGCTTTTGTTTCGTTTAGACAAAATCATTTTTTTTTTTTGTCTGTTGAGCTTTGTTTACTGCTGTTTACTGCCATTATAACAAATTTGCGAATCAAAAATTATCGTATGGTTTAGCCGAGAGGCTGTCATTCAACCACACCTTGTTTATGTTATTCAGTTTACCTTTCATTTTCTGCTTTAAGTGATTACAGATTTCCCCCGTCAGTTCAGGAACAAGTATTCGACCTGTAAAATGCTTCTTAATCTTCCAGTGATTTAATTGAATCTTTTTTTTTGTTGTTTTGGTGTTTTTAAACCGAGGGATATGCTTTTTTTTTTTTTTTTTAAAGTGATGGCTCTTGAAGGATAAGGGAAGGAGGGGAAACTTGTAATTGTTTAATGCAGCTATCATTTAATGAGCAATTACAACACGTTTTCTTACAAACTGTGATAAATAAAAACATAACTCTTTTACAACACCCCCTCGCTCTTGTCCTAGCTACGAGTACCTTTTTGCTTTTGGCAGGAATATCCTTCAGCCCTGTTTGTTTGATAAACTGAACAATTGATGAGAAAGTGCTGCTGCAGATGTTTATTTTGTACGAAAATGTACTACAGTTATTACTCATCTTATTCTTTTTCATACAGCTCTGTTCATTGTGGCAGATTTTTAAAATTGTAATTCCAGGTTTACTTGCACATATTGTGTTTAATTTGTTAGGCAATCATCTCATTTGGAACCAGCTATTGAAGCTTGTCCACTTTTTTCTCTCTATGGTCAACTTTTCCAAAAATTTTTATCAACATTATTGACCTTTCTTTAAATATACTGATTTGAAATTGCTAAAATTTATATAATCTTAAATTACCATATTTAGTCTTGATTAGTTGGGTAGTTGAAGTGTTAGGTAAGATTAATGTTCTATACCCCCTTTTATATCAATACATTTGCTGAGCAACTTTTTTTTCACCCAATCAGACAATTGACAGCAAATATGGCTTGACAAAGGAGTTCAAATGCAAATTTATGATGCTTTCAAGTTAAATTGTTCTAGGTGATTGGTGCAACAAAAATGTTTAAGGATTTTTGCTTTTACAGTGTCTTTGTTTTTGGTCTACTCAGGATAAATAGCAAGACTTCACTGCATAGACCTGCCATTAAGGATTTGATTACAGGTTGTTCAATTAATGTTCTGAGTCTGTGTTTTTAATCGGTTTCCTCATTTGTAAGTATTTGTACCACATTAACATATATATGCTTTTTTTTTTTATTATTATTTTAAGGAAATATTATTTGTCATTTTTTTCTACCTGTTTATACAGTCAGACAGCAACCACTGGAAACTTTCAGATGCTACTTGATTGCAAGAAGTGCATATTCAGTTATTATTCACATCTCTGTTTTTCCTTATTCTTTTTGAGATGTTTCTGCTTTTTGTTGAAATGAACATTTTTTTTTTTTTTTATTTTAAATACTGCAATGAAGACAGGTCAGTGTTTGAAGCATCTCTGTACATTGTCTCAGCCTACATGTTGCTACCACTGGCTTCTAGCAGGCTTCTGTAGCCAAAGAACATACATGTAATGTCTTCGTTTCTGAGATTTGCGTAATACATTTTCTTTATATATATCATAACAGAGGTTGAGGTGTGAACCTGTTTTGTTCAAGGATGAATAAAAGTTGATATTTTGACGTGTGCTGTTTTTGTGTCAGGTAAGAACCAATGGTAACAGACCATTTTTTGTTTGCCAACCTCCTGTACGCGCCGTTGTTCTGACTACCTCGCCTCCACCAATCAAATCATAGACGGCAACTTCTCATCCAATTGTAAATGCCGTTATTGGGAATGTGGGCGGGGACTAAAAAAAAATACAAACCGCTCAGGATATCCCACGGTCAGTGCATCTACACTAAGTAACCTGAGGTATTTACCAAGTTAGAGGTGCAAGAAGTGCTTTGTGTTTATGTACTAATAGGACAAAAAAAGAGGAAAATCTGAAATACAAACGGAGTCGATCTTTCCGTAGCTTTGTTTTAAAAAACAGGAAAACGTTGAGGTTGATTCGCTAGCCACCTGTTGATCAAGAGCAGCTTTGTTAGTTTTCATGTCACCAGTGTCTGATTTAGTATTTTACATTGAAGGATTAATTAGTTACCTTTTCAGCTGTAGAAGTGAGCTACCAAAATTACATTTAGCTTCTGAAAGGTAATCTGTCTAACCGTATCGACTTGCACGGTTCATGCCAAGATTTGAAATCTTAGATCTGGAAATATGAGATTATTTATCTTGTTATAATTTTCTTATCGAGTCCACAGTACACTACCACCTCTATCGGGAATATACATTTGAAGCCTTGATAGCTAGGGAGTCTTAAAAGTAGTAATTTACTGTGAAAGCAAGCATCGGTATTTCCAGCCCTCATCTTTGTCTTGCACTATAAAATTTAGTTTCAAGTAGTTTCCAGTACTCTAACATTAGATAATAGCTGCTTAGATTTGTGAGTTTGTTTTCTTGTTCCCTGGTTAGCAGTCTTTTCAGCGCCTGGAATTAAGAATTATTTGCTGATTTTCAATGTCTTTCACTTGTTGCTTTGCTGTAGCACACACACTTATTTTAAACTGTTAAATGTCTGCCAGAGCTAAACTGGAAACTATTGTAGAGTAAAAGTATCTTGCTGCATAACTTTGAATAACTATTTCTTTTATTTTACCTTGTGTGAGTTTTTTTTTTTTTTTTTTTTTTCAGCATGCGTCTTTATTCTGATCACAGTGGGAGGACGACAGACTCACCAAGGATCTGGTCATTTTGAGGAATCTGCTTTGCTTAATGAATCATTGCATGCAAGTGTAGGACAGAAACGGAGGTGAGCTAACAACTGTCAAAACTTAATCTGCATATTAAAATAAGCAGAAAAAGTAAGAAACTTTGTACTTGGGAGGTTATTTCTTTGTCGTAACAATGCTTCTTTGCAATACAGTTTAAACTGTTTTTTTGGCTGTTAACTCATGTTTGGTGGATTGGAAGATTGAAGTCTGAAGAAAAAAAAAGACATATTGGCAGTTTAACAATTTAAATGTATTCATTTAACAAACAGGAGCCTCAGTAGCGTGTGGAAGAACCGTACACAGCTACAACAGCCTGGCACCTCCTCCTCATACGGGTCACCAGCCTGGTCACACTCTGCTGTGGGATGACTTCCCATTCTTCAAACAGCATTTGTTGCAAGTCAGCCAGTCTAGTTGTGTTGGTTACACTGGCGTGAACCGCACGCCCCAGCTGATCCCACCAGTGTTAAATGAAGTTGAGGTCAGGACTGCTGGCAGGTAGACCATCACCTCCACTCCCAAATTCTGGAGCCATCTGTAAGGCAGAATCTGGACTCATTGCTGAAGATACGTTCCTCCACATGTTCAGGACAATCAAGTGCCGCCTGGGGTACCAGAAGCTCAAAACAAGAGTCCATAGCAACAGCAAAAAAAAAAAGAAGAAGCTATTTGGCACTGGCAGAGTGGATTTGGAAAGTCTTTCATGGACACAGCCAACATACTCAGCTCTGCTGCTCATCCCACAAATGTATGGAGGTGCTTCCAATTAAAAGGGAAATAAACAAGCTCTATAAAAGTATAAGATTTATTGCCAAGAAGGATTTTTATAACAAAGAAATACTCTACCAAACACTAATTTCCTTACTTTTTGTTCTTGGTTTAGATGTTTACATTGAACTTATTCTACCATAGTATTGCAGATAGTCAGTGTGGTGCAGTGTCTTCATCTTTGATTTTCTTGCAGGTCCTGATTTCTTGTCGTTACCAGATCCTCAGGTATGAGGTGCTGCTCTGGCCCAGCCAGGCTGGATGTACCAGGACAGCCATCGCAGTGAGGCTGAGAGGTGTGCTCCTGGAGACAGCCCAGGTCCAAGGTGAGACTGAGAAAAAGACCAGAATTATGAATGAAAAGTTAAATAACACCCACTTGGAAATACTATGCACCTCCTATCACCCTGTTTCATGTTGCGTAGTTTGTGCAGTGTATGCAAACGATTGAAAGTCATAATGCAGCGGCAAGAAAAAGTATGAGAACTTTTTGGAATTAACATTTTTTTCTGCATTAATTTAATTTAAAATGTGATCTGATCTCTATCCAGATCACAATAATTAGTCACAATGTGCCAACGCTGAATAACAAACATTTATAATTTAATGTTGATCATCTCCTCTTGATTGTGTGTCTCCTTTTTGTGAGGCTTGTCACCAACAGGTGGTTGTTATGAACATCAAACTTAAACTGTCAGCAGTCAAAGCAGCTTTAAACCTCACCTCCAAACTCATGACATTAATCAGATGGCAGGTTTGGAAATTATAGACTGCATTTAGCTTTCATTGATATATTTTGTCTCTGGGTTCATGTTTTTTTTTTTCCCCATCAGCACTTTGAATGTTTATTGAGTTTGTTCAGTTAAAATGTGGGACGTTATAACTGTGTGTTTGTCTATTTTATGGCAAGTTGATACAGAAAACCAAGATTTGTACTTGCTGCTCTATTTCAATATGGTCTGCACACTTAAGAGGATTTTTTGTAGGATAAATGTAAATGCTGGTAATCGAAAGGGCCAGAATAACTTCATTATTAAGAGGTCACCAAACTGCTGCACATCAAAGTGACGCATCTCTTCTCCTGGTCAGATGACCTCATTCAAGGCCAAGACAGAAGAGATGGATTGTGTCTCTGCGAGGAAGAAGGTGGTCTGTGTGCGACAGGAGAACGCCGGCCTCACCACGCAGGACGAGCAGCTCATCAGGGATCTGAATGCGTTGCAGTGTGAACTGGCAGCCCCCAGACCACAGGTGTGACCTTAATCACCACCCAGAGGACTCGATTGAATAAACAGCATCTCGTGCTTCAACTTTCTGTGCCATTAGTGCTTTTCTCTTTTTTCCTTTTTCAAGGTCCTTCTCAGAGGCTCTCGGACTGGGGTTAATGTCAGTGTGTCTGGAATGAGTGAACAGATCCGACTGCTTGAAGCAGAGCTGGAGGTTCAAACCAAAGAACTGAAGTAACTTCATCACCTTACATGTTTACAAGTTGTTTTGATACATAGCAACTGATTTGCAACTGAAGTAGGAAAAAAAAAGAAGTTAAAATAGTTCTCAGTGAGATTCTTAGTGAAAACATATTTTATTGTGGCTTTAATTGACTAATAATGTGTCTTTGTGTGTGTGTGTGTGTGTGTGTAGAGCAGCTCAGCTGAGGGCAGACTGTTGTCAGGAAGAAGCAGCTCACGGTGACATTGTGGTGGCAACACTTACCGAAGAACTGAAGACACTGAGAGAAGAACTGGACAACCAGACAGCTCTGGGGAAAAGGTGAGGTCTAGATCTGGACAAAACACACTATTTCATTTTCTTTTTTTTACATGGAGGAAGGAGAAGTCCTATCACTGAGTCTGTGGCAGGATTTAACAGGATGTGTTCCTCTGCAGGGCCGAGCGACAGAGGAACCAAGCTCTTCAAAACGCAGAGAAACTCAAAGAAGCTTTCACTGATTATAAGGCCACAATTTCCATGAAGCTCAAAAAGGTCTATTTATTTAGATCTTTCTTTATTTTACTCAATACATTTTGTACTTGTGTGTTGATGTTAAAAGAAATATTTAACTTGTCATTTTTAAGGTGATGGAGAGTGAGAGCAACGTGAAAGAGAGTTTAATTGAGTGTGCCAGAGAAAAGGAAGAGCTGGGAAGGAAGCTGAGCGTGTTGGAAGAAGAAAAGGCAGAACAGAACCTGACAGTCAGGTACCCACCTGATATCGTCACGTTTACATTTAAACATATGCAGATTTCCAATTAATTACAGTTAAATCAACAGTTCTTTTTTTTTTTTCTTTTTTTTTTTAATTCAAATTTTTATTTGGAACAAAGGTGATGCATGTTATACATTATTGCATAATTACATCATGTCCCTGTTTTTGATATAAAGGTTTAAATAAAATAAAAAAGAAAAGAAAAAGAAAATGAAGAAAGAGAAAAAAGAAAAAAAAAAGAAAACATATCCACCTAAAACAATTAATACTTGAAACATCTCAGAGTCACAATATATTAAAAAAAAAAAAAAAAAAAACAACAGTAAAGTAGCTCAGAAACTTAGGGGGAGTTAGTGAATTAGTCTCTTCTACTAGAGATGAATTAAAGTCCGATCTAAAAGAGGATACATATTCAATCCATGACTTCCAGCAGCTTTTGAACTTTTCCTGTTCAAGTCTAAGAACAAATGTCAGTTTTTCCATGACAAAAATGTCATGGATAACATTGGTCCAGCCCCTTCTTACTTGCCAGCAACAAAATATTAAACATTTACCTGTTTTCAAAGCCCTTGACAATAACTGGTCTCGAACCTAAGTACAATGTTTCAAAACAAAATGGAATTGTTACTCCTAAGACCTTTTCCATGGCAGTTTTGATTTGTCTCCAATATTGCCCGAGCAATGGGCCGGCCCAGAACACATGGTAATGATTCGCCTGTTTCTCTCCACATAATCTCCAACACGAAATGTCTCTGTTTAAAAAACATTGTTGTGCAGGTGTTTTGAAAAAAACGTATTATGTTTTTCCATCCAAACTCTCTCCAGGAGAGGGCCGCTGTACTTTTCCATTGTTGTATGATCAGGTTTTTCCATTTCCCCCCTTTTTTTTTTTTTTTCCAAAATCTTCAAATTGATTTTTTAAATCTTTAAGAGGTGGCCTTTACCTGTAGGGTGACATGATGAATGAACACCTGTCCTGTCCTGTCCGTCAGTCAGCAGCAGGAGCAGGTGAGGCAGGTGAAGGCCACAGCCGCTCACCTCCAGTCCCAGGTGGAGGAGGCCGGACGGAGAGCCTCCGAGCTGGAGCGGCAGCTCCTGGAGCGAGCTGCAGAGTGCACGGAGGTGGCGTCTCTGCGCAGGGAGCTGGAAAACCTGCAGGCTCTGACCCGCAGCCAGGAGCAGAGGCTGGACCAGAACCACAGGGAAGCCCAGCAGAACCAAGCAGAGCTGGCCAGCCTGGAGGCCATCCTGGCGCTGCTGCACGTACGACAGGTTAGGAGCCGTATATATATATATATATATATATATATATATATATACGCTGTTTACATGTTGTCTTTTATAATTTCCATGTCACAGAACGCTGTCAAGTCTCCCACAGTAAGAGGAACAAGGCCTTGTTGCATTTTCAGTTTTTTTGTTTGTGCAAATATGACCTTGACGTCAGAGTAACAGCCCAAAGCAAGTTGTTGCATTTATCATTGATTTTACAGAGGATGATGTGCTCAATATTGTCATGTGTTATTTATTAATTTAAGGGTGCTGTGGTGTCAGTCTGTGCCAGTCCTTGTATGCTGCCCCAAATGGACTATTCAGGAACTGCACACCTGCTGAAACTAAAACCAGGTAGGCCAACGAAAAAATAGTGTGTGATCATTATTCTGTTTTTTTTTAAATTTATTTATTTAATTACCCTCTTAAGCAAATGTCTCCGCTGCATTTCCTTTTAAAGACGAACTCTTCACCTTTAGTGACATGTTCATGTAGTATTTTTATATGGTAGAGGATGTATCAACGGTACAAGAGGTTCACCACTGACAGTATTGAAAAATAAAAATAAAATAAAATTATGTCAAGCTGACTGGGTTACATGCATAACAAAACAAAAACAAAGATCAGCTTGTTTTAGCAGCAGAAGAAGAAGAGAGGAGAGCGTGCCTGTAAGCAGGAAGTGAGAGGAAAAGTCTCAAAACGTCAAAGCCAATGAAAGGCACTAAAAAAAACCCGACTTCTAAATGTGATATCTTCATGAAAACTAGTCTAGTTTTTCCATTTTATTTAATGTCCAAAAAAGATGTCCATCATCTACTCACTTTTTATTTATCTTGACACTTAAATAGGAATAATTAAAGTTTTACATTAAGTATGCTAGTTCATTAAAAAAAAAAAAGTTAGATTTTTACCTAAAAATTTTAAAAAGCAATAGAAAGTGTAAATGGAATTGGAATGTAATAATTGTATAGTGACATTACATAATTAATGTTATGAAAAATAACATTCCAGTCTTTCGTTCTTTCCCCATATCTGAACTGGTGCAGGGGAAGGTTACCAGCAGCTGCTGCGAGCGCTGCAGTCCGTTGAAGCTGAGCGGATGAAGCAGATGAGCCTGAACGAGCGGCTGCAGGAGCGTCTGAACAAAGCCCAGGAGGAGATCTCCTCCCTGCAGAGCTCCATGGCCCAGAGGGCCTCCCACTACCAGAACCTCCACACAGAGCTGCTGGACAAAGTCAGCCAGGCCACTGACACGGAAAAAGAGGTTTCTCACAGTTTTCTCACCTCTTGTCATCTGTTCATTATTTTTGTTGATTCATTTTTTTTAGAGCCCCACTTTTTACCTTTAGTCTACATCCTGCAAAGTGGATGAGTGTGTTTCTCATTCTTCCATCTACATAAACACATAATGAGCAGTACAGCTTAGCTTGTGTCTAGATGCTGCAGTACAGAACAGTGACCTCTGGCCTAGCTTGTGTTTCCACTGCTAGCTGGCTGAGCTGGATGCCTGTAGCTATTTCAGTTATGTAACAACGTCACATCAAACCCCAGTGAAGCTGTCCCTGGCTACAGGAAGGATGGATCTTCAACTGAGAAGGCCTTAAACAAATTATGTGTTAATTTCACAAGCAAGAACAACACCATTTGAGATAAATACATACATATAAAATGAGCAAACAATACTTTAGCGTTTAGAGTCCAGCAGGGAGGTGGGAAAAGGCATCACTCAGATAAAACTTTTTTTTTTTCCTCTATTTGCACCACTTGAGATCTTAATTTTCATTTTATTTTTACACTCATTCTGCAGTTTCTTATATTTACTCCAGCACTGCTCAGTCGAACCCTCAGCTGATCTGAATACTTCCTTATTTCTCACTGTGCTCCACTGGAGCAAACCATACTACAAGCTTTGGTACCCCAGCAGACGTGATGCCGAAAAGTGGGACGGTACAGATTGTTTATTTTGGTACACTTTCCAACTTTTGACAAAGAAATCACAAATGACGTGCAGTCTGCCCGTCTGAATCAGTCCCACTAGTGGAATGTGACTTAATGGATCTATAAACAGTATTCTGTTCTTAGTCTTGAGTTTTTTTTTTTTCCACACAGTTTTGCCAGCCATAAGCTTCGTACCCCTCACTTGTTTCAATGTTTGAATGAAAGTAATCAAATGAATCACAAAGATCCAAAGAGCAAATAATGAACTTTTTCTCCACACTGTCTTTTCCCTCATTCACACAAAGAAAGTTTGTGCAGTCTGAAAAAACGTCATGATTACGGATCGTTTGTCTTTTTTTTTTTCTCCCTATTTCACCTCAGTTAAAGAGAAAAAGTGCTCGAGCGGCTGCGCTGGAGAAACAGTTGCAGGAGAAAACCTCGGCATACAGTCTGGCTGCACTCAAGAACACAGAGATGGAGAATCAGCTAGTGGTAAAGCATAACATGGCATAGTTTTTCATTTTTTAGTTTTGTCATCATTAAACCTCTGCCAGAGAGGGGGGGCATTCTGCTCTGATTCTTTTTCTTTTTCTTTTGCATTACAGGAGAAGACAAACACTCTTCAGCATTATCAGTCACTGATGACCAAAAAGCAAAGAGAGTACCAGCAGTCTCTGGAAAAGCTGTAAAGCATCTCAGTCTCAACAACTGACGGAGCAGCAGCACAGGATAGAAATGGTGATCGACAGTTTTGTTTCCTGTTCACAATTCATGCAGAAAGAAATTCTGCTTCAACCCAGATGGTGAAGATCTCTTTAGTATGAGGGTCAGGTTTATCTCCATAATACTGAATGTTGTGCAGCCAAAAGCTGCTGAAGGACGCTTCCTTTAGTTTCTTACTTATTTGTTTGGAAGAGAGACTTCAACATTGACAAGTGAGTAAAAACATCCAGCGCAGCACATCACAACACTTATTGTTGCTGTTAATTTCCTCTGTCCGTCCATGGGTTGTTTTTTAAACTGGAACCTAAAAGTATTACATGTAGTGTTAAACAACATGATATATTCTGAAACAGAAATTCAATAGAATGAAAATGACGAAATTAGAAATGGACATTAAAAGGGACAGATGAAAATATATGAATATTTTTCTCTGGCTGAGAGCATACATTTGCCAAATCAAAACCTGACAACCCTGTCAGCTTTTTTAATGTTTTGCATCCTGTGCAGCTCCAGCTGTCTGTGACAGAAGCTCAGTCTCGGCTGATGGAGATGGAGCAGGAGCTGAGTTCCCTCCAAACGGAGCGAGATGCAGCTCAGAAAGCAGCTTTCCAGCTGCAGACCTGTCTCGACCAGCTGTCACAGGTGGGTAAAACTCCTCAGGTGTGTCAGGCGTTTAACACGGATAAAGTACAAATACATTTGTTTGTCGATAGCTTATTGAAGAAACATTTATTGTTTGATTTCAGGAGAAGCAGGCTGAAGCCAGACTCAAGCAGGAGTTATTAGAGAGTTTGAAAGAGGAGGCATCTCAGTCTGCTGCTCAGGTTTGTCCAAAGAGCTGAAGCTAAGTACAGAAACACTCAGCACAAGTCATGAAACTTACCACGATTTCCTGTACGTTTCTACTCCAGATATGTGAACTGCAGTCGTCTCTGTCAGCATGTAGAGAAGAGCTAAACTCCCACCTGCAGCACATGGAGGAATTAAAGAATAACTATGAGACGAAGCTGCAGAAGAACAGTGATCAGGTGATGAAGACATCCTTCAAACCGACTGTTTCAATGTCTCACTTCCCGTGTTAATACATGGCCCCTTGCTCATTGTTCTTCTCAGGTGTCCTTCCTGCAGGGGAAGCTCCACAGCGCCGGCCAGGCTAGTCAGAGGTCCAGTGAGCAGAACCTCCAGCTGCAGCTGTCTCTCCAGCAGCAGCAGACCATGCTGACTGAAAGCACGGCTCGGGTTTCTGAGCTGGAGGAGAGTCAGAGTCAGCTGCAGAGCCAGGTAAAGATGGAGACAGTAAGAGTCTGAACTACCGTAGGAAAGATTCATTAGACTGAGCCGTCCTGGTACTCAGTAACACCAACAGGACTGAATTTTTATTTAGTCTAAAGTGCCAAGAAACAGTGTTCGTCATCTCAGTCGCAGTAAAATACAAATGCAATATGTTTAAGCTGATAACACAATGATAATTTCTCATATCTTTAATAAACACAAACCAATTTAACAACCACAGTGCTGAAAAAAGAGTAGTATTACTTAAGTGAAAGTTTATTGGAGTCAGTAATTTTCACAAATGAAGTCTATTATGCATTCAGGGGAAGATGTCTAAAATTTAAGTTTTGTCCCAAATGTCCTTCTTGTTTTCATTCACTGGGATTACAGAATAGGATGCTCAGGTTGTCCTGTCCGTCCACAGGTGTCCAGCCTGGAGCAGCAGCTGCAACGAGCTCGGACGTCTCTGCAGGATGAAATCAGGAGCAGAGAGCAGGAGACCCAGACGTCTGACAGAAACCTGCAGGAGATGAAGCAACACAACACACAACTCTCTAAGTCAGTGAGGTAAAAGCACCTGTTCGCTCAAGGATACCGACACTGGCCTTTAAGATACGAAGCTTTTCAGCATTGTAGCAGAAATATAGAAGAAAAGCATAAAATACTCTGTCAGACAGTCAAATCCTATCCATTTGATGTGCTTTCCAGTTATTCACTGTTGCAGATCTTCTCTGCAGACTGCGTGGAGTTTTTATTAGACACTGTTTTGTGACAGATGTTTTTGCAGGTGTACTATTCTAACTGACTCAGTGCAGCAGCATCATTTTTATTATACACCCTGCTAATCTCCAGCCATCAGCAGAGCTCCCATGTGATCCCTTCATATATATCCATAATTGAGGACTATTTTGTTCACTCGTAAGGAGATACAAACCTGATGTATTTGCAGAGCTCTTGCTGGTTCATTCAAAAACCCTCAGTATAAATAAACATTTTGGATGTTCACAGCCTCATCGACTGTTGATTGTGCAGTTGCGTTCAGGTTCTCTCACATTTCTGGAGAGTTTTCTTTGAGTTTACAATGGGGCTGACCAAGCATTGATTTATGGAAATGGAAATACTGCAAATGCCCGAGCTTTACCCTGATAACCAAATTCAGTCTGTATCTTGGAGAAAAAGTGAGAGTAGCTAGACTGAGATAGTTCAGACACATGAAGAGTAGGGGTGGTGAAGACTTTGGTAGGAGGATGCTGTAGATGGAGTTGCCAATCACACTGTGTGCACTTGAATTAGAGACGTTTTATAATGTACAATATATAATAAAGTTCACAGATGCAGCTACTTTGAATGAACACTGTTTAGAAAATATGTTGTTGAAAAATTCTGATAATTATGGAATTAGCATAGGTTTAGTAAGTTGTGAACAGGTAGTATATACCGTGCAGCCATAAGTATCCTGTTATGATGCAGGTAGAGAAACCATGGCTGACAGCGGTTATGAGGTAGTTGTTTGAGAGTAAATGTGTTAATAGTTGAATTTTGATAAGTGTTTTAACCTCTATACAGGGTTTTGCTGTTTAGTCAGCTGAGAGTAGCAGTGGTGACTATAGCAAATATGGAGCCCTGGGTAAATCATCATGGCCCCCCCGGCTGTATCTCAGTTATGTATTATTTAATCTGCTCCGAAATTCAAGGGACAGTTGTAGCGCCACTTAACCAGGTAATAGGAAATGTCATGTATTGTATTAGGTATCCCTGTTCCTAGTGAGATGAGCTGATACATCTCAAACCAGTTGAGTCAGTAGTTAAAACATTGACGATGACTGACAGTGAAAAATGTAACTTTCTATCGCAGGGTGTCGTCGTGAGAGTGTGGCGAAGATGATGTCTATACATGAATGGAAATGCTGTTCTAACTCGCACGTGTTGTTCAATCTGCCCCAAAATTCATACAATTCATGATTCTTCCACTCGAAACAAGTGTATATGAAAATCTTGGATGATCTCTGTAGTGCCACCTTCTGGTCAAAGGTTGGCTGCGGTTACATGATGTTTTTTAATTCGGAATTAAAATTAGGAATTAAATAATTCCGAATTAAACTATTTTCCTTCGAGTTTACATGGAAATAGTAATTCCGAATTAAGGTTTACATGGAAAACACGTTAGTTCGGCTTTATCCAACTCCGCTTTAGGTCTGGGGGTCGGAAAGGGTTCTGATTGGATGAGGGGGGGGGGGGGGGGGGGGGGGGGGGGGGGGGGGGGGGCGGACGTCTTTACGTCTACCGGAAGAAAACAAACTTAGCTAACTCGGTTAGCAACAACATTCCACTTATTTTTGACCTGGGTGGCGTCTCTATCTGTGAAACCTCCTTCATTTAACCTGGCCGCTTTGAAAAGCTCACAATTTTTATGTTTCCTGCCATCTGTTCTTTTAATTATTTCCAGTTCCTCCAAGCTATTTATTAAATAAATCGTCTCTGCTCTTGAACACCGTTTACTGCGTGCTGCCGGAATATAAGCGTCATCGCGACAGACGGGCAAGAGAACTAGCATGCGCAGAAAGACGGGAATTAATTTAAAGAGGAATGAGTGTATACATGACCGTGGAATTACTTAATGCGGAATTAAAATGGGAATAAACCAGCCACTTACTTCAGAATTAAGTTAATTCGGAATTGACATTTTCATATGGAATTGAGTGTTTACATGGTTACTTTTATTCGGCTTTAACTTTAATTCTGAATTAAAGAGGAATTAAACTTCACATGTAAACGCACCTGTCCTGTATTCACTTTGTGCTTCATCAGATCAGCCTGAGATACGTGCAGGAGATACTCATATCCTGGGGCGCCGAAAAGGGGGGGGTAAAGGATACGGATTATAGGGGCCCATGATTGAGGGGGGCCCAGAGAGGCCCCTAATGATGATCAAAAATAGCATCAACAAATTTCGCCGCTGTGTTGGGGGGCCCGGTAAAGATTCTTTTCATGGGGCCCAAAATCCCTAGCGGCGCCCCTGCTCATATCTGTCCTCATGCATTATTCACTGTGAAACAGGAAGGTGGTGGTTCTGCCACACAAAAATGTCTAAAATCCATTAGAGGGGGTGATAATTTAAAGTCTGTTCTGCAGGTAAGTGGTAGCCAGGGGAAAGATCCCAGAACAGCAGTAATGTGCTCAGTGTTCCTGGTTCTTGTTAGAACTCTGGCAGCAACGTTCTGAATGACTGAAGCGGTCTAATCGTCTCTATGGGAAGGACAGAAGTGTTACAGAAGTAAAGAGATGAAAGCTTCTGTAAATCTGCCCTGGACATCAGATCTCTTAACTTTTTCCCTGCGGACAAATAGTTTTTTTAGTTGAATTGTATTGTTGATTGTTTATTGTAGGTTTCATTTATATGCTTGTTTGTTTTGAAGCCATCTCACCTCTAAACTGGAGAAGTGTCACGTTGAGCTGGCTTCTAAGGAGTCGGAGCTGGTGCATCTGAAGAGGAACGTTTCCATGAAGACCCGTCAGATCAGCGGCCTGGAGGAGAATCTGCAGACCACGAGAGGCCAACTGGTCAGCAGGAGTGACGCAGGTCAGACATGAGGAGACTCCTGAACACAAAATTTAGAGCAGACTGAATTACTGGATTAGATCTGTGGCTGTGCTGCTCATGTCAGTCAAATCTCATCCCCCTCTTCCTCATCTTTCTCCAGTTGAGGATCTGGAGAAGAAGCTCCATCGCTATGAGGCCGATCATCTAAACTATGTCCAACGAGTCCAAATCCTGGAGGGCCAGTTACAGACTGTACAGAGAGAGTCAGGCTGACACTCTGGAGCAGCTACAGAAGATCAAGGATGTTCTACAGAGAACTCAAACCATCTCAGATGAGCGGCAAGCCCAAGTGGACAAACTGACCGTCCGGCTAAGGTGAGGATGTGTCTGTGCACATATTTTATATAAAGACATTAGGAGGCGATGCTGTAATGTTTTACTTACCTTCAGTAGACACAATTACTTAGCAGTTGCTCTTTATTACTAGCCACTGTGAAGCCGTGAAGACTTTTTGTTTCTATGTTTCTATGTCTGGGGTTACTGGTAAAGTCTTAAAGTAATAAATACTGAAACATTGAACAGCTGGATATGTGCATTCAAAAGATTAGAGACGGTCTAATTAAGTTCACCTGAAAGTGAAGAAAAAGGAATTTTTGTTGAAAAAAGCAGCAGTGTGTAGTTGAGTTAGTGAGGTCATTCATTCTGTGAAAAACCAGGTGTCAAACAGGTGACTCTTATTTAAGGACGAAGGCAGCAAATGTTGTAAATGCTGGTTAAAGTGCATTTCTCTGAAAATATGAGTAAAAGAGGTCACTGCCAGACACTGTTCAAAGCAGTTTACTTTGATTAAAAGGTTGAGTTGGAGACTAGAAAACATAAAGAGAAATGCAGAAAATGAGGCTGGTCAGAAAAAATGATCCAAATGCTTTAAAACAGCAACTAAAACCAGAAAGAGAAAAACCAGAATACTATGGTGTTGGGCCTATTTAGTGCATAAAAAATGCAGACACTGCTATTTTTTTAACATTCTCCTTTTGAACTGTGCGTCTCCTTAAATTCATACAATGTTTTTTTATTTCAGACGTAACTGTAAATGACCACAGATTTCCAGTTAAGTCCTATTATTTCCCATTGAAAGACTTGTTTTCCTTTCTGATGTGAATATTTTTCCCTAAAAAAATGAGTAATATAAATATCTTTGAGAAGTTTCTAAGCTATTTTGAGGTGCAAATTTGCATATTTGCTTTGTGATGCCACGTTTTTCTTTATGTAAAACAGAAAAAACCTGTCAATCATTCATTTTTTTAACACAGTGAGAAACGTGAACAGTCATGAATGAACAATAGAAGAAAAACAACATCGTATATGTTTCAGTTCTTTGAGCACCAACAGTCATGTTTTCATCAGTGACCTCCTCCAGTCGTGCTCCCGGTGTTTAGGCTGTACCAGGAATTATTTAGTACGACGTTACTCTTGGTGGTGTTTGCTCAAATTATTTAGTGGAAATGGATGTCTTATAAGCTAATCAGTAAATATCTGTTTGTGACTTTACAGTGAGACGCAGAGGGAGTTGGAGGAGAGGACTCACGAGGTTTTAGATCTGGACAACGCACTGAAGGAAAGACAGGGGGAGCTCCAGCAGAGAGCAGCGCTGGTGCAGCACAAACACTCAACAGATTTTGTTTTCATTTTATTTTATTTTTCTGCTCGATGAGTTTTGCTGCCATCCGCCCTTATTTTCCTTTCTTTGGGCTCGGTGTCGTCCTCAGCTCGGCCAGTTGGACGTGGCCATCAGGGATCACAAGCAGGAGATGGAGAGGAAGGTGGAGCATCTCCAGCAGAGCCTGGACGCCAGAGAGAGCGAGCTGAGAGATGCTCAGAGGGAGCTAACGAGCCGAAACTCAAAGGTCAGAGCTCAGACAACATAAAGGTCAAAGGTCAGAGCTCAGACAACATGAAAGTCAAAGGTCAGAGCTCAGAGAACATGCTAGCATGCACTGCTGCGTCAGCATCAACAAATATCTGGAGGAAGACCTTTTACCTCTTATTATAAACTTCATTTTAGATGATAAAGAAAACAACATTAACGAAAGGATTATAGAAAAAAATGTGGGGAAAATTAAATCAAATACTGGTTATTTTGTCTAAATATAATTGAGAATTGTTATGTTAGGTATTTGATATGTTTTAAAGCTGTTAAACATATTTTATCCATTAAAGTGGCCATATTATCCAAATTTAAAACCATTTAATCTCTATCTTTATAGGAGCTTTGCAGCCAGCATTAACTGGAATATAACAGGACTGCTTGCCAAAAAACATACCATTTAAAAGATATTTCAGTCCAGATATTATGACACCTGTTACACAAGAAAATACACAAACCCCTTTGTGATTTGATCCCACAGTAACTTTTAAAGCTTTCTTTCTTTCAATTAAAACTATAAGCCATTTTAAATTAATTTTAGGAGGCGTGGAACTAATAAGATGCCATCCCTGATTATACAAAGAGTGTATCATGTTTGTTCACTCGCTTTTTGCTTTCATTTGTTAGAAATTTAGAAAACAAATATAACAATTAAAAAATTAATCACAATCATCATCATCAATAATTGTATTATTGAATTTCCCTTTATGGGATAAATAAAGTATTTTTCAATCACTGGATGCTGCGTAAAATGTAAGTAAATCATAACGTATAGTTATGCTAAGAAATAAAACCTTATACTTCACTGAAAATAGTGCAAAGACAAAGTATAGTGTTTTTTTTTTTTTATGAGTCTGCACGTGTTTTTAATTTGATCCCTAAAGCAGTCCAAAAAAAGAAATGAAAAGCTGTGTAACGCTAAAAATAAAAACACCTGCTGAACGTGGCTGATCATCACCGAGCCCTGAAAGACGGTGTTGGCAGCAGTTTTAGAGGAACTTTTCTCAACCACATCAAATTTGAGGATCATATCATCTGTTGTGCATAAGTACATTATATTCACTTTCAAAACAGTTTTGAAAGTTTTCTTTCGGTTTATCTTCCAAAAAGCCCCAAATGCAGCAGTAACGACTGGTTTTGACTGGTGCTGCCATGTAGAAGATACCATCTTTGTGGTGCTCAGGTAGCCTCTGTTGACCGAAGAGGTTGATTTTCCAGGTATTTTCCCTTCACTTGTTACTTCAAGACAAATGAAGCAAATAAGAAGTCTGGAGTTGAGATCAGATACTGAATTGGCATTTGGCAGCAGTTTGATTGGACCTAATGACCGTATATGAAGGAGATCTCAGTTTAAGTAAAAAAGGCCGTCATTATGCTAAAAAAACAACATAAATCTACATGACAGACAGCAGAAACCTTCGGTGTCGTCAGATGAAGAGTTTGGTACAGCTGTTGATTTACAGATCAATAAGTGGATGATCTCAGAATCCTTCTGCTGGTGAAGAAAACTCCCTTCATAACATCATCAGAAAAGCCAGAAAACAGCTAAAACATTTTCTCATGTCCTGGACCGTTGAAATCAAGATAAATGTGTGTTAGAAGGATGGAAGAGAAAGGTTTGGAGAAGAAAAGGAACAACTGATGACCCAAACTCACCAAATCATGTGTCAAACACGGTGGAGGCAGTTTCATGGTTTAGTCACGTATGGCTGCCGATGGCTCACTCACACTTATTGATCATTTGACTGCTGATAAAAGTAACAAGATGGAAATCAGAGGTGTATATGACTTTACTCTGTGGTCACATCCAGCCAAATGTTCCAAAACTGGTCGGATGGAGATGACCGCAGTGCAGATGGGTTATGACTCTGAACATACTGTAAAAGCAACTCAAGACTTTGAAAGCAAAGACATGGAATATTATTCAAAGGCCAAGTCAGTCGCCTGATCTCAACCCTTTAGAACATGTTTTTTTTTTAAGTTACTGAAGACAAAACTGAAAGCAGAAAGGCCCACAGACAAGTAGCAGCTGAAGGAGACTGGCAAAACATCTCCAGGGATGAAACTTTGGTTATATCTAGGCGCTCCACATTTCAGGCCGTCATCGACTCCAAGTAATAAAAATGCTTATATTTTCAGTTATCTTAGCCCTTGAAAACTGAATTACTTTGGCTGGAATTCCCTAATGGAATCTGCAATATTTTTGTGAAGTCTCTGAAATTAAAGCTAGAAATTGACACTTTGATCAAGTCTTGATTGTTTTATGTCAAATTCATTGTGGTTGTGTGTGAAGACCAAAACAAAAAAGGTCTGTCGTTGTCCAAATACCTCTGGTATACATAAATAGCCAAGCCTAATGTTAGTAGTAGTACTTAAGTGAAATACAGGATGTCAGATTATCATTTCTACTATCCATCGTAGTAGTACAGGGGAATTCAAATCTCACAGTTAATGAATGTGAGAACAGGAACTGTCCCACAATAAATGCTAGTCTCAGCAGACTTGTATCTGGATCTGGGTTTAACAAGTTCTTTTCTGAGTATTAAAAGTAAACATTTTACTTGGAAAACTTCAGCAGTCAATCCCCTCAATTTTTAAAAACAGAGCGTTAAAAGAAGTTATGCAAAAATGTGGCAAAGATGCTTCTGTCTCAGCGTCTTCTTACTCATAATGCTGACATTAGATACAGCAGATGAGAATGAGTTTAAACATTTGATATGTTATGTTTCTATTATGTGCAGGGTTGAATTTTTCCTTTATTCTAACATGATGTATATCTTCTGTCATGTTAACATCTGATTAGGAAATATTTCTAAAATGGGATAAGAATATATGAAGGTAAATAGCCCATATGTAGATATAGAGCAATATGTGGACGATTTGACTAAAGTCGTCTCTTGTGGTGCTGTATCTTTTTTTTTTTTACTCTCAGGAGACGCAGCAGCTCAGTGTGTGTCAGCAGAAGCTTCAGAAAGCTCAAGAAGAACTTCGAGAAAGTCAGCATCACCGTGAGGCTCTGAGCCGAGAGCTGGACGCCACCAAGCTGCAGGCCAAAGAGACGGTGAAATTCAATTCAATTCAACTTTATTTGTATAGCGTCTCCAAGAACAAATTAATGATAAGAAGCAGTGGCAAGTAAATGGTCTCCTACTGGTAGAAAACCTTTAAGCCATTAAGTGGGAAGGAAAAAGTCCCTTTTAAGAAGGAAGGAATCTCGAGCAGGACCTGGATCATAAGGGGGGACCTTCCCGCTGAAGATATGCTGGATAAAAGAGGAGGGAAATAGGACAGAGGGCGATGAAGAGAGATACAAATATACAGAAACATTAGAGTGGACAAAATATGTTAGTATTAACATACAGCTAGCTGGAAAAGTAAGAGTTATATGTAATTATGTTATGACTGATATATCGTTGGCTAATGTGCTTCAAAGATGACTATATAGACAGATATAGACTGTAAACACTGGGATGGTGAGGAGATCAAGTTAAAGTGTTATGTATTATTAGAAAGAAATTGATCTCCTCTAAACACTGCCGTGATAAAACAAATCACACATTTCTTTCTTATATTTTTTTTTTCATCATCTTTTTGTTAATTTCCATTTGCTCAACCCTGGTTTGTGTGTGTTTGTGTCTTTGCAGGAGGTCCAGCTCCACAGTGTGAAGGAGGAGGTCGCTCTGAAGGAAGCACGCTGGCAGCAAGCCGAGGCTGAGCTGAAGAACATGCTCACTGCTTTGGAGCAGGAACTCGAGACAGAGAGGGAGCAGCACAGCAAGGAGGTACATTAACACATTATGGGCCTTTCAGTTATTGAGCCCGTTCATCACAATGCGTTGCACAACACTTTCTCCGTGCTGTTTCGAGCTTAGCACAGCGCATGGTTGCATGTATCATCCCTTATGTGCAGCGCTACATGGTGTCATGTACAGTCATGGAAAAAATTATTAGACCACCCTTGCTTTCTTCAGTTTCTTGTTCATTTTAATGCCTGGTACAACTAAAGGTACATTTGTTTGGACAAACATAACGATAACCACAAAGATTGCTCATAAGAGTTTTATTTAAGAGCTGATATCTTACCATTTTCCATGGTTTTCTTGATTATAACCTAAATCACTTAAGTTTTTACATCAATAGCTATGGTGTTGTACTGCCAAAAAACACTGCTTTTATGCATTCAGTGTTTCTTTTCTGTCTGTTTTAGTCACATGATGACGTTTAGTGGTACCAGGTATTAAAATGAACAAGAAAGTGGAGAAAAAATGGTGGTCTAATCATTTTTTCCATGACTGTAGATGCGTCCAAGTGCAGAGAAATTGACAGACCACAAATACAATGGAAGGGAAGCTGATTTTGGTGGCATTTCACTTACCCAGGGTGCATAATACAGTGATCCCTCGCCACTTCACGGTTTGAGTACCGCGGTTTTAGTACTTCGCAGATTTTTTCAGAAATATATAATATAATTTTTAAAATCGCAGAATCATCTCAGGATGTTGTGCGCGTTCTCTCACAGTGAAGAAATGCTGTGAGCCAGTCTGGCCCCTTTAGGAAGGTAGCCTTATGGGTAATGGTGTGGCCTTATGGGTAATGTAGTGTGTGTGTCGTGGGACGGCAGAATGAAAACGGGGTTAGATGAAAAGTGTAGTGAGCATCAACAGCAGCCCAGCGTGTATAGATTTACATTCTCTGTTAACTAACAGGAGCCCAACAATACAACCTGTGTGATGTTACAAGTTCCTGCAGTGCCAGAATAAAGAGCTCGTTCCATGCAGAGAAAACCAGACTTTTTGTTTTGTTGTTGTTAGCGTGTTAGCCGGTAATTACGAGCCAAAAATAGCACAATACCAGCGGTTTCTTTACTACGGTTCAGAGACCAGAGGCTGTGAAGGTAACAGAAAGACCACAGTTGAGCCTTTGTCTTGTTTCGCTACTTTTTTGGGGTTTTTAAACATATTTTAAACACATTATTGAGGCTCGGGGGGATCCGGCTCCAGATCGCGGATTTTGATTGTCGTGGGGGGGGCGCTGGTCCCCATTAACCGCGAAAAATAAGGAATCACTGTGTTAACCTAAAGACAGACTGGGGCATAAAACTGATATTGAAATCTCCAGCAACTTCAGGGGACAAAAAAAAGCCATAACACTGGAAACACACTCCCCCATGCGTTGCTGCAACACACCGGTATGGCAAGCCAGGAGGGTCAAAATTTGCCACTCTAATGTAGTAAAATGCCAGTTTCACTGTAGGTAGATGGCAACAAAAAAAAAACTCATTCTCTGTGGTTCCTGAATGCCACTTTCTGCAGTGTTTTCATGACTGGTCGTAGAAAGTGGAGCTTTGCCAGTATGAGAGAGCGCATTAAAAATGGTGTTTTGCGCAAATACAACACACGTTAGAAAAAAACGTTCTGTTTAATAACAGCAGACCACATCCATTCATGATGGTCCATTCAGTCTGGCCTCCTTTGCTGCAGGATTGCATCGTCCTAATAAACCTATTGTGTACATTTGTCAAGCTGTCAAGCATAAGCTGCTTATGTACATACACCTGGATAATATGATGTTCATTTTATCTGAATAACCTAGTGAAAGTCCACAAACCACAATAAATTACAAGTTTGCGCCATCATTATTTGGATGAGAAGACACCAGTATGTACAGTCACCCACTGCATTCATAGAGCTGGTGGTGTAGTGGTCTGAAGTGGTTTTTTTTTTTAAATAATTTCTTTTATCTCTTTTATTTTATACAGATAACTTCAGAGGCACATTTTCCTTTGGTATTAAAAAAGCAGTAAATAATGACACTGCAGTTGTAAATTATTGATAACTTGTAATGTCACTTCTGCACAATTCTGAACCACATCCTTATCGCAACAAAATACAATCTGTAATCTTCTTCTTTGCTGTTTGGTGGCATTTTAAAGTGATCCACAGACTCCAGTGCTTGAGGCCGACACAAGGACACAAAGTAATGCCATACCATAATTTATTTATTAAAACCCCACGGCCTCTTCAAAATAAAACTGAAACTGAAAAAGCCTGAGTTTTGGCTTATTGTGGCAAAAAACACTTTTACCTGCCTTTGTGGCTGTGATTTCTCAAAACCCTTCTGATGTCATCAGAGTATTAGCTGTGGGATCAATAAGCATCCCTGTTTGCAATTTAGCATACTGGAAATAAAAACATTTAATTACAACGGATGACATGATGAACCATGTTTGATAAACTCTTTACATTTTAAACTATATAAACACATTTACAAATGTTTCTTTTTAAATTTTAAGCTCAAATTAAAGTTAAAGCAGCATAAAAAAAACACCCAACACTGCAATAAATGTTTCTTGATTTTTTTTAAAAATACACATATCTACATTATATATAAAGATAAACAACCCCTTCCTTCGCCCACCCAGGCGCTGTTGTCTCCTTCAAGCTCTAGTCCTCTACCAGCAGCCTGGCAGCCTGAGGATCTTAGTTCTTCTAGTATTGGACTCTTCTGGATGGAGATCTTGGATGTTGTTCCTGGTATCTGCCGGAACCACCAACCAAGCTCCCAGTGCTTCCAATCACCATTGGTACCAGTGCACCTTTGGTGCCCCGCCCCACACCTTTTCTAGCTCTTCTTTCAGCGCTTGGTATTTCAAAAGCTTCTCATGTTTCTTCTTTCCGGCATTGCTATCACTCGGGGTGGCCATTTCTTGGCTGATTAGCCGTCACCAGTTTGTCAGTCTGGATCTGGAAGTCCACAGGATCTTAACCCGCTTGTTCTTGAAGGAGGTGTCACCCATCTTGACCCTGGGACCTCCAGTCCATACTCGGTACAGATGTTCCAGTGTTTTATGCTGCTACCTGGTTGTGGTGCTCCATGTATGCTTTACCTGCCAGCATCTTACATCCTGCTGTGATGTGCTCTACTGTTTCATAGCCTGCATGAGCGTGACATCGATGCCCTAAACACCCTCAACACGAGATCAATAGAGGCCAGGGTCTATTGATCTCATGTTGAGGGTGTTTAGGGATCGATGTCACGCTCATTCTTGGCATACAGTTTGATGTCATCCATGTAAAGGAGATGACTACTTGTTGCCCGATTTTGGAGTTTGTACCCGTAGCCATGCTTGTTGATTGATCTAACTGAGGGAGTTCAGGCCTCTGCCAGGACAGCAGAGTTGTCTTCCACAGACTCCTTGACTTCTGGATGAGAGCAGACAGTGTCCTGTTGATCCTATACAGCTTCAAGCACTCCAGTATCCATGTGTGCGTCACTGAGTCGTAATCAATTCAATCAATCCAGGCAGTACAACAGCTTAGTGCTTCTGGTCGTGCAGTCCCAGACAACTACCCTCTCAACCAGTAGCTGATGCTTAGTTCCTGATGCCTGATAGGAGCTTCTATGTAGTGCTGAAGCAGGTCACAGACCAGACGTTGGAAAGTATTGTTCCCTTCTGTGATTCCTTCATGATGAGTAGTGTTGGTTCCTTGTGTTAGCAACTCTGGGTGGCTGCCTGACATTGGCCGCCGTTTCTTTTGTGCTGCTAGGAGTGTGGTTAGCTTTTACAGTTAGTAGGCGTGAATCATGTCAGGCCCAGGTGCTGGCCAGCTTTCATTTTTAACATTTTTTCCTTGGATATCTGCCACTGTGATAATTACTGGATCTTATTTTGGCAGCTTGCAGATCCACCAGCCACTGGGTGTTGATGTTATTTGTATTCCTGTTCGCCAGGTGCTTCTTGTATACAAGTCTCAACCCTGGGTGGCTCTGGCTGCCACCTTACTTTGAGCCTTTGTACTGCATTTATGAGGCAATTTTTTTTTTTTTTATATTCATGCTCGATGCTGATATCTCTGATATCACTTTAAAATGCCACCAAACAGCAAGAAGAAGTGCAGAAGTGATATTTCGAAATATTAATAATTTGCAATTGATTAATCATCAGTGTCATTATTTACTGCTTTTAAACACCAAAGCAAAATGTGCCTCTGAAGTTATCTGTATAAAATAAAATAGGATAAAAAAATAATAATTAAAGCCACTGGCATTGAAACTGAAGGTCTTGATATGTCAAGTCTACTCTTCAGACCACTACACCACCAGCTCTATGAATGCAGTGGCTGACTGTGCAAATAATGATGGTGCAAACTTGTAATTTATTGTGGTTTGTGGACTTGCAGTAGGTTATTCAGATGAAATGAACATCGTATTATCCAGGCGTATGCACACCAGCAGACAGCTTAACAAATGTACACAATAGGTTTATTAGGACGATGCATACAATCCTGCAGCAAAGGAGGCCAGACATGAATGGATGTGGTCTGCTGTTATTCTTTAATAACTGACTGGGTGATCGCAGTTCAATTTTAGTGGCTGTGAAAAAGAAAGGTAGGGATAATTTGATTAAACAAAACACAGTTTTTTAATGCACATTCTAGTACTGGCAAAGCATAGCTTTTTACAAGTGGTTATTGAACGCCTCAGTGTCATTCAGGGACCACAGACAATGTTGTTTTTTTCACCATTTACTGTACATCCTTTATGATGTTAGTTGGCATTCAAAATGGTGGTTTTAATGCCATTTTGCAATAAAAAACACTTTTTTTTTCCCCACTGCATTACTACAGGGCACATCAGTAGAGTTGCAAATTTTGACCCTCCTGGCTTTCCATACACCTGTGTGACTCCAGCATTAGTGCAGAGGGATGGTGTTATTGATGTTTCTTTGTCATACAAAAAAAAAAAAACAATAATCAAATTTGTTCCTCCTCGCTACACAAATAATCTTCATGTTTTGAATTAGTCCCACCTCTTTCTTCCATTTCATGTGAAACATCATCAGGTCTCAGCCAAAGTACTGTTCCAATTCTCAAGTCCACATCTGGACAAGTACAGGAGAAATCCCCAGATGTGTTCTTGCTCCGCCCATTTTATCGAGGATGCATCCAGTGTACACTTATGTTGACTTGAGCCTACAAAGTATCCCAGAATGCATTTTGAATCAACCAGCAGCAGTAATGGTGGGGGAGAACGGAGTAAAAGAGCGTTTTAATTTTGTGGTTTTGTAGCGGAAAAGTAGTTTTAAGACGTTTTCATGCAAGACTTATGGTTCTTCTAACTTTAAATTTGTGGTTAATTGATCACGATAGAGCCTGTTTAAAAATTCATCCTTGGTCCAGTATCCATGGTCTGTTTAAAATGACATTAAACTTTAGAGTCTTTGGTGACAATCGTAGATGACACATGCAGTGTGGCCGTGTTAGTCCAGTGCAATAGTTTCTGTTTTCCAAGTAAAAGGTTTTGTTGGAGCGATAAGCTTTCAAACTGGTCCTAACTCAGCCTACAGTTCCAAAAGTACTGGAACGACACGACCATTCTTTGTTTTTGTTGTTGATAAAAGGCATTTGAGTTTAAGATAAAAAAATTTTTAATTAAATTTTATTTGTACAGAGTCTATTACAATGCAAATTGTTTCTAGGCGCTTTATAGAGACCCAGATCATGAGCCTCAAGCAAATATCATTAACTAAAATTATAATATTAAATTCTGATTAAAAAAAAAAAAAAGCAAGTAAAAAAAAAAAAACACCTTTAAGCCAAACAGTGGCAAGGAAAAATGCCATTTTAGGAGGAAGAAACCTCGAGCAGGACCTGGATCATAGGGTCAGCCGGGTAAAGAAAGAAAAAAGGAGGGAGATAGATAGATAGGAGAGAGGATGGAGAACAGAGAGAAGAGAGCACATACCTCCTGGCAATACTATATTAAACAATATTAAACAATAAATAGTAATTATCCATTAGCTGGAGAACTAAGAACATGCTCTGCGGAAGTGACTATATAAACAGATAAAGGCAGCAGTACTGACGTGGTCAGAGGATCAGACTGCTGGTCAAAAGATGAGTACGAACGTGTGACTGACAGGTGTGTCTTGTTGCCTTTCAGGTTCATTTTTCAAATAGACTAGTCATGGAGAGGTATTTTATACGTTTTTAGCGTTGGCTTAAACCTACAAAGACTCCATTTCTTGTTTAAAGATGGAAAACAAAGATGAAGAACAGAGAGCTATCTAAAGAAGAAAAGCAAGCCATTCTGAGGCAGAGAAAAGAAGGAAAATTGATCAGAGCCATTGGACAAACAAACATCCCCATTGGGAAAAAAAAGAAACTACTGGTGTGCTCAGTAATAGACTAGGAGAGGTGTGTGGCTGGGTCTGGATCTCCTGAAGTCCACAATGATCTCCTTTGTTTTGTTGATGTTCAGGTCCAGGTCATTCTTCTTACACCAGTCCACCAGATGTCTCACTGCCTCCGTGTGACCAGTTCGTTGTTTTCCTGAATGAGGCCCACAACTGTCGTGTCGTCCACGTACTTCAGAATGTGGTTGCTGCTGTACCTGGGATGACAGTTTATGGGTCATCAGGGTGAACAGCAGGGGGCTCAGAACACAGCCCTGGGGTGCGCCGGTGTTCAGGGAGATGACGCTGGAGTTGTTGTTGCCCACTTGGACAGACTGTTCTTTCAGAGAAGAAGTCCAGTATTCAGTTACAAAGGGGATCTGCGCCAAATCTGTACCAAAGTGATAGGAAGGCCAAAGTGTGGAGAAAGAAAGGAGCTGCTAATGATCCGTAGCATACGAGCTCATCTGTGAAGCATGGTGGGGAAATGTCATGGCTTGGGCGTGCATCGCTGCTTCAGGAACAGGCTCATCAATATTTATTGATGATGTAACTGATGATGGTATCAGCAGAATGAATTTTGAAGTCTACAGAAACATTTTGTCTGTTCATTTATGGGGAAATGCAACCAAGTTAATCGGGAGGAGGTTTATCCTGCAGCAGGACGATGACCCAAAGCACACTGCCAACAAAACAAAGGACTTCAGCGGGGGGGAGTGGAAAGTTTTAGACTGGCCAGGTCGATCACCTGACCTTTAACCCGATAGAACGTCCATTTCACCTCCTGAAGAGGAACCTGACGGGAGAAACCCCTTGAAACAAACAAGAACTGAAAGAAGCTGCGTTGAAAGCCTTAAGTTGCATCACGGATGAAGAATTCAACAGTCTGGTGATGTGGATGGGTCGCAGGCTTGAGGAAGTTATGGAACCAAATATTAATGCTATTTACTTTAAGATTAAATGTTCCTTTACTTTTGCTCAACTTAAAATGAACAGAAACAGTGATATGTCCTAAACTGTTTAACACATCTAGATGTAAATACCAGGAAATAAAATTTCCATTGACAGACAGATGCAGCACTCGAAAAATAAGTGAACATTTGAAAACCACTTCCTGGAGTGTTTTTAAACCGCTACTGCTTCAGCAGTGGAAACCACATCTGTCTGAAAACTCCACGAGGCTTAAAAACTAACGTCTCCTGCATTTAAAGAAGTAAAGTTGGCAGTTCTATTAAGACTCTTTTAATTTTAAATATCAGAACACATTTCTCAGAACCAGTGTGTGTGTGAATGACACAACTGTGCTGTCTTTCAGATCTGATCTCAGTCTGATTTAAACTCGTGATGAAAATGTTTTCTGTCGATATTTTGAGCTTGATAAAATGACACATACTGCTATGTTTCATTAGACGTTCTGTCAGCATCTAATTGGTCATTTGGTTTTTGGAAAAACACCAGTGATTAATAACTTTCAGCAGCCGAGTTCCTCTGTCACATTCTGTTCTGTCTGATTTCTTTTCCTCTTTTTATTCTTTCTGTCTGGGTGTTCATTTTCCTCCATCATCAGTTTCACCTAACAGCAAAGAACAGCCAGGGTTCACTTACTTTTTCCTTCAACACTGTGAATGTTTGTGTCCTGTTAAGACACCAGTAACTTATGATTGTTGCCAGTTTAAGCACGTTGTGCTCATGTGTTGTTGTGACTCGTATGAAGATCAGATCACGTTTAATTTAAAATGAATGCAGAAAACCAGTTAATTCCATGAAGCTGTCATGTGTCTCTGCGTTCCCAGCTGGAGTCCCTGCAGCAGACCCGAGGCCAGCTCCTCAAAGTCTCGGAGCAGATCTCCTCCACCATGCGCTCCTCCCAGGAGCAGCTCACCGTTAAGCTTCAGCAGAGCCAGACGCAGCTGGACCAAACCCAGGCCCGGCTCCTTCAGAGTAAAGGCCAACTGGAGCAGAGATGGGATTTATACGAGCAAACAAGAGTCCAGAAGGGTCACCTCGAAGCTCAGCTGGAGCAGGTCTCTGCTGAGTTGAGTCAAAGCAGGAAGGAAGTTGCTCGGCTCCAAACGCAGCTCTGCGCTTCTGAGAAGACGGTGGAGACGTCCAACGACTGCCTGCTCGTCAAGGTGCACTGCTTCTTTCTTTTTTACAGCCCCATTATCAGAAAACATTGGGAGGACATGAACGATGCAAATAAGAACAGCAGTGATTCTTATATTTACTTTGACTTTTTATTTGACAGTATGAACTCGTGCTGGGCGATATGGAAAAAAATCATATATCACGATATGGACTATTTTATATCACGATAATGATATATATCACGATATACCATAATAAAGTATGTTTTCAGTTATTCTCTGAAAAGTTTGACAAAAATTTCATTGCTTACTTTTCAACTTTATTTTGAAAGGACATTTAGCTGAACTGTCACAAACATACATTTTAGTGCAGCAAAAACAGGTAGGTACAGAGGTACAGTAGCTTTCACATTTTTTTTTTAAAGTGCACAACAGTTTCTGAGAGGAAAAACACATTTTTGCACTGAAGTTCAGCTATAAAAAATAAACGCAAATTATTTTTCAACTTTATGAAATCTGTAACCTTGTAGTGCAAAGTTTGCAAACCAATATAAAGTGTCTAAAGTAAACATCAGGGTTGAAGAGAACTCTGTTTAAGGCATTAACCATGAATAAAAGTGCAAACATAAAAGGCTACTTTGTAGAAGTAGATATGATTCTATCAAATTTATCGTTGCAGGTTATTTAATTACATATTTGCTGTAATAATTGATAAAATTAGGTTAGAAACGATAGAAGAGAAATGGCACGATACACACTTTTCTATCATCCCCAGGATATGTATTGTCGTATTGCCCAGCACTAGTATGAACCATGTTTTTTTTCCCTCCTCATAACCTTAATTTTATTTGTTAACAGAGATCTGACAGGCTGCAGCATTTTTCACCCAAAAATTAGGACAAACCAAACTTTTACCTCTTTGTGATGTTGCCTCTCACAACACTTTAAAGGTCTTCTGTGGTTGAGAATAGCAAGTCATAAAATATTTTTGGTTGTTATTTTTTTTACCATTATTTATTCAAGCAGGTCTTAAGGTGTGTAACAGCAAATCATTGCATTTTTCAATTCAAAATTCTTCCCCCGTTCTCTGGTGAGACCAGTAACCATGCCCTCTTCTTCTTCAGTCAGGATTTTAAAGCCTGCAGAATGTGGTTTTTGTTGTAATTTTCTGCACTAATGCTGCCGTCACAGAAGTTTAAATGACCTTTGACCTTTGCAAGAGCACTAATACAAACCCAAACCATTACAGAGTCCTGGCATGTTGATTTGCTGCTGGTACCAGTCTGGTTGGACCTTTTAATCTTTTGTCAGGGACTCATTTCTTCCAAAAAAGAGATTCATTTGAACACCATGTTATTAGTTTATTAGCATTTTCATATCGTCCCCACCTTTTCTGATTTGTATGTTGCTCTCAAACAAACTGCAGAATTAAAGTTACTTTTCAAACTTGGTGTTCTCGTCTTCTTCCAGGAATCGGAGGTGACTCGCCTCCAAGCCAGGATCTCCAGTCTGGGCCGAGCTGCTGACAGACAGAACCTGTACAACCACACCATCTCCGTCTCTGGACTCCGCAGACTCGCAGACTCTCCAGAGCGCCCCCCCCCTGCTCATTTACCTCCCGCCTCATCCAGATGCTTACAGACAGCTCACTCAGTGCAGCCCTGCCCTCTGCCCCCCGCTCACTCCGAGTCTCAGCCCGCCTCAGGGCTTCATCAAACAGGCGGCAGTATCGACTCTTCCTTGAACTTTCCACCCAGCCTGAAGGCCACACTGAGGGAGGCTTTGAGCCAGCAGCCATGGGAGTCCTCCTCCCCCTCCATTTCATCTTTCCCAGAGACAGTGGACCACAGCTGGCAGGGCCTCAGCGCCGCAGAGACCTCAGTGGCGTCTGACCTCTCCTTCAACCCACTAACGTACGTGCTGGACAAACAACACGACTCCAGCGGTGAGGCTGGTTCCATGTTGGAGGAAGATGTGCCGCACAGTGAGTCCAGAAGAGAGTCAGAGAGCACCGTGGTGGGTCCGGAGGATGATATGAGCTCTCTGACAGGGATGCTGAGGTTTGTAAACCAGACGTTAGCGATGCAGGACGAGCCCTCTGCATGGACGTCCACGTGCAGACACCTGAACCTTGCACTCCAGGTAAACTCACTGTCACGCAGTCGCCTCATCGACTGGTTCAAAATACAGCCACGAATGTGAGAAAGACAGGACAATATAGAATATGCAAATAAAACAAGAATAATGCAGCAATTCTTAAATTTACGTTCATTTTTATTTCTTTTCAGTCAAGTTTTTGATATTCTTTCTCGTGAACATCATTTATTTTATTAATAAATATACATTTTTCAGTTCCAGGCCTGCAACACAAAAAAGGTTAGCACTTCAAATGGGTAATATCGACTGGTGTTTATGATCATTTGGTTTAAAGTAACATCTATGAGTGTTTTATTCTCAGCAAATGAGCTCCAGTTTGTCAACCAATGCATTAAAAAAAGGGTTTTTCAAAAAGATTTCGAAAGGATTCAGCTAATAATATCAAGTAAGCATTCAAGGAATGCTTACTTGATATTATTAGCATATATTATTTGCATATTATTAGAAATTCCTCAATTCTTGAGGGATTTCTTCACAGATGAGGAAGGGATTTCTACAGGAAGCCTTTTTTAAGCACTGTAATACACAGCTGGATTTACAAATGCCACTGAGGAAAAAAAAAAAAAAAGCAGCCTTGTGTTAACCTTGTGCACAGGTGGCATCAACATCTCTGGTCTTGAAGGGTCCAGGGGATGTATTAGTGCCAGTTCAAAGGTCATTTACACATCTGTGGTGGCAGCCTTGATCCAGAAAAGAACACTGACGTTTGAGAACAACAGATGCTGCCTTCAAGGTGACATCTTTTCCAGGGACAGTTTTCAAAAAGACACCGTAAAACCAGATTCTGCACACAATAACAAAGGAAGATGGCAGAGGGACTGGACTGGCCCGTCTCCAGGCCTGACGAGTCTCTAATAGAGGATGTGTAGAGAATATAGAGAAATAAATAATGTCACATTGACAACCTCATACTGCTGCACACTTCATCACATTTTCAGAAAGAGTTGGAACAAAACGGCTCCAACTGTCCTTTTCTTCCATCTTCAGTTTCACCTAATCTCTTCCACACAGCTGAGAACATCTGGGCTCCTGCTGATGCTTTTAAAACTAAATCCTTTATTCCAGAATAAGAGTTGGGAAAACAAATGGCAGAATAGTGTTATTGTTTCAGCTTATTCGAAATGTTTCAGGCCTGAAGCGCAAAAAATAAAATGAATTTGATGAGAAAAGCATTAAATATCTTTGGTTCATACCAATAGAAGTCAATGTAAACATAAGAACTCCTGCATTATCTTTTTATTTGCCTTTTTTTTCATTTATGTGACTATAAATTCTTGCTTATATTCTTACTGTTTGTTTCTGGTTTCATGGTTTTAAGTTTGGCAGATATGCTTCAGTTTAAATTGATGTTTTCTGAATACATTTGGTTGAAAGCTGAACTGGAAGATATTTCCATAAAAGTATATCTCAGGAAATACAACCCCAGTACAAAACTATAAAAGTTATTGTTGGAAAGAAATGTATTTTTCATAAAAACTCTGGTTTGTGGGACAGTTGTGTGTTAAAGTTCATGGACCAGGCAACTTATTAACACAAAAAAATGATTAAATAGTAACAAGTTCAGCTGATGACATGTTTCTTTTCCCTCTTAGGTGGCTGTCAGGGAGGAGAACTTCTGTTCATGAATTCTCATGTGTTCTTGTACTTGGACTGTAGTTCTGTATTTAGAAATGTTTAGTGTGGTTTTGGAAAATAAAGTTGTTTTGTTTTGTGTCTTTTTTTTCTGCCATTTGCAGTCTCAACAAGATCAGCTCTTGAGTTTTATAAAAAAAAAATGTAGCATTCTTTTTCCTGTAATTTCATGATTAATATTTATATATTTGAGCAAGTTTCCATAAGCTAAATGAATTAAAGATATTTTTTACAAAAGAAAACTTAGTGGTTCTTGGTCATTCTTTAGAAAACGGTGAGTCTCCACAACTGTTTCTATTTGTTTTTAACTTCCTGTGTGTGGATGTGGAGCATTTCAGCAACAACTGGCAGCTTTCTGTTCAAGACAATAATGTCACTCAAACTCATGTGATTACATAATAAGAACATCAGAACTGTTTGGCCGTCACTCACTTAGGATTAAGACACTTTTTCTCATCTGACTAACTGCTGCTATGACTATTTTTATGAGTCTTACGCAAGACAGTAAATGTGTTTTAAAGCTTTGACGAGCTGCATCTTCAGTCTGATCCCAAGTAACTGTAAATCTGCATGAGATCAAATGTCATTTGAACTTGTAGCTACAATGTTCAGAACTATAGTGTCTGTGAAGGTCCAGAACGGTAAATGGCCTGCAAAGGTTTTCAAAATCAATCAATCCTTAATTCAATACCGTATAGCGACACCACCACAGGTATCAGAGACAAGGTCTTGGTTTTGTTATTGATATAGAACATTTTTAACCGATACTCAGCCCTAAGCAAGGAGTCTGTAATCGGACCTCCATGAACCAGGGAGTAAATTATTTTTTCTTCCCTCTGTTACTACCAGATGTTGTGGAGACTGGTCGTTCTTCCAGAAAGCCCCGTCTGCTCTGACTGGTGAGCTCCAGCTGCCGGATCAGGCCTGATCCAGGTACATGGGTCGGACATCTGGAACCAGATCTGATCCAGATGTCTGAACTGAACTTCTGCGATTAGAAAAATGACATTTTTTCCAATTTTGTTTTTTCAACATTTAATGCCAGCATAAGCACTTAAGTGCAGGATGAGTCGTCGACATTGTTTTTTCTTCTTTCAGGAAATGAGAATACCTGCAGGCTTGTGTCAGTGTTGGACCAGATACTACGAACAAGTGCTGGTAAATAGTTGCAGTTTCAACTCTGCAAGAAGAATAATGGCTACAATTGACCTTAAAGTGAAAATGTTCTGTCGTTTACATGTGTGATTCACGTTTACGTATCGTCCCTGAAGGTTTAGCTGTTTACTGGAAGTTTCCTCCTTGTGACTGGGAGCTTTCATGTCTCCACCAGAGACGAAGAGTCCAACCTTGTCACGCACCATCACAATACTTGAAGTGGAAAGATCAGTCCAAGCAGCTGCTGATCATTTAGACCTTTTTATTTTGATCTGTTACCTGCAGGTTGCAGAGGCGTGTTAATTTTCTCTTCTCTTTTTCTGTTTCTTAGTTTGTTAGTTAAGGACCCAGTAGTGATGAGGATGTGGTGCAGTCAGTGGTTTATTACGTGCCTTTAGCTGTTCCCCGTTTAGACTTCCTGAATATGATTAATACAGTCTCTAAAGGCTTCTCTGCAGCTGTCCACATCTAATCTGTATGTAGTTTGACATAAATAAAGGACCTTATTTTGTGGAGAGAGCTCCTAAATTCAGATAGATAATAATTGTTTTAACTCCATTCTGCGCTGATCTTGTAGAAGTAATTTAAAACAAGAAAATAAACACTTGCTTGAATTTTAGATGCGTCATGGCTTTGCATCACTCAAGATTGTGGACACGAAGAGAGAAAAAAAATTCACACATGGACATTTATAGACATGATCTTTACGTTCCCATCAAGGCCACTGGTGTCAGTTTTCCCAGATAAAAGCAGTTTGTGCTACTTCCTCCTTTAAGTTTCGATCTGACGATTTATTTTTATTGATTGACTAATAAATACAGTAGCTGATGATATCACACAGAGACTGCAGCTGTTAACTTTAACTTCCTGTCTGTAGTCCTGTTTTCTGACCTCCTGCTGCCCCATTATTACCACAGTGACACTGCAAACATTTTTCCCACCTGTCTCCAATATAATATACTGTTTAATCAACATGGCACAGTTAAAACAAGCCGTACCCGATCTGTTTGAGAGTGGGAGAGGCTGCCAGGCAAACAACGGACTCTCCAGGAAGTCACTCAATAAACAGGCCATGATGTCCAGTTAAACCAGTCCTCTTCTTCTTGTGAAGATTTAACAGAAAAGACGTCACATCATGTTACGTTTGCTGTTCTACTGAAGTTTAAAGATGTTTCACAGACCTCAAAACAGATGCACCCCTCAGAGAAATGACATGAAAGTCAAACGGCTGACTCCGCCCCTTTAACCAGGTGTAATGTAGAGAGCTGTTACTGTCTGTCTGTGGTACTTTCACCAAATCTTGACAAAAATATTTTAATTAGTATCTCAGGAAATTGTGTCAACCTTAGAAAAATAACATAATGTGCTTCCTTTACCATTTAATGAACACTGGATTATGTTTTTGACAGAAGACCAGCTGTTTTATTCAACCGTTGTGCTTTTAGAGTGGTTTTATTAAGCATGTTTCTCAATATATCACATCATTCTTTGGACCACCTGAATGCTTTTATACAGTAATATTACAACATTTTCATATGAAGGGTTTGATTACATCTTTCCACATTCAAAGACACCCAAATCTGTCACTCAGTTTAAATTTAGAAAAGCAGCGTACAGTCTGCACAGTCGTATGAGAACATTTACAAAGAGATCAAGGTCTAAATGAGAAGGTTAACCACAGTGGCTCATCTCTGTAACAGTCTGTGTTGTCACGAGTCTATAAGCAACAATAAAATAATAATGGTTGCATGAAGCTGCAGGATCCTTGTTTGCTCGCTGGGACATCAGGATGTTCGGTTGGTGGGATGAAGGTTAAAGGAACAGTTGCTTCACAGTAGATTTAACAGACGACAGCGTTGCACCATTTCCTCTTTGCTATAATCCTTTTAGATTTTACGTAGTTCTCTTAATTATTCAGTTTTAATGTATTTCCTAGTCATCTAGGTTATCTGAATATTTTTTCTTTTTTTTTCCTGGGGTTATTATTCCACATTGGATCCCCAGACAGCTTCCTTAGTAGCATTCAAAATTACAAATTCCTTTTCTTTTTTTTTAGAGGACTCTTCGCCTGACTAAGAATCCCAAAGCTTGGTTTCACTCTCCTTCTGCTGTGTTGGTTTATGGTGAATCATGGAGGTTTACTTCACCACGTGGAAAACGAGGCAGTGACTCAGTAACGCTAGAAAACAAGCCGTTCATGGTCGAGGCTGGTGAAAGGTCGTTGTTATCTCCCTCCACAGCTCTCTGCAGTCACCAAGGAGCTGCTCACCAACACCAACACTTTCCTGACTCGCCCTCTTCCTCCCATTTAGCTCAACCTTTACACACTATGGAGGTCCATTAATGCCAAAAATATGTTCAAGTTCTCACTGTTTATGTCCATTAGTTGTTTAAGACGTTTCCCCGTGTTTATTTAACTTTCAACAATACTCTGGTTGTGTCAAAGCTCTTTTAACGACTACTTTGTCTATGTAGATGCTCACTTGGCTTAACGTTTGGTTGTATCTGTTTAACTTTGGTTTACACTTCTGTTGTCTCCTTAAACTCACTGTCTGATTGTGTCACCTGTTTTTCTCGTTAGATGCGTTGTTGCTTTACGTCGTTGGTA
The DNA here is from genome assembly GCA_018398805.1 of Hirundichthys speculiger. Taxonomy (NCBI): domain Eukaryota; kingdom Metazoa; phylum Chordata; class Actinopteri; order Beloniformes; family Exocoetidae; genus Hirundichthys; species Hirundichthys speculiger. The sequence continues at coordinate 418,792 of JAGFBZ010000660.1, forward strand.
TGTGTCATTGCTATGCATCATTGCTGTGCGTCGTTGCTGTGCGTCGTTGCTGTGCGTCGTACCAACGACACATCATAATGGCGCGTAGCAACGACGCGTAGCAACGACGCGTAGCAACGACACATACCAACGACACATCATAATGGCGCAGAGCAACGACGCGTAGCAACGACGCGTAGCAACGACGCGTAGCAACGACGCGTAGCAACGACGTGTAGCAAATGACGTGTAGCAAACGACGCAAAGCAACAACACATACCAACGACACATCATAATAATGCCGCGTAGCAACGACGCGTAGCAACGACGCGTAGCAACAACGCGTAGCAACGACACATCATAATGACGCGTAGCAACGACGCGTAGCAACGACGCGTAGCAACGACACGTACCAACGACACATCATAATGCCGCGTAGCAACGACGCAAAGCAAATTAGCGTAGCAAACGACGCAAAGCAAATTAGCGTAGCAAACGACGCAAAGCAATGACGCAAAGCAACGACGCAAAGCAACGACGCAAAGCAACGACGCAAAGCAACGACGCAAAGCAACGACACGTACCAACGACACATCATAATGGCGCAGAGCAACGACGCGTAGCAACGACGCGTAGCAACGACGCGTAGCAACGACGCATACCAATGACACATCATAACGACGCGTAGCAACGACGTGTAGCGACGACGCAAAGCAACGACGCAAAGCAACGACGCAAAGCAACGACGCAAAGCAACGACAAGTACCAACGACGCGTACCAACGACACGTACCAGCGACACATCATAATGCCGCAGAGCAACGACGCGTAGCAACGACGCGTACCAACGACACATCATAATGGCGCAGAGCAATGACACATAGCTACGACGCAAAGCAACGACACGTACCAACGTCACATCTTAATGCCGCAAAGCAACGACGCAGAGCAACGACGCAGAGCAACGACACATCATAATGGCGCAGAGCAACGACGCTTAGCAACGACGCTTAGCAACGACGCTTAGCAACGACGCTTAGCAACGACGCGTAGCAACGACGCAAAGCAACGACGCAAAGCAACGACGCAGAGCAACGACACATCATAATGGCGCGTAGCAACGACGCAGAGCAACGACGCAAAGCAACGACACGTACCAACGACATGTACCAACGACACGTACCAACGACACATCATAATGACGCGTAGCAACGACGCGAAACAACGACGCTGAGCAACGACGCTGAGCAACGACGCTGAGCAACAACGCGTAGCAAATGACGCACAGCAACGACGCAAAGCAACGACACGTACCAACGACACATCATAATGACGCGTAGCAACGATGCGAAACAACGACGCGAAACAACGACGCTGAGCAACGACGCTGAGCAACGACGCAAAGCAACGACGCAGAGCAACGACGCGTAGCAAACGACGCAAAGCAACGACGCAAAGCAATGACACGTACCAACGACACATCATAATGGCGCAGAGCAACGACGCGTAGCAACGACGCCTACCAATGACACATCATAACGACGCGTAGCAACGACGCGTAGCAACGACGCGTAGCAAACGACGCGTAGCAAACGACGCGTAGCAAACGACGCGTAGCAACGACACATCATGACGAGAAAAACAGGTGACACAATCAGACAGTGAGTGTAAGGAGACAACAGAAGTGTAAACCAAAGTTAAACAGATACAACCAAACGTTAAGCCAAGTGAGCATCTACATAGACAAATTAGTTGATAAAAGAGCTTTGACACAACCAGAGTATTGTTGAAAGTTAAATAAACACGGGGAAACATCTTAACAAACAACTAATGGACATAAACAGTGAGCACTTGAACATATTTTTGGCATTCATGGACCTCCATATACACAAGCAGTAGTTCCTAGTTCTGGTGCTGAGGCCTGAAGCTGGAGCTGCTACAGACGTAAACCAGTCTAGGTGGATCTCTTTGAGGTTGAGTTCCATTGTAGCTTTTGGCTTTTATACAAGTTTGGAGAAGCATTTCGTAAGGTTTGCACAAGGAATATGTAAATATATGCAACGTATGCAGTGTTGTAGGAAGAGTCTGACAAACTCATGGAGCACTTTGCTTATATTTAACACTCTGACATGAGCATGAATCATCTCATCTGAAGCAAAGGTTGAATAACTATCATTTAAACTTTCCTACATGATGTCTTACCTCTACATAAGTGTTGACAGTATCCATAAAAACCTTGTCCGTAATAAAATGCTATTCTTTGCTGTGCATCTATGTTACGCTCCGGACAAGTGTTGGGAAGTTTCTGCTTTGTTTCATGAACTTTTTGAGCCATTGTTAGTGGGGATGTTCACCAGGCAGCTGTCAGCTGCCACAAAAGGCTTCTTACCAACATGCCACATCCTGTTTGGTGATAAGACTCTGACCGCCAGGCTGTCATTGGTCAGACCGTGACGCTCGCGGAAAAACAAATGAGCTCAGAGAGTCGAGGCAGATTTCACACTTTCAGAGAAATAAGAGGGCAAAGCATCATGGGTGTCCAGTTTAAGCTCACATCTGTGCTGTTTATCAACTGATTCCTTCAACGGTTTAATCGTATTTTGCAGGGTAGACATGAAAGTTCAACCTTTTATAAGAAAAATAAGCATCATAATCATCATTACGGTTTTCTTTTACCTCCTTCCTAACAGTAAATGACCCCTGTATCAACGGAGGAATGGAGGCCTGGAAGTTAAAAAATTATGAGAAACAAGACAAAACCAAACATGAATCATCTTGTCTGTAAGGAACTAAAAGTGAGCGACACCTCCAGCTGGTTTTATCTGCATCACGATGCAACCAGTAGAAACTTCAGGAGGATTTTTTTTTTAGTTGTTTCACAAACCTTTTATGATGAAATGTCCTGTGAGAACTTTGAGTTACTTCCCTCTAAACTCTACTGATGCACAAAAACTTGACTTGCTGTTAGCAGCAACGTGTTTACGAGTGGTTTTTGTTTCATGTGTTTAACGATACATTCGTCAAATTAGATGAATTCTTCAGACAGAAGCTGCAGGTTAAAAACAACATCTCATCACGATGTTGCTGCGAAAAGGAAGCGAGAAATAACTTCATGACTGCATGTCGAACGTGTGAGTCATCGCAGTTAAAAACTGGCTGTGGTTAGATGGATAATTTAAACCAGAGCCTGACCGTCCTGGTTTAACCTGGTTGAGGCTCCAGTATTATTTATTCCTGCTGAGTCTGGAGCCTGAACATTTACATCCTGGTGGGCAAAACATTTCTGGATCAATGGTCACTTTGTTCAGCACCTCCAACGTGAGGAATCCTTCCACGTGTGAGTAAATCGCTGTGGGAGAGAAGAAAAAGAGCTCAGCATGTAGGAACTGGACCTGTTGGAGCTCGTCTCCAGGTTTGAACTGGGATCTGATGCTCGGCCTGATCTGTGCCAACGCTATTCTGATTAAATATGTGAGCACGCTTCAACTGAAATAAAACATGAACATGGGACGATTCCTGTGTTTTAAGTCTCTGGAGGTTAATGTTGAGAAATCTGGCTTATATGGGTAATGTTTCATTGATGTTTGCAATATAGTTTTCTTAAAGGAGACATTTTTAAAAACAGGCAGAATTTTCTGAAGTATTAATGATATTTTAACATGATTCCACCCAGAAGACTTCATCAGTTCAGACCAACAGGTGAGGAGCTCCTGTGTCTTCACATCTTTATGAACAAAATAAAAGAAAAGAAGAGAATCTTTTTTTTAATTTTTTCTTAACAATATAACTGTTAAAAACAATTTACTATCAAAGCAGCTCAACAGGAGCAAAGGACTTTCAACTTACTGGCTGCAGCGAACACATTACTGTTTGAGTTTTATGGCTGAGATAAAGCTGGGGATGCTGGGTAATTCTGCTCTGCCCTGTTATAAAAGCCCACAATTCCAAATCCTCACTGAAATAGATGTTTTCACACTTATATGTGAGGACAAGTAACGTGACAGAGTTAAAAGTTACTTTAAAGTTGGGAGTCTGAAGTTATTTTGAGCGTTGTCGGGGTAACAGAGGGGAGAGCAGGGCCGATTCTAGGGTCACCCAATGAGCCCCACCACGACCCACAACCCCACCTTTATTCCACACAAAACCAAAAAAACATTTATTGAAAAATAATTTTGGATAATCATTATGACATTTATGAGAGAAGAGCATCATCTTTTGGGAAAAAAAAAACTGACTGGAAAACATGCAAATCTTTGAAAATTTCAATGAAATTTGAAATGCTAACTGAGCTAACGCGCTAACTGGTAAACGGCCAACGAAGTTAGTGAGAAGAGGACGATACCATTAGGCAGGGGGTCGTTTTCATTTTCATTCTTAAAATATAAACTCAAACCACAAACTATGGATTAGGTTTTGGACATTATCTAAGCCTGTCAAATGCGAACTAAAATTTTAGAATAACAACATTTCTTACTCCAGGTTTTTGGGGTGCTGAAAGCGCCCCTAAAAAAAGGGCTAGCCTCGCCCATGGGGGAGAACCCAGCTGATAGTTGAACCTCAGCGTTCAGGAGGAGCAAATGGAAGTTTTATTTGTCCCAGTGTTGGACTGGTGCACCAGTTCACCTTTATTACTGGAGGGCGTGTCGCAGCTTGTATATAGTCTTTGTGTTTTCTGTACTTGGAGAATGTTTACGACTGTGTTCCTCCTTGAGCTTTGTGGGAGGTGAGGCCTGTTATTATGGGCTGTTTGGAAAACTTGTTCAATCAGATCCATCACTTCCGGTGGATCTGAGACTCTTAATCATTTATTCTGTTCATAACCTTTATGGAAAGAGTCTCTAGGAGTGAAGACATTCCAGTTTAGTGATTTGCTGTCTTTGCTCTCTGGAGATGATGTGGAAGTGTCAACCAAACCTGAAGCAGCTGGGTCGAGACTTTATCCCTCCAAATCTGAGGCCTTATTCCTGAAAGAGAAAAAGATTTGATTTCCCACTTCAAGTTGGAAGTGAGTTGCTGCTTCAAGTGGACAGGTTCAAGTATCTTCTTAAAGAGCGGGAGAAGAGTGAAACAGTTTAACCCGCCCATAGAGGTGAAAAGTCAATCTCTCTGTTTGCCTCAGTCCACGTTCCCAGTCTCACCCACAGTCATGAACTGGAGCTGCAGACTGGAGGAATGTGGCCATAAACAGGAGCTGCCTGCAGAAATTAGCCGGCTGGGCTAACCTTCAAAGAGTCACATGAGGCTGTTTGGTCTGGGTGACAGGGTAGCTGTCAAAATAACTGCCACTGGGAGTGCTGGGAGATTATTCAGCTCTCATTTGACTCGGGTACTACCTTGGTAGGTTACGAATCGTTCCTCAGATTGGAAGGACACAAAAAGTTTCCTTTTCTTTCTCTCTATTTAGCACAATAGGTAGCACCTTTAAACCTTTGCACCTTCTCTGGGTGGTTTTGCTCATGCCTGACTTTTGCAAGACTGGGAGAACTGGAAATAACAGTTACCACCCCCATTAAGTGTCAAAGCACCGTGGTCTGAGTTAAAAGTTAATCCCTGCTGTCAGTTTTCTTATAATTTCACACTAATACTTCTGTATTACTTCTATAATGTTCCAGGAGCCTAAAGAGAGACGACATTTCCTCCAGGTCTTTTTTTTTGTTCTGTTTTAAATCAGTCTTAAAGCAAATGCAAACACTGGCTGAACACACACAGCTGGATCAGCTGCTGGGTGAAGCTCTGACGCAGTGAACCTTGTTCCCGCCCCGCCTGAACCACGCAAACACGCAAACACGCGTTAATCTGAACCACAGAAAAAAAAACAAAAAAAAAAAGAAAATTGTTTCTTCATGACAGCTTCAAAGCATCTTTGAGAGATTCCTGATGACGGATTATCTTTATCCGCCTCTCTTTCCCTCAGACGCATGGAGCGTCTTTGCTCCCCCTCTTCCTCCTCCCCCCTCCTCTTCCTCCTCCTCCTCCTCCCACCGTCTACTACACAGTAAAAACACAAAGACACGCCTCAGTCCCTCATCTACAGCCTCCATCAGCGGCTCTGCTCCTCAATCATCTCTGCGATTCATCCTGCAAAATGTGAGTCTGCATTTTATTTTATTTTTCATTTCTCTCTATCCGGTCATTTACTGCTCATTTCATGTCAGTAGCTGTAGATGTGACAACACTGATTTTTAAAACAGTGCATGATGTATTAAACTGCACGGCTCGGTTCAATAATGAAGGCTGGGCTGTATATTTTGTTGACTGGTGGGGTTTTAAAGTTAATGGAAAGTGAATTTCCACTCTTGGAAAGTTATTTTCATTCCTCTCGTCTGAGTCACAGCAGCCCCGCAGTAAAAAAGGTAGAGAGGAGGGAAAAAAAAACAACAACTTTCCTTTTATGATGGAAAAACAGCCTACCGAGCTGGTTTCCAGGAATGCTTTTACTCTTATTTTATTTTATTGTCTGCTGAATAAAACAGCGCAAAAAGAGCAACGTTTAACATGCAGGAAGTAGAGCTGTGGATGTTATGCAATACTTAAAGAGAGAGAGAGAGAGAAAAAAGAGGGAAAATTGAAGCGACAGGGATGAATCCCACACCTTGTTTTTCTTTACTTTATTTAAAGAAGTGCAGCTCCTTATTCTCAGTTTTTAAAGTCTGTAGATGCAGCAGATCAGATTAAAGTAGATTTTCTCCTCCAGCATCTATAATGTTGCAGAGTCACATCAGGACATCTGACTCTGAGAGTTAATGTCCATGAAAGATCTATGGATATTGATCTTCTAATGATGCAGCACTTATCTACCAGCATGTTACAGGAAGTGTTTCCTCCTTTTACTGAAACCTGAGCTGCACGCCACTTGTTTTACTTTACTACTATAGTACTACTACTACTAATGATTATGATTAAAATGCTCCTTAAACAGTGTGGCTAACGTGTAGCGCATGATGACGTCACACAGGAGTGAATGATATCTGGTGGTTAGCAGATTGGAGACTGGGGAAGAGGTAAAGCGTTGTGTCATCAGCATTAATCTCGCTGCCACACAGACGTATAATCTGGCTCTTGTGTAATCGTAGAAAATGGAAAAAACTGTCTAATCTCCTGGACTGGTGCTGCTGAGGTCCATCCATCACATAAAGTTTGATCTTTGCTGTAAAAAAAAAACACAGACTCAGTGATCCTGAAAATATCAGCTAAAAATGTGATGTAAGGTTAAGAAGTAGGTCACGCACATCCTTCTGTTCTGACTATCTTTTATGTTTTAATAGAGATCCTGATTAGATAACTTCTGATAATAGTGCAAAGATCCGGAATCAATCTGCTTTCAGTTTTCCAGAGCAGGTGTTGAGAAAAGGTTTCTGAAAATAGTTTATCTGAAAAGTTAGGCTTTTCACACCCAAAAGGTGTTTTTTTTTTATTTGTCTTCAATTGAAAAAAAAACAAAAAAAAACATGAATAAGCCTGAAAATGAAAAAACGAATATAGCTGTGTAGAAATAAATGTGATCTTAAAAACTGAATTCGCTCAAAAGTGTAGAATGAGGAAGTAGAGAGTTAGTTTGATCCACTATTGATTTCCTTCCTCTACACAAGATAGTTGCATTTTAATCAGTATTTGTTAATCATGATTAAAACGGCATTCCTTAATGGCACTGCTCATGAAAGTTTGTGCAGTGTTTATTAGGGATGTCCGATATTGGCTTTTTTGCCGATATTGTCCAACTCTCAATTTCCGATACCGATATCTACCGATACCGATATATGCGGGCTGTTTTTCCTCAAAACTAATTTTAGGTAACATCACATATCTCCTGTCGTGGAATTAGCACATTGTATGTGCAAAAAAAAAAAAACAAAAACCTGATACCAATATTTACCGATATTACATTTTTATGCCAATATCGGGCCGATAATATCGGTGGGCCGATATTATCGGACATCCCTAGTGTTTATGAAAGCAAAAAACAAAAACCCGATACCGATATTTACCGATATTACATTTTTATGCCAATATCGGGCCGATAATATCGGTGGGCCGATAATATCGGACATCCCTAGTGTTTATGAAAGTCAAAGATGGCTGAACATCCAGGTGGGGGGGGGGGCCTCCAGCTGAGACAGCACACGTGTCTTTAACCCGTCTGCGTCCCTCTTCTCCTCAGAGCCGCCATGGTTTCCCACAAAGAGTTTCAAGCTGCAGGGAAGCAGCCGGGCCTCCAGGTGTGGCGCATTGAGAACCTGGACCTGAAGCCGGTTCCCAAAGCTCTGCACGGCTGCTTCTACAGCGGAGATGCTTACCTGCTGCTCTTCACCACCTCTGCGCCGTCGTACAGCATACACATGTGGCTCGGTGAGACCCGACATGTTTTAATATGTTACTTTAAAAACAAGAACACTCTCGTACGTCGTTTTTGATCCTCAGTGGCACATTTATCCTGCAGTAACTAATGACAGCATGTTTTACTAGTGTTTGGTTGTCTTTTTTTTATTGCTTCTTTTCATCATTGGACACATGGCACCTTACTGGTTTCATTACTGGTTTTATGATTTGTGCCGTCTGGAGCAAATACTAGTCATGTTTAAAGACAAACGCGCTGCATGTAAAACTTTAAATGTCACTTCCTCTGAAGCTGATACACTTACAGACTAGTGCTGGGCGATATGGAAAAAATCATATATCACGATATGGACTATTTTATATCACGATAACGATATATATCACAATATACCATAATAAAGTATGTTTATAGTTATTCTCTGAAAAGTTACTTTTCAACTTTATTTTGAAAGGACATTTAGCTGAACTGTCACAAACATACATTTTAGTGCAGCAAAAACAGGTAGGTACAGAGGTACAGTAGCTTTCACATTTTTTTTAAAGTGCACAACAGTTTCTGAGAGGAAAAACACATTTTTGCACTGAAGTTCAGCTATAAAAAATAAACACAAATTATTTTTCAACTTTCTGAAATCTGTAACCTTGTAGTGCAAAGTTTGCAAACCAATATAAAGTGTCTAAAGTAAACATCAGGGTTGAAGAGAACTCTGTTTAAGGCATTAACCATGAATAAAAGTGCAAACATAAAAGGCTACTTTGTAGAAGAAGATATGATTCTATCAAATTTATCGTTGCAGGTTATTTAATTACATATTTGCTGTAATAATTGATAAAATTAGGTTAGAAACGATAGAAACGATAGAAGAGAAATGGCACGATACACACTTTTATATTGTCCCCACGATATGTATCGTCATATCGCCCAGCACTAACTTACAGTCATGGAAAAAATGATTAGACCGCCATTTTTTCTTCACTTTCTTGTTCATTTTAATACCTGGTACCACTAAACGTCATCATGTGACTAAAACAGACAGAAAAGAAAACACTGAATGCATAAAAGCAGTGTTTTTGGCAGTACAACGCCATAGCTATTGATGTAAAAACTTAAGTGATTTAGGTCATAATCAAGAAAACCATGGAAAATGGTAAGATATCAGCTCTTAAATAAAACTCTTATGAGCAATCTTTGTGGTTATCGTTATGTTTGTCCAAACAAATGTACCTTTAGTTGTACCAGGCATTAAAATGAACAAGAAACTGAAGAAAACAAGGGTGGTCTAATCAATTTTTTTCACATGACTGTATATTACCTGTACATCATGCAGATCTCCATGACAACTGATGCTTAGTCACATAAAGACGCACATTTCAACACGAGAGCATCGTGTAGCCGTGACACTGTTTGTTTGTTTTGACATCAAACGCTGAAACTTCCTCTGTCGTGTGACAAGCTGAAATGATCGACTCTGAAAGTCATTCGTTTGTGTAATTTGTGCTTGTGCTTTGCTCTGTTATCGTGGCCTCAGCGGAGGCCCGTAAAGAAACCAGACCTTCAGCTTTAGCTGCTCTGAATCCCAAAATGAAGGCAATCTTTTCTTATCCACAGTTAAAATAATTTAGTTGCATGAGAAAGAAGAGACCTAAATGAAAACCACTGCGTGACTCACATCTGGAAAACCCCTTCTGGCCATGAAGGACAGGCATAAATCCCTTCATGCTGGTCCTGTTTTCTGCCAGTTCTCTCTGCAGAACCAGAACAGAGACACACTGACCCGCCGATCTCTGCTGAATCATCTTCAGTATAAATTACATGTGTGTGTGCGCGACTGTGTGCCAATCAGCAGTAATAACAGGATACAAAGCAGCTCTGGCACAGATGTGGTTGTTATGATTCAAACCAGTGCCGTTTCCTCCACGGGAAACTCGATCCCTGATGATCGTTTTTTGCAGAAGTCCAGAAGAATTTGAGAGAATAACTTCCCGATACTTTTTTTTTTTCTCCGGAGGCGACGAATGTTCGCAGGATGAGAGCGGGGCGGCGGCCATCTTCGCCACACAGCTGGATGACTTCCTGGGCGGCGGGCCGGTGCAGTTCAGGGAGGTCCAGAACAACGAATCCAACACCTTTCTGGGCTACTTCAAGTCAGGCATCAAGTACCAGGTGAGCTTCACGGCAGCAGGATCACATCTGGATGGCTGATGGAATATGTCACAGTTATAGTGACATGATATTATTGCAATATCAAGTGGAAAGAACATAAAATAATATATTGATAATTCACTTCAGCTTCTTAAGTATTTTGTCTTCTATCTTTGACAACTAAGGGGGGGGGGAATGTTTCAAGTGGACTCCATCTTTGTCTTAGATTCTCCTCATAACTTTTTTTGGACAGAATTTCTCAGCATCATCTCTGCTTTTAATAGACAATCGTCGGCTAAATCTGCATCTTTAATGTAATTTATTTATTTGTGAGAATAATATAACTTGCTTGTGAGCATTTTTTTTTTAAATAGTGGTCTTGACATTTTTCATAAATGTGATGTCATACAGTTATCAGAACTGTTCGGAGCAGAACTGAGCAATATTGTTAGCTCAAGTCACAATATGAGTTGTTTTTTTTTTTTTTATTATTATTTTTCATTGTATTTAATATCACAGTTATCATTAATAGCCTACTAATATACTCCCAGACTACACAGTGTTAATGAAGAGACTTTAGATCAGTGGCTCCAGACTTGTCTGGGTCCCAAAAAACAATCCAGAGATGATAAAAAGGGTATAAAAATACTTCATCTGACACAAAATTTAATATATTTAGACCCATATATGTTAATATTCTACAGGTTGGTCAACCTTTGCTACCACTAATGTTTTCATGTACACTGTTTCAGGAGCGGTTTGGGTGTTTTGTGACAGGCCAGCCCAGTCATCATTATTCTTTTTTTCAAGCAACAAACAAGTGCCTATAAGGGAACAGATGCAGCATGTTACTGTGCAAAAATGTCATTTGTCCAGTGCTTTTTTTTTTCTATGACTTGACACCAGAAAAACAAATAATATTCCCACCAACCTCAGATGTGTTCATGAATAATGAGTAAGTGATGACGCTGTAATGCAAAATGGGAGTCACGACATGCAAACACAGACCAGCGTGTTCTTTGCATGTTAGCATGCTGTTGTTTGGATTAAACCCAACAGACCGGTAGAGCTCTAACAGCTGCTGATGTGGCTGCAGAAGCTCAGTCTGGGTGACGTAACTGCTGCTTGGCGTTAATAACTGCACCAATAACACGTAACATCAAAGTTGTGTCTTAAGTTAGAAATACAGCCCTTAAGCTAAGTCAGTGATGTCGTCCACGTGGAGTTGGCTTAAATGAATCCACGCTGTTTAATGATTATCACACGGCGTGAACTTTGACAGACAGTTTAGCTCCTGAGTCTGAAGTTCAGAGGACTGACAGCACCCCCCCCTCACCCCCCCGGTGCTGGTTCAGTCTCAGGGTGTGTCTAACGGGCTGAGCGGCTTTAACCCAGCCAGACATTTAGAAGCACAAGCCACTTTTCCCAGTCATCTGGTTCTCATGAAAAAAAGGAGCAGCCCCCTCCCAGCCTCCATTTAGCTGAACGTAATTAGCCCAAATACTTGTTTACTACTTTTGCTCGGAGGTTGGGAGCTCTGCTCTGCACATGTTTGTTCGTGCACTTTCATGGTGGTTTCCAGAAAAATGGGAAGAAAAAAGAAACAAACCTCATCAGTTCTTCATAGTTTTGTTAATTCAGTTGGCTGGATAACTAGAAAAACATTCACAGCAGCCACTTCTCCAAAAGCCCTTTGTGTTCTGGTCTCGGGCCCGTTGCTAACTGATTATTGTTGACCTTCAGGGATCAAAAAAATTAAACGGCAGCTTCGTGTTTCTGTAAAAGCGCGCCGCTCTTCTCCGGTCGAGACTTTTTCTGTCGTTGATTTACATCCTTTTCATTTGCGTATCTTGTAAATACTTGTTTTGTTTGATGGCTTCACCAAGGACGCCAGACTGAAGCGTGACAGTCGTGACCCGAAGGTACAGCACTGCACAGAACTGATATCATTCTCCCTGTGAACGTAGGCGTAGCATTGTGCTACTTTGTTTACTCCATTCAGTAAGATTTCCTCTTCTTGTCAGCAGTGATTTACATGTTCATCTCATCAGTGTGCAGCGTTTTTGCGGCCCTTTGTTCTTTCAGGTCCCGTGTTTAACTCCTTTCACCCCCGCTGTTGCGACAGCCTCATTAAAATCCCTCATCGGTGCCTCAAACCTCTTGTTCTCACACATTTAGATTACTGGGGCAACTTTTGTCCTTAAAACTGTAACTGTGGTGTAAAACTGGCTTCATCCCAATGCCTGAATGTCTGTTGCAGAAAGGGGGCGTGGCCTCGGGCTTCCAGCATGTGGTGACCAATGACATGAATGTGAAGCGGCTGCTTCACGTCAAGGGTCGTCGGGTCATCAGAGCAACGGAGGTGGACATGAGCTGGTCCAACTTCAACAAGGGGGACTGCTTTATCATTGACTTGGGAAAGGTGAGCTGTTCAGCTGTGTAATCATACCTTTTTCAGACATGTAAAAATGTTTTTAAATGCAATAATAATAATAGTTCTACATTGATTCGGGCCTATGATGTCACAGCCACCCAAAAATATAAACAAGGCCATGGCCAGAAATGAATAAACAAGGTGTTATGCCAAGGTTTTTGGTTTGGCAGTCACTTGAGACACACGCCCACGCACGCACACACACACACACACATACACAACATGTCCCTGTTAAAAACTTACCTCAGTGTGTCTTTCGTCTGAATCTCAGTTTGTAGAATCCTTATCAGGACTCACGTCTGTGCATATCAGGCTTTGACAGTGATGCATCTCATTCACTTTAAGCACAAGGTGCTTTTTAAGAATAAAAGATCAAAAGCAATAGGAACAATAAAAAACCACCACATTATCCAAACGTAAAGGATCACCTGTACACTCGTTCATACAGTACACCAGCACACACCCAGCGCTCCACCTTGAACCTTACGGATGTAAAAATTCAGCAGGAGCTGAACAGAAATGAAGGTAAAAGGCCTGATTGTGTGTGAAGTCCTGTGGTTGTCACTAAAACTGACATATCAAAGACTGCTGACCGTTAATGCTCATGTCTGTGTGAATCCATGTTATTACGTTTGAGAAGTGAAGCGACAGGATTTAAACAAGGTTTTGCAAAATTATCATTAATTATTGTTTTTCTTTGCTGCTTAATCAGACCAACCTAAAACTATCTGTAACTGAATGAATGCATGAATGAATATTACAGTTCCTTTAGATTTAGAGAAGTGGAATTAGATATACTGATAAAGAGCAGCTATAAATGACACTTCAGCTTCTTTTTTATTAAAAAAAACCAAAAACAAATGTGATATTTATGGAGGTTTATGTTGGAGTTTATCTTTCCACACTGTTTACTATCATGTCCAATAATAACTGCGTAGCTCATGTGCTTTTTCTGTCTTAGGTCAGAACCATTTTATAATGTTTAACTCTCCTGCAGGACGTGTTTCAGTGGTGCGGCAGCGAGTGCAACCGCTTCGAGCGACTGAAGGCTTCTCAAGTCGCGATCGACATCAGAGATAACGAGAGAAACGGCAGGGCGAAGGTGCACATGGTGGAGGAGGGAGAAGAGCCGGACGTGTTCACGGAGGTGACACAAACAAACATTCCTCGTTTCGCTCTCCTCTGATGAGTTTCACGTAACCTAAATCCCAAATGGGGCTTCTACCGAGCCAGAAACTCTACATGTTACTGATGCACTTCATTCGTGCTGAGTTATTCAGCGTGGGAATCTCTGCAAACAATGTTGTCCTTTGTAATGTGCAGCTTATGTGCCAATTCTGTGCCATGCTGGCGTTGTAAACCCTTCCTTTACATTGGAAGTGCTCCAGAGGGGCCTAATGAGGCCGAGGGGATCAGGGAGGCTTCTTTTGAATCTGAGAGAAGCTGTAGTTCGTGGCTTTGTGTCCCTGCTGTGGTATTTTCATCTGTGTAAACTAAATCTCTGTTGACTAGTAATGATAAATTCCTCTTCTTTTTTTGGGGTAGGCACTCGGGCCCAAAACCACCATCGCTCCCAGCATTCCAGATGATGATAAAGTGGAAACTTCTAACCGGAAGAAGGGCGCTCTCTACATGGTGAGAAACTGAAGAGACGGTCGACTGAATCGCTCCAACTGAGGATTTGAACTTCGAGCTGGAATATAACGTTCCACTGCTCTCATTGCTCAGGGGTTTAATGCTTTGTAGGATATTTTCACTTAAACTGCTCAACATGACTTTACAAAACCGAGGTGTACATCCCACTTTTCATGGAAAGAAAAAATATGTTTGAATTTTCAGGTTTTCTAAATTAATTTGCCATAAAATATTATGTTAATCTAATTCACAGTTTGTGACAGTATGCTTAAATTGGCATCATAGAATTATCATTTCTCACAATCTTTTCTGAACAAACCCATTCACCATTTACAGAGCTGATGCATTCAGTTCAATTCAGTTCAATTCAGTTCAATTTATTTTAGAGAAACCTTGAACAGGATCTGGCTCATAAAGGGGGGGGGGTCTTTCTGCTTGAAGGCCAGCTGGGTAAAGGAAGAAAAGAGGAGGGAGATAATGATGCAAAATGCTCATAACTAGCAACAACAACATGCTTTTATATCTCCTTTCTAGTCCAGTGACCATTCTAGGCGCTTTTACAACTCAAGCAGCTTTCTCTCACTGCCACTTGCATATTATTCATCCATCCATCCATCCATCCATCCATTATCCACACCTGTGTAATCCTACCTAGGGTCACGGGGACTTGCTGGAGTCAATCCCAGCAGGTCACCAGTCCATCACAACATGGATATAATTAGAATAATTTATTTATTAGACTGAATTATCCCTGTAATTACTCCTGTTATTCCTATAGTTAATCCTATAATCAAATTACATAAATGTTTTAATGTATGTGAAGCCTTGGCGGGATTTAGTATTACCAATTAGCCTAAACAACTATGGGTTGGGCTGAGGAAGAGAGAGGAGAAGAAGAAAGAAGGGAGAGAAGAGGGGTGAGGAACACCAGTCAGTGGATCATGTTGGTGTCTCCCTGCAGCGTAGGCCTGTAGCAACATAGCTAAGCAAGGCCTGGCTATGTTTAGACCAGCCTGCTCTAGTCTTGGCTTTAGCCATTCCTGTAACTGGTGCTATGACTGTTGGCCCTACACACTATTTTTTACACTAACTAAGCTTGACTAAAACAGAAACATTTTAAGTTTGATTTTAAAGGTGGAGGTGGTGCCAGCCTCCTGAGCCCAGGTGTCTGATAGCAGGAGGCCCGTCCTCCAAATCTACTTTAGATATTCTTGGAACTACAAGTTCTTAGAATAAGTTTAAGGTTTGCTGTTCATAAAAACAATTTGCTGATGTGACTCATGCCTGACGAAAAATGAGATCTCTGAAGACATACAGTCAAGAGTAGTTGATTTCCATAAGGCTGGAAAATAATCAGAGATGTTTAGGGGTCCATCAGTCCACAGTTAGACAAACTGCCTATAAATGGAGATATAACAACAACGACAGAAAAAAAGAAAAATAAAATGTGCCCCTGATAAAACAGAAGTTGAAACTTATCCCAACAGTGAAGTATGGTGGAGGGAGTATCATGATTTAGACTTTCTACATAATGTCAGGGCCTGACATTTCAGTGGATGACACTGAAAGTTTAACAAAAATCCTACAGGAGAAGATAGTGACCCTGAAAACTGAACAAAATCATCCACAGAATTGTTTCAGAAAAAGAACACTGCCCTTAAAGTGAGCCAGGCTTTACCTGAAGAGAGCTGTTCACATCAGACATCCTGGAGATGCCTGAGCTGAAGCGGTTCTCCGAGGAGGAACTGCTCCTGAATGTTGTTCAAGGTCTGATCCAGAGCTCCTGAAAGCGCTAGCTTGTAGCCGTTCCTGCTAATCAACTGCATATTTACTCAGAGTGTTCACTTTCTTTTTCCACCAGGACTTTGAGTGTTTAATGAGTGGACTGTAGCAACAAGTAGAGTTTGTGTAATTGTGACTTAAATAACAATCAGACCAAATTTAATGTGTAAAAAGAGAAAATAATTCAAAGTTAATTATCTGGGTTTGCATGAAAATGTAAAATAAGTCTTTTCACATAGTGTATGTTTTTTATAACCTGATATTTTTTTAAAAAAAAAAAAAAGACAATTCAAATAATGTAAATTAAGGATGCTGAATAAGTCTGTGCTTACTTGACGATGCACTTTCATTTTGCTGTCCCTTTGCTGTTTAGATCTCAGACGCTTCTGGGTCCATGAAGGTGTCGTCCGTGGCCCCGTCCAGCCCCTTCAAACAGGCCATGCTGTCTCCTGAGGAGTGCTACATCCTGGACAACGGCATGGACAGGAACATCTTCGTGTGGAAAGGTGTCAACAGCATTATACTATCAATAACACAGAAACTGTTATCACTGAAGGGAACGTATAATGATTTTTTTTTTTTTTGTGCTTCCCTGTCACTTTTTGTTCTGGGCCAATTTAATCTAAAACAGGTCATCCATTTTCTGACCCAAATATGTCACAGGCATTTGATTATTACCCCAAGACATTGTGCCAGCTTTTGAAAAAAAAAAGTCATATGTCTCCCGCATTCATGCTTCCGTACAATATTATTCACTTTCATTGCAGAATATTGTTAAATGTCTTGAGGTGGACAGTGGTTTAAAAATATGGCCTTATTTGACTCCAACAAGGGCCCAAGGCTAATACGATGGAACGTAAAGCAGCCATGTCTGCAGGGCAGAAGTTCATCAAAGACAAGGGATACAGCCATAAGACACAGGTAAACTGGCATTTGTTTCATCACTTAAAAAGTCACGTAAAATTGTTATATAGCAAAGCTAACTGAAGCGTTTGACTTGCAGATCCAGGTACTTCCTGCAGGGGGTGAAACGACGCTCTTTAAGCAGTTCTTCAGTGACTGGAAGGACAGGGATCAGACCACAGGCCCCAGTAAGGCCTACGCCATCGGCCGCGTAGCCAAAGTGGAACAAATTCCCTTCGATGCCTCCACTCTACATTCGAACAAAGCCATGGCAGCGCAGCATGGCATGGTGGACGACGGCAAGGGCAAGGTCCAGGTAGGGGTGCAATAAAAATCAGAAGTATGGCTCAGATAAATCGAGTGGCCAGATGTTTAAACTGACTGTGGCGTTCAGATCTGGCGTGTTGAGAACGGTGAAAAGGTGTCCGTGGATCCTGCAACCTTCGGTCACTTCTACGGTGGAGACTGTTACCTCATTCTCTACAGCTACAGACAGGGAAGCCGGGAGCAACACATCATTTACACCTGGTGAGTAAAGAGAGGTTCACACAGATGTTTATGAGGAGCATCTAGCTGTTTTCTGCTGTTTTCTAAGTTGCAGCAGCGTGTGCTCAGCTGTTATCTTACCACACCCCAGTTAACGACCTGATTCAAGGAAAGTTACTGAGGTGGTGTGTGTGTTACTTTGTCAGGCAGGGCCTGAAGTGCACACAGGATGAACTGGCAGCTTCAGCGTTCCTCACAGTCAAGCTGGATGACTCAATGGGAGGATCCCCCGTCCAGGTTCGAACTTGATGCACGCACGGCGCTTTTATGTAGACACAGACGTTTACAGTTGACAATTTAAAAGCTAATATACTGAGAACAAAAGGTTGTTGTGTGTATTAGTCACAAGGGGTTTTTAATGTTGATGAGTACGTAGAAGTAGTGTTGCATGAGGAAATTTGAGTCAGAAGCTGTATATAAGGTATAACCCACCAAAAAATGTTACAAAAAAACATGACTAGATGGTTGAGCATTTAGTGACTGTTTTATAAATTCTCTCGCAAACTTTGCACATAACTTCACATTGGGAGAAAACTGTAATGGCTGGCTCTGTCTGACGAAATAAAGGAAAATTCCCAGAATTGTCTTCAGAGCTGATGACAGAAATGTTTCTTAACCACAACTATTGCAGTAAAAGAGTGTCTAAATACTCCCTTCCCCTAGAAAAAGAGAAGTAAAATCAGGATGGCCAGCAGATGGCGCTCTTCCATTATGATTTTTTTTTCCCATCTTGAAGCCACATCGCCTTAGCAGCAGCTTCATATACGTGCAAAAAGCTGCAAGATAATAATTGAAAATTGAATCAACTCTGAGCCTCACTTAAAGATACTTATAATTATTGTGTGCTCACAAACTATGAAGACAATGGTGGTGTTACAGTTTCAGTAAAACAAATCCATCAGCGTGGATTTATTTATATACAGTCATGGAAAAAATGATTTAGACCACCCTTGTTTTCTTCAGTTTCTTGTTCATTTTAATGCCTGGTACAACTAAAGGTACATTTGTTTGGACAAACATAACGATAACCACAAAGATTGCTCATAAGAGTTTTATTTAAGAGCTGATATCTTACCATTTTCCATGGTTTTCTTGATTATAACCTAAATCACTTAAGTTTTTACATCAATAGCTATGGCGTTGTACTGCCAAAAACACTGCTTTTATGCATTCAGTGTTTTCTTTTCTGTCTGTTTTAGTCACATGATGACGTTTAGTGGAACCAGGTATTAAAATGAACAAGAAACTGAAGAAAAAATGGTGGTCTAATAATTTTTTCCATGACCGTATGTCTAAGAAAACAAAACAAAACAAAAAAAAAATTATTTAGAAACTGTGCAACCATGGAAACTATCAGTCAATGCATTCATATATATTGTATTAATAAGTGTCACAGTGAACATTAGCTGTGCATCATTTTATGTCAGTGTTTCATTGTTGTTAGATAATACACATTACGGATTTTTGAGATCAGTCTGCATATAAATCAGAACAGTCAACATTTTTGTTAACTAGATATAGTTACCTGTGAAACTTTTTAGAAATGTTTCATACATGTGCTGTGACGCTTTTAGAGATGTGAGTATGGACCTTTAAGTCATGATTCTGGTAATTCAGCTTTCAGTTTATAAAACATTTTTACCATATTATCTTATTCCATATGTGCATTACATATGGTCTAGACATGACAAGCCACCGCCCCCATCTAGAGAATTTAATGAATAAAATAGCTCCACGCATTCACAGGTGAGAGTGACTCAGGGTCAGGAACCTCCCCACCTGATGAGCCTCTTCCAGGGCAAACCCATGATCATCCTCAGCGGAGGAACGTCACGGAAAGGAGGACAGTCCAGGCCGGCAGCACTCGCCTCTTCCACATCCGACAGAGCTCCTCCGGCGCCACCCGCGCTGTAGAGGTGAGCTGCGTTGGCGCAGGTGTGTTCAGGTGTGCATAGACAGGCTGCGGGGAGTCCTGATCTTCTTGTCTGTCTCTGCCAGGTCGAGGCCTCTGCCTCCAATCTGAACACCAACGACGTGTTTGTGCTGAAAACCCCGAGTGGATTGTTTGTGTGGCGCGGCGTGGGCGGGAGTGACGAGGAGATGGATGCGGCCAAGCATGCGGTGGCCTTTTTGGGCGGCAGTGCCAGCCATGTGTCGGAGGGCAAGGAGCCAGGTGGGTCTTTGCATCACGTCAGAAGGCTCAATGAGGCTGCTGTTAAAATCCAAAATGTCTTTTAAAGAAATTAAGGGACTTTGGTTAGAGTGCATTTTATTTAATTCATCTGATTTTATTTTTTGAATATTGTTTTGGCACACCCTTGGGGAATGAAAGCAGTCTGGGTTTGAGCTGAATTTTCTACACAAACAGGCAAAGACACAACATTTATGGTCTTGAAACGAGGATAAATTTTGTCTCTGACCCAAAGAGGCAACCAGTCACATGGTGATTATAGTCTTTGTATCTTATGGCTGTTGTGCTTACTATCCTCCCAGGTGATTTCTGGTCTGCTTTGGGTGGCAAAAAAGAGTACCAGACCTCTAAGAGTCTGCGCAGCATGATCAGACCCCCACGTTTGTTTGGATGCTCCAACAAAACCGGAAGACTCACTGTAAGTCATAAATTAAAGAGACTTGTTTTTTTTTTCTTTCCTCTCTCCGTATACATACAAAGAGTATATATATATATATAAGAAAAAACTGGCATTTAAATCCCCCAAAGCTACATGGAGTCAGGTGTGAGTTTTCATTTGTGCTGTCTGCCAGGTGGAAGAGGTACCAGGAGACTTCACGCAGTCAGATCTGGCCACTGATGATGTCATGCTCCTGGATACCTGGGAACAGGTAAGATCAGCTTTTTCCCTTGTGTGAATGGTCATTTTAGCATTAGAGACTTATGACTTGGCAGAGAGAGTGATTTCAAATCTATGTCGTACTAATTTGTGGACTGTCTGATTGACTTTGAATCTCTCTCTCCTCCTCATAGCTCTTCATTTGGGTTGGTAATGATGCTAACGACGAGGAAAGGAAAGGAGCTCCAAAAATAGGTTGGTTGTCCTTCAGTTTCAAAGGAGAAAACATTATAGATTTAACTGTCTTTTTGTTAGTACTTGCTGTCATAAAGATTTAAGGTCTATTCTTCTGTTGGCTGGGAAGTTGATGTCATAGTTAAAGATGCAAGGACAAACAGTACAACACCTGTTGGTTTATCCCAGTGGAAGAGGAGAGTTTGAGGGAGCCACGTTGTCTGATTAGCAGCAAATTAATCCAGACATTTTACTCCTTAATACTGTACAGTGGCAGGAAAAAGTGTGTTAACCCTTTGGAATTAACTGCATTATTTTGCCATAAAATGTCATTTGATCCTCATGTAAGTCACAGTAGCAGAAAAACACAATGTGCTTAAGCTGATAACACTTAAAGTAATTATAATTTCTCATATCTTTACTGAATACCCCCATTACACATTCACAGTGCTGAAGGAAAGAGCAAGCGAAACCCATAGACTCATTACTTAAAAGCTAACTGCTGTCAGAGGTTCGCACAATCGGAGTCCAATTAATGAAATTAGTTTGGAGATGCATTTAGAGCTACTTTGATGGCTAAAAGCCAGTTTTAAGTTCTCTGTTCATAAAAGCATCTGTTGATGCAAACCTTGCCTTGCATAAAGGTGATTTCTAAAGACAAGCAGCCAAGAGTAGTTAATCTGCAGAGATACAAAGTCATGTTTGAGTGTATGGGGAATCATCGATCCACAGATAGATCTATAAATGGAGACAGTGTAGACCTGTGACCACTCCTGCTGGAAGAGGGTTTCCAACCAGCATCACTCCAAAGGCCCAAAGGAAAATCCTCATCGAGGTAAAGGAGAACCCAGAATAGCTGGCAAAAATCTCTGCTCATGAGTCTATCATACGCAAGTCTCTGAACAGGCAGGATGCCAAAGAGCACCTTGGCAGTCCACGGTGCTATTTGGCAAATGTTTTTGTGGACTGATGAAACAAATGTTGACTTCTTTGGGATGAAGACTAAAAACAGGACACAGCTTTCCAGCGTCCTCCCTCTAGATAAGTGTTGTGGAGGGGAACATCATGATCTCCGGCTTGCTTCATTACTTCAGGGCTGTGCTACCGTTGACGGGGAACATTCATTCCCAAGTTTACCAAAATATCTTACGGGAGAATGTCAGGGTAGCTGTGTGTCCGGCTAAAGTTTAGTAGTAGTTGGTTGATGCAACAGGACATTGACCCAAACATTAAAATCTGCATTTTGGAGTGTTCGTGTCAGATCCTGGACCTTAATGGAAGGATCTCACAAGAGCTGTTCATGCCAGACATCCTAAAAGTTGATCTGAGCCAAAGTCACTGCTCCCTAAGGAGGAACAACCTGCTAATAACTCCAAGGGGTCACTAATTTTCTTCTACCAGTTCAAATAATTTAGTTGTTCAGTGAAGACACAAGAAGTTATACTTGTTTTGTCAATTGTGTTTGTCTGTTATTGTGACTTAGATGAACATCAGGTCACATTTTATGGCAAATTGTTGCATAAGACCAGTAAGTTCCAAAGTATTTGCCTTTTTTTTGCCAGTGAAACTTGAAAATGGTAAAGTTAATTCAGCGCAGTTGCAGAAAAGGTACCTCGTTCGCTCATCATATTAACAGCTGCCGAGCGAACATGGTTGAGCATTTAGTGGCTGAAGAACCATATTTCAGAGGTTAATGCCACTTTTGCTCTACATTTAATTATTGCTCATTATTTCTCTTCATTCAAAGCATGTTGTCTGCAGACATAGTACTGTTAGACCTTGCATGTCCTCACTTTCCATCTGCTGTCTGTCTTACGTCTCTTTACTTCTTGACATGCAGCCAAGGACTACGTGGACTCGGACCCCTCCGGTCGCCGCGGGGTGCCCATCACCACCATCAAGCAGGGGGCTGAGCCTCCAACTTTCACCGGCTGGTTTCAGGCTTGGGATCCCAAGATGTGGGAGACAGATCCCTTTGACAGAATCCGTGCCCGTTTCTGAACACAAAACTTCAAGCTCCTCCCACGATGACTGTTTACCTGTCCTGCACTCTCTATTGACATGTTTTTTTCCTGCTCAGTTCCAATCCCTAAGTGCCAACACCACTGTAGTCATAGTTAACAGGATGAATTTGCCAGTTTGCCTTGATTATGGTGCAGTGAAATGAACTTCAGAAACAAGAATTAACCATCAGTATGCAAATGATGTCTTTACTGGCTAAAAGTTTGGTTCATTGATTTTCTGTATCCAACACTTGTTGCCTATACATCTCCAGGACATCCTGCCAAGGGAGGATGTCATTTTAAACCAAGATTGCCCTCAGATTTCTGTATCTTATTGTAGTATACTTCTGTTCAGGAGAATTATTATTTTTTTTTTCTTATTGCACTCGAACAGCGTAGTGAAAAAAGCTTACTTCTTTACCCGTCATGTCTGTGTGAATCATGTTATGAACTTGCTTGCTTCTGGAAAAGTTTTCCAGACCTTTGCATGCTGCACTTTTGTCATATTCCGTCACGTGAATTGTGAAGATGTACAGTGGTTTGTGAACCTTGCTTGAGTCAATTCCTTTTCAAATGACCCTGAAATGTTCTCATAAATGGCTTTCAAATATATCTCCAAGTACTTGAAACTCTTGAGTTTATGAACATTTTGAATTATCAAGAATACAGAATAAAAGAAAAAGGTACTGATATTGATATTGGGATCTGTTCAAGTGGAAAGAAGACATGAAAGCTCAGATCACAGCTGTGCTGTCCTTTAGACTCTATAAGCAACTAGGTCTCTTTGAGAGGAAAGCATTGGTACCTGAAATGTTACTATTTTTGTATTATTACTTTACCTGACATCAAGCAAGAGTCGGACACAACTACTTTGGTGTCATAGCTCCAACAAGGTGTTGGAAACATTCCTCAGAGAGCTTGGTCCATATTGATACGACACCATCACACAGTTGCTGCAGATTTGTCAGATGGACATCCACGATGCGAATCTCCCCTTCCACCCATCTCAAAGGGGCTCCGTTGGATTGAGATCTGTGACTGGAGACTGGAGGCCACTGGAACACACGAAAAAAACTCATCGTCATGTTCAAAAACCAGTTAGAGATGAGATGAGCTTTGTCAACATGGTGCATTATCCTGATGGAAGTAGCCATCAGAAGATGTGGTCATAAAGGGATGGTCAGCAACAATACAATACAATAAGACGCTCAGTTGGTACTAAGACAACATCCTCCACAACATTCCACAGCAGCCTGAACCGTTGATACGAGGCAGGATGGATCCATGATGCCAAATTCAGACCCTACCATCCGAATGTAGCTGCTGAAACTGAGACTCATCAGACCAGGTAATCTTTTTCCAGTCTTCTATTGTCCAGTTTTGGTGACCCTGCGCGAATTGTGGCTTCATGTTTCCTGTCCTCAGCTGACAGGAGTGGCACCTGGTGAGGTCTTCTGCTGCTGTAGCCCACCTGCTGTGCATTCAGAGATGGTATTCTGCACACCTTGGTTGTAATGAGTGACTACAAAGCCACACTAACTGCATATTTTCTCTTTTTCGGACCATTCTCTGTAAACTCTAGAGATAGTTAGGCATGAAAATGTCAGCAGATCGGCAGTTTCTGAAATACGGACCAGTCCGTCTGGCACCAAGAACCAGGCCACGTTCAAAGTCACTTAATCCCATTTCTTTACTGTTCTGATGCTCAGTATGAAATTCAGCAAGTGGTCTTGACTACATCTACATGCCTAGATGTATTGAGTTGCTGCCAGTTGATAGGCTTATTAACTTTTGATGTATAAAGCAATTGAACCTGTGTACCTGATAAAACAGATGGCGAGTGCCTACCCTACTAACCATTTCTTCTAAGGTCAGAGGAGCTTTTTATCAATTTACCAAACAGGTGCTTCATAGGATGCAATGTTTTATACGTCAATCAATCAATCAATCAATCAATCAATCTTTATTTGTATAGTGCTTTTCATGCAAGAACATGCAACACAAAGTGCTTTACAGAATTAAAAAACAATTATCACAATTAAAAAAAAAAAAAAAAAAAAAACCTTATGAAGAAAGCCCCTCCCTCCCACCCTCCATACTAACTTCAAACGTGTCAAAGTCAAATGTGTGCAAAGTTCCTGTGTAATAAAAACAAATTTAAAGTGATTTAATGACAAAGGTTTAACAGATAAGAGGCAAGGTCATAGTGCGAATTACGAGTGGGTTTGGTGGGGTTTGATCCCCCCAATTACAACTTCGACCCCCCTAAAGAAGGGACAAATTGTCATTTTTGTTCATCTCTAGAAAATGTTGACCCCTCCAATTGTCATTGTATAATTCGCACTCTGGACAAGGTGTATAGTATGGAAACATCCATCTGAACATGAAATAAGCCCCTATATGAATTGGCATGTCAACGTTGAACTGTACATGTATTTTGAGTCTCACTACTTCAAAGCCTAATCTGACAGCTATAGAAAAAAAAAAAAAATCAAAATTCACATCCAACATTGGATCAAATAACTTATCCAGGGGGAAGTGTCTCTTTTAGTGGCACACAAAAAAAATAAATAAACCCAGATATCCCTCATGTATTCATGAGACTACTGGGGAAAAATGTTCCAGCTGTATGATGTGGAGCGGGAATAGTTTGTCTGTTGTCGTGTGCTGAACAGTTTGGGATGGGACCTTCCCTTAAATAGCCCTGCAGGCTGTCCCCGCGCTACAGGGGCACCATTACAGGAATCAACCTGCATTACCAGCCCCTCCGCTCCACACATCCCGTCCCCGCGCTGGTGTTGGCTGGACGGGAATAAAGCTCCGCGCTATTCGGTCATGTGATTCCTGTTTTCTTTTTTTTTTTTTCCTCCCTTCTTGTTCTTCTTCTCCTCCTCTGTGGAAGTTGAAAGGCAGGAGCAGCGGAGTGGTGAAAGAGGGGGGCCAGTTTGCCTTCTTACTTGCCGTTGATGCAACATTTTTTTTTTTTTAGCCCGTTTTCAACCACATTATTGTCTGTTTTTTTTCTTTCGCTCGGTGTGATATCTTTACCCTCGAGATGGCGGGGGCTATCATTGAAAACATGAGCACCAAAAAGTTGGTGATAGTGGGAGTTATTCTGCTTTTGTTTCAGGCGTTTGCCTTCATGGTCGGCGGTTTAATTGGTAAGTTTTTCTTCTTCTTCATACGTCACTTTTATCCTGTTAAGCTAACGTCTCGCGCGCCTGCTCTTTTGAAACGCAGACGCTAACGTACTTAAAACGGTGAAAAACAGGGGGGAAGGAAAGCAAAGTTTTAACTTGTGTCGTTCGTTACATACCTAACTCAGTCGGTGATAAATATTTTCGCGATGGGCGCGAACTTTTCCGAAGGCTTATCAGAGCCAGCCGAAGAGCACCGAAGCTAAAAAAAAAATCACTGCTTAGTATCAAGGTGTTTGTCGTCTGCCATGATTGCTGCTTTCATGTCTTTGGATTAAAATATCAGAGGGCACAAGTCTTCATGGGGCAGTTTAATGATTTATGCGCAACAAATAATGGCCAGCCTTGTCTTTCTCCTTTGATCCAAACTTGTACCCTCCTCACCCCCCCACCCCCGCCATATATGTCTGTGTGGGGCCCCAGGCAGCATCTCTACCTTCCTCTCACCCCCACCCGTCTGTCTGCCTGCCTTTCTCCACAAATCCCTGTGTTCTCGCAGGCTGAGTATTCTTGTATCTCCCTCTTTCCCTGGTTTCATTTGCTTTCAGACAGGCAGTGGTGCACAAAGCACACACACAAAACACACACACACACACAGAGACACACACAACTGTCAAAGTTGCATTTTGCCTTGAGGTCTGAATGGGAGTTGCTGTCAAGTTTCCTCAAATCCTGTCTCTTTTTTCCCCCCCGTCTCTCTCTCTCTGCAGTTCTCTCATAGTTATTAGAGGTTGAGCTCCTCAGAAAGCCTGTCTCTACTTTTGAGTTTCAGTCTGGAAACTTCCACCAGTCTGAGCCTTTGTCCCTGCAGTCACTCTCACGGGCTCCCAGCCTGCACTGCTGATAAATTAGCTTGTTTGGCTCTTTCCTCACTGAGATGGTTTTAATGAAGCCAGATTCCTTTGTGTTTGCTCAGTGGCCGGGGGCTGCAGGGGTAATTGAGAAGAAAGGAGGGTTTTTTTTTTCACCCTTCCCCTTTTTTTTTTTTTCTCCCCGTGTTTTCCGACAAACCCGGGAACACAGCGTGGGGTCAGCGGGCTGAGGGGATGAGCCATTATTCTGGACACTCTGCAGTAGAGACTGGAGGAACCGGTGTGCCACTGGGCTCATGGGGGTCACTTGATAATTTAACTCCCAAGGAGTTTTGGATAGCTCATTTTAATTTATCTTTGTTGGTCTGTGTATGTTTGAGTTTTATTTTTCTTCAACTTTGACCATTCTTGATTGTCACCTTCTGTTGAGTTTTAGATGGAGCATTTTAACCATGGGTGTGTAATCTTTGGCATTTAGCGCTTTTTCATCTCTGCAGTGATTGTTCAATCATGATTTCGATCTCCAGATAACAGATGATTGTCTGCAGGTGCAACTCAGACTTGACTTCATCTAATACACATTTTGGGATAAAGAAAATCCACACTTATGAATACAAATTGATAATGAGATTACAGGTTAGAGTCTCCTTGGATACAGCTACATGAAAAAAGTACAACCGCTGTTAATTCTAAGCATTTATGTTTAAGGACAATATGAAAACTCATCTGGTCCTTAGCAGCTTTAGCCCTACAGCTGGGTATATATACCCAGCTGTAGCTGGGTGTATATATATATCCTTAGATGGGGAAAAACATGACACATTACATTTTCTCAATATTTATTCACCTGTAACTAAACCAAAATCCAGAAACATTGCATGGGAAAGCAAAACAAAAGTACATGTTATGTTTCAAGACTTGTGCAATAAAATGTCTTTACAATCCGTGCGTTTACATGGGAAGTTTAATTCCTCTTTAATTCAGAATTAAAATTAAATCTGATTTAAAATGAATAAAAATTAAAAATTACCATGTAAACACCTAATTCCGAATGAAAATGTCCATTCCGAATTAAACTTAATTCCGAAGTAAGTGGCTGGTTTATTTTGATTTTAAATCTGAATAGAATAATTCGGTTATGTATACACTCATTCCGATTTAAATTAATTCCGGTCTTTCAGTGCATGCTAGTTCCCTTGCCCGTCTGTCGCGATGACGCTTATATTCCGCGCTGGGCTTGTTTTCGAAAGAAAATCATCGACATGATGTTGTCATGCTGCTGCTTCAAAAATAAAATCAAAACAAATCCAAAAAGGATGCTAATAATGCAGTCCTCCATGTTGTTGCTAATCGAGTAAGTTTGTTTTCTTCCCGTAGACGTAAATACGTAAAGACGTCCGCCCCCCTATCCAATCAGAACCCTTCCCAACCCCCAGACCTTAAGCGGAATTGAATAAAGCCGAACAAACGTGTTTTCTATGTAAACCTCAATTTGGAATTACTATTTCCATGGAAACTCGAAGGAAAATAGTTTAATTCGGAATAATTGATTCCGAATTAAAAAATATAATGTAACCGTGGCCATTGTCCCGTTGACTCAGACCATGTTCAGACCTGGCATTACACCTGAAAGGGACAGTCGGTGAAAAATTCCATTTCCCTTTGGGGATCAATAAAGTATTATTTAATTGAATTGAAAATGCGTACTATGAAATCTGATCTCAGTTTAAAGCAAGATTGATTCAGATCCGATCACTCAGGATGCATCTAAGACACTTGTGCCATCAGCTTAGACAATGACTCATTTGGATTTGTAAGCAAATGACCACAATGAGCTTTGTCAATTTCCTCTTGTTGTGTTTGTGGTGGATTGTTCCTTGTATTCAATTACATTTTATTTGTATAGCGTCTGTTACAATGTCAGTTGTCTCTCGGTGCTTTTGTATTCACCCTGATTTGTATTGTACAACCTCAGTTCCAAAAAAGTTGAGATGCTTTGTGAAATGGAGATAAAAACAGAATAAAATGATCTGCAAATCTCATAAACCCATATTTTATTCCTAATAGGACACAAACAAGATGGCAGATGTTAAAACTGAGACATTTTACTATTTTTTTTAGAAAATATTTGATTATTTTGACTTTTAGGGTTGCAACACATCAGAAAAACAGTTGGAACAGGGTGATTTTTACTATTGCGTAGCATCCCCTCTTCCTTTAAGAACTGTTGGTACAAAATTTGATTCATCTGAGCACAGTTTTCTGTATTGCCTCAGACCATTTTAGATGAGCTTTGGCCCAGAGATGATGGTGGTCTTTCTGGATCGTGTTCACATATGGCTTCTTTCCATGATCCAGCTTTAACTTGCATTTGCACGGTGAACTGTGTTCAGACATTTCAGTGGTTTCTGGAAGTGTTCCTGAGTCCATGCAGTGATGTCTAGTAGAGAATCATGACTATTTTTAATGCACTGCTGCCTGAAGGATGATAATAATGCACATCCAGTTTTGTCCTTCATCCTTGTCCCATGCGTACAGAGACTCCTCCTCATTCTCTGAATATTTTGACGATATTATATACTAAGGCTGGGCCAAAAAATCGATTTTTATATTAATCGCGATTTTTTTCTTGGGATTTTAAAAAATCGATTCTCATACACGAATCGATTTTTGGCTCTGTGGAAATACTCCGCTCGCCGTCTCTTTTGTCATCTACACTTCCGGAAATAGAAGCACGTGTGTCACCATAGTAACCAGAATGCCGGCAAATTCACGCGACAAAATGGCGGAGTGCAGCGAGCAGACTTTCACAGAGTCTGAACTCTTTCCCACACCGCCCCACTTCAAATCAAACGTATGGACTTTATTTGGTTTTTATAAAAAGCACGAGGCAGGAGAGCTCGATATGAGGAAAGCCATATCTAAGCGTTGTCGCAGTCAAATCTCTTACTGTAGTAACACCATGAACATGACGGCGCACATCCTTTGCCACCACCCAGAGAGGTCTGAGCTCTCTGACAGGCTGGGTCCGCGTTTACTCGAGAGTTAAAGATACTGGCGGTGGCAGCTAATGTCAGGCCCCGGGTAGTTTAATTAATTATTCATTAACGTGGCGTGTTTGTCATGAAACAATCGTGTTGCCGTAGCGTGTTATTACCGGTTTGTTTACCGGCAGCTGTAAAGCACAACTGATCGCCAACATGACAACGCTGGATGAGAAAACATATTCACGACATGTCCTGACCGGTGTAGGCTATTAGCGTTAGCAGTTGCTACCATTAGCATCTGTATCCGCAAAGAGAATAACGACGTGGATTTATTGTCGTTTCCATCACGTAGCCTATGTAGCAACTGAACCGGTAGAAGAAGACAACTTTAGGTAAGAAAATCAAGTTTTATTCAACGCTAGACAACTTTTAAAATTAGCAACTATAGGCTGTATTGTCTCGGTTCTATTCGGGTAACTCAGTTCGGTTCGTGGTCGGAAACTAAAGACTCGGGTCGGGTCGTTTACGGGTCCAAAAATTGCGGGTCCATTCAGATTTGGACTCCCGAACTTATGATAATAGCTTGGGTCGGGTCGGTTTCGGGTCGAATTTTCACGGCTCCATTCGGGGTCGGGTCCATGAAAGTGGACCCGTGAAGACCTCTAAACCAGAGGTCTTCAACCCTGGTCCTCGAGGCACCTATCCAGCAGGTTTTAGAGGCTTCCCAGCTTCAACACACCTGATTTTAATTAATGGTCATTATCAGGTTGTCCTCAAAAGTCTGTTTGATGACTCAGCCACTTGTATCACGGTGTGAAGAAGAAGGGGAAACATCTAAAACCTGCTGGATAGGGTGCCTGGAGGACCAGGGTTGAAGACCTCTGCTCTAAACTACAGAAATTGCACATTTTTAAAAAAAATATTAAAACTTATTTAATCTTTATATTTTTATTATTATTTACATACTAATAATAATAATAAGAATAATAAGAATAAGAATAATAATATTAATATATAATAATAATCAATAATTACATATAATAAATATAATATTTAATATTATTATTATTATTATGATTATTTATATTATTAATATATTATTGAAATATAAAAATCGCAATACTTGGTAAAATCGAAATGCAATACTTGTTTAATCAGAATCGCAATATAAATCGGGACCCAAAAATCGTAGGAGAATCGAATCGGCACAAAAGTGTATCGGCCCAGCCCTATTATATACTATACATGATGGGATTTTCAAAGTCTTTGCAATTTTATGTTGAGGAACATTTTTCTGAAATTGTTCCACGATTTTTTAGATGCAATTTATTGCAGATTGGTGAACCTCTGTCCATGTTGCCATCTCTCTAAATTGCCTTTATTGTATTCAGCTGTTTTTATGACTTGATGTCAGTTAACCTGATTAGTTGTCAAATACTGCCTCCATTTGTTTTAGATTTGCACCAGTTTCTTTTCCAGCCTTTTGTTGCCCCAGTTCTGACTCTTTTGAGACCTGTTGCTGCCATCAAAGTCAAAATGAGCTAACGTTTTCCATGAAATGGTAAAATGTCTGTTTCAACATCTGATATGTTTTATTGGGAATAAAATATGGGCTTATGGGCTTAGAAAATGCAATTTTTCTAGGCCTCATACTTCAACCAACTACTAGAGATTTGGTCAGATTGACTCAAAACATCTTTTGTATAATGTGTAATCATATATAATCTATAATCACATGGCCAACATTAATTCCAAAGTTGATAACTTTTTTACCAGAGGGCGTAACCACGGTGATGTCGTTTTGAACAATCACCATGAAGGAGGAATCGAGTGTAACTCAGCCATTCATTGTTTAATCTGGTCCAAAATTGGTGTGAATGATTGTAGTCCCATACTGAATACATGGAACCTGTAATATCCAGTCCAATCTGCCTCAAAATTAATTAGTTTGATGACCCTAACCCTAACCACTCTCAACAAGTGCATATGACAATCTTGGATGAACTCTGTAAAGCCACATTCTCGTTAAAGGAACATAATTTTAATCACATCTACTTAATGCTTCATCATATCAGCCTGAGATATGTACAGAACATCCTCATAAGTGTCCCAGTGCACTATATAAAGTTTCATGTATGGATTAGGGATTGACCGATATGTTTTTTTTTAGGACCGATACTGATTATTAGAAGTCAAGGAGGCTGATGACCGATATATGGAGCCAATATTTATTTGCAGTAAAAGTGAACATATTGCGTCAAAATTTAGAATAGAAACTCCAAGACTTAACTTTGTGTTTTATTTAAAAAAAACAAGTAAATAAAAAAATTAAAATAAATCACTCCTGTAAGTACAGGGAGTTACAAGGTTTTTTTTTTTTTTTTAAAGTTAGATAAATGGTTCCCTGTAAATGTTCACAGTAAATAAATAAATGAAATGATTTATCTTTATTTGTTTACGGAGATACAGTAGCATCTCTTATAAAGAAAAATTTAAATGAATAAATAGCTCCCTGAAGTTTTATAAAGTAAGTAAAACAAAGTTAGATAGAATTTGCCAAAAATGTGACGGTTAAATCAATTAGTGATCCCAATTAAGCAGCAAAAGATTATGGCAGAGAAAGCAAAAATGTTGAGCTCTCCAGGGAAACGGCTTCTCTGGGGTTGGAGACCTGCTGAAGATGCTCAATGAGCTTGGCAGATTAAAATAACGCCACACAGCACTTTTGTTCTTAGGTCCATCCATCTCCAATAAGGGTTTGAAAAAAAAAAAGAGTTAAAAGTGGGCTGACATGTGATCAACTCATCATGCTTAATTTTTTACAGCATTTGGGAAGCCTGTAGTTGATTTTATTATTAAATGTTAAAATGTAACTAGTGATAGCAAGCACCCTGTCATTCAGAACTAGGCAACTACATTACTTGTGACTAATATTAATATAGCTTAAAAAAAAGTATAACAGCAATATGATATACTACTCAACACCAAAAGATAAAGTTGAATAACTCGATAGTTCAGGAGATATTATTGTCCTACTGTTGTTCTCAGACAGACGCTGTCTCACGTTTCACACACTATTCTGATCCTCTTTGTGCTTTCCTGCAATAAAACTAAACTGAATTTAGTTTGAGTTTTTTAATAACTCTCTCAATCACACATACGCTTCGACTACAACGGACTGTTTCCAGACCGATTCTTTTCAGCAGCTTTGTTTCAAGTCATTCACAGCCACGTGGGAGATAATTGATGATAATGATAATTGCCCTCTTTGATTTTTTTAATTTTTAATTTTCTCCATAGCTGTCACTAACTCACTCCAAACTTTCTGCTGCTCGATTGCTGTTTTTGGCGGCATTTTTTGTAATCTTCAGTTTAAACTTGGCAGTATAGCTTTTTCTTTTCGGTGGCATATTCGTGTTCTCTTAGTCTTTATGGTTTACTCTTGTCATTTTTTTCGGTATCAGTGTTGAGTTGTCGAGAGTGTAGACAATGTCCTGTTGTTGTCATGGAGACATGGCGGATATTTTTTTATATATAAGTAGCTGGACCAGCCAAACTACTAAAAACTTATAGTACCTTATAGTATAGGGAGACATTTAATTCACTGCAACATCTATGTTTTTCTCATCTCAAACGTAAACGAAATTCCGAGACTTTTACACTAGGCAGACAATAAGATAAAGATATCAGAATTTTGCTATATTTGTTCGTTGAAGTTTTCGACAAAAATTGATAATCAAAGTTGTCGACAATGAATTTCATTATCGACAATTGTCACCAGACACGTTTTTCCAATAGAGTGAGGCATCTCACCTCAATACAATCTCTGCCAAGAGTCGCCTAGCGTTTGGTAATGGGTAAACAAAAATAGCGGTGTCCTGTTCAGCAGCTGCGCCTAACAAAACTTCAAAAGTTTGGGAGCATTTTAGTCTGGATACGGCGAATAAAAATATTACTTGCAAGGCTTGCAAAGCAGACCTTGCTCTTCACGGGAGCACGTCAGTAATGCACGAGCAGTTGACATTTTTATTTAATTATTTATTTTTTATGTAACACATTTGACTGTCCTTAAAAAAAAATGGAGAGAGGTTTATTTATTTATGGATTTATGTCTATAATGACTGAGCGCTGTGCCTGTCCTTGATTTTAGATATGACATTTTATTTACTTTTTGTAAAGTTGAATAAAATATCTATTTTTCATTGAAGTACCCATCTTTCTTGTGTTTACCATTTGCCACATAGTTAAAGCAACCTCATACTAAATTTAAGAAAAAATTACTAATTATCCAATTAGTTGACTAATCGTTTCAATAGTCTGTGACTAGTCGACTATTAAAATAGTCTTTAGTTGCAGCCTCACTTGTACATATTTCATTCTATCATCAGCATGATCGTCATCATTCTATTCTGTAAATATTCTAATTGTGTGTGTAATTTGTTTATAGTGTTTTCAATGTAAGCTTTGTATATGCGTGTGTATAGTGCTCACAATTACAACTTTGTAACAGTTCCATTTAAACTGTCGGTTTTGACTCTGCTTGCCCCCGCTAACCAAACCACCACAAATAGATCCTTGACCTGTGGGAAACACTGAAGTGAAAAGGATTGGTCCCAGTTCTGAACTCTGTGGGACGCCATAGCAGACCCTTGTCCGTGCAGAAGAAACATCATTAACATGAACGAACCGGAACCTTTCAAATAAATATGACTTAAACCAGCCCAGCGCTGTTCCTTTAATTCCAACAGTGTGCTCCAATCTGCAGCAAAAGGCTGTGATCAACGGTATTAAAGGCGGCACTGAGATCTAGCAGAACAAGTACAGACACTAATCCATCGTCTGAGTCCATGAGGAGGTCATTAGTAACTCCAACCAGCTCCATTTCTGTGCTATTATGTATTCTGAATCCTGACTGAAAAACTTGAAATAGATCATTTCTATGCAGGTGGTCTCCTAACTGGCTAGCAACTACTTTTTCCAGAATTTTAGAGATAAATGGAAGGTTGGATGTTGGTCTATAGTTTGCTAGAGTGTCTGGATCAAGAGATGGTTTTCTTAAGCAAAGGTTTTATAACTGCAACTTTAAAAACCTGTGGTACATATCCTGATTTTAGAAATAGGTTAATCTGGTTGAGTATTGACGTACCAATGAAAGACATGACATCTTTGAGAAATCGAGTTGGGATGGGATCCACCAGACCAGTGTTTTCAAAAACAGCCGTCGGCCGTCGCATCC
Source organism: Hirundichthys speculiger (assembly GCA_018398805.1). Lineage (NCBI taxonomy): Eukaryota > Metazoa > Chordata > Actinopteri > Beloniformes > Exocoetidae > Hirundichthys > Hirundichthys speculiger. The sequence goes on from JAGFBZ010000660.1 coordinate 453,805, forward strand.
AACGGAAACTTTTCCATTTGCGACGCCTACTTTCCCTTGGGTAAATAAATTATGAAATAAATAAAGTTTTCGTAAAAGAGCCAAGTGTCCACAAAGGTTTTTGAGTTAATAAACTTGAAAGTTTCGTTGAGAATTTCGCCACACCATCGCTTGAATCTGCTTGCATAAGTCGATCACACGATCAGCAGTTTCCAATGGAAACTGCTCTATTTAAGACAACATATTGTAGCGTCCGGCTGGACGCGATAGAAAGAATGGACGAAAAGGTGCTCAACAACCGTCGCTTTATTTCAACCAGAACCGGTTACTGTCGGCCGTAACCACGCCAAAAATAAAAGACAGCAGTACAGGACAGCGGCTCATCAGGTAGGCGCTCTCGGGCTCTCCAACACACAGGCTTCCGTCTCTCTTTGTTGCTAGTCCCGCCCCCTAACCTATTCTACCCAATAACCTGCCTGCCTCAGCTCCAGATGCATTCAATGAACTCATGTAATCCGAACAACAAAACATCTAAACAATAACAGAGCATCATAACATGAACATAATGTCAGGGTTGCTACAGTATTCTGTATTCCAAGACGAGCAAAATGGCGGAAAATGACTGAAAACTAGCCTGTATGAGTTAAATAATTAACACAAATTAGGCACAGATTTCAGATAAATGTGTCATTTTTAACTGTACTTTTTCATTCCAAATTAAAGATGAATGTGTAAGAATGTTAGTAAATTAGACACTAGCCAAACTTGAACTACATACACGTTGTTTAGCCTCTTGTAACTTCAAGGCCCATTCTAATGTAGAATCAGATTAATATCAAGGACGTTAATGTTATCATAAACCAAGCAAACACGGAGTTATAAAATAACCAGTTTATTTTCATTTGATTTGTTATTAAATACATGTATCACACTTTGCTCTTTCAAACTTGCAATTACTTTCTTTACTCTTGTTTAACAAAAGACATGCAACGTTATGGCTAGGGTTATTTTATTTAAAAAAAAAAAAGGTATCTGAACATCCCATTTTGCGTCTCAAAATGCTGGAAAATACGTCTCCGAGAGTCTAGAATTTCAAAATTTCCTGGGGGAGCATGCCCCCAGACCTTTGGGCCTTGCAACTCCTACTTCACTCAACGCAACTTCTACTTTCGAAAGTTGTGAAAACACTGCAGACATGTAGATGGTTTAACTTTGCTGATAGTTGAGGTCAACTCAGAGAGGCCTACAGGAGAGATGTTCTGGTGTTGAGTTCAGATGATCTTTTTACGTAGATTATTTTCTTTTTATGTGTTTCCAATCCAAGCAATTCAGTCCCAGCAGTTGTATTTTTCTTTTGCAGAAATTTAGCTTATTTTCAAGTTGCAAAGTAACCCAATTAACCCTTAGGCTTTGTTATTCCAACAGTCAGATCTTCCTTTCAAAATGAGCCATTCTGGATTCAATTATCTGTTGGTCAATATAAGCAGAGCATTTTCTTCTCTCTTTATTTATTTATTTTAATTTAATGGCAGCTTATCCTTGGAAAACTGTCATTTATATCATTGGTCGACAAATAATCAGAAGATTACTCTTTGGGTTAATTCACCTGACCACCCACAGTCGTGCATTTCTTCTCCTTTGCTGGCTTTAATTTTCTCTTTTATACCAACCAACCCCTCTGGCTTCACAAATAATCAAGTGACCTGTTCTACAACTAAAATTTAGTGTCACTAGGAAACATTTCAACTTTACCTCAACATCTACACTAAATTGCCAAAAGTATTTGCTCACCTGCCTATACTCACACATGAGCTTTAGTTCATCCCATTCTTTCACAAATGTTTGTAGAAACAATCTGCATGTCTAGGTGCTTAATTTTATACACCTGTGGTCATGGAAGTGATGGGAACACCTGATAGTGATAATCTGGATGGATGAGCAAATACTTTTGGCGATATTGTGTACTTTAGTGTCTGCTGAAGAATCATTTATTCCCTCCTTCATTCTCTGACTCTTTCTTCACTGGTATGAGAGAGATTTGAAATATTTTTTTTCTTCATATAGACTTCATAAGTTTTCACTGCCTCCAAACCACCTATTCTGCTACAGTACTTTCAGAATAGGCATTGTGGGTAATTATTGTTCCCTGCATCTCCTTCTGTACCCATAAATCAGCGGTGGGAGGAGTTCCTCTCTTCTGAATTTCATCACAAGTCATTTGTTTCCATGGTCGATGATAAACTTCTTTCATTTCATCATTGTGTTCTATCCAAAGTTAAGTCTTCTAGGGAGGGAGAGTTGGGAATAATTTTGAGTGATGAGCGGTGGGAGGCGTTCCATTTGTCACTCTCATACAGTTCAAACTTTTTGTTCCTTTTTTTTTTTTAAACAGGATTCACTTCTCTAAAGCTAAAGTCCAAACTTTTTTCCAGCGTCATCGATCATTGTGATGAATGCCAGGCCTCTCATTGTAATCTTTCTCATATGTTTTACGACCGTCCACCTTTATATCATTTTTGGCAGAGGTATTATGGCACAATCTCAAAAACACTTTCTCTAAATTTGAAACTCTTCCCCCCACTAAGCTATATTTTGGCTCCCACTGTAGAATACAGGTGCTTTTCTATTTATCAGTTGTTTTTATCATTTTTATCATTTACAATGCCCTAAAAATGTATTTGCAGCCTTCCTGGTTTCTTGTTAACAGACTAAAATATTAGACAAAGATAACTCAAGTAAACACAAAATACAGTTTTTAAGTGATAATTTTTATATATTGAAGGAAAAAAAACTTCCCAAACCTACATGACCCTATGTAGAAAAGTAATTGCCCCCCCCTATATATATATATATATATATATATATATATATATATATATAGCTGGCCTGTCTTGGCCTTGAATTTGTCTTGCAGTGAGAAAACGGCTAAAGAAAGCCAGGCTTTGTTGAACATGCTTTGTGGTTTGGCCCCCTGTTAAAAGCAAGACGAAACTTTTATAGATGTCCTGACATCTTATAATTGATTGATGGTCCATCTCTGGATCACACAGTTGTGTGCAGCAACTCTTTGTCAGGAGGTGAATCTAAAATCCATTGAATCAACAGAATTTGAAAAGACTGGGAAAAAAAATTAATCTCTAATAGCTGAACACAAGCAGGACCAGAAGATTTCTTCGGTTTCAGATTTGTGCAAAGAAAAAAAAGTATCTGCTTTTACTGTTTATGTCCAAAACTCTGAAATGTAGATTTGGTTTGGCTCTGCAGTGATTTTCAAACATTATTTCTTTCTGGCAACTGGCATTTCGGATTTGTTTTGCCTTTATGAACACTATCACTGTCCTGTTCACATTAACCGTCATTAGGACGCTGGGACAAATGTATTTGCAGAATAAAATGACTTTAGATCATTTCAACAATTGGAGGTATGAAGCAGTTTTGAACTGGGTTGTAACGTGATTTTCAATAATGGTAACAGTTAGCACAACTCTCAGGTGGGTTTTTTTTTTTTTTTTGTACCGTTCACTGGCTGCAGCTCCAGGAAACATCCCAGTAGTTCCAGATCTTTCTTTATAACAGTTTGAAGCCAGACCAGTGGTCACTATGAACATGTTTGGTCACATAGCAGAAACTCATTTTTGTGTTTTCATTTTGTGATTTACATTTCGTAAGCTTGATGTATTAATCAATGGTAGAATATTTGTTATGTTATAATAAAACTGACTGACTGTTTCTGGGTTTCTGGTTTGACATTTGGAAAGTGTTTCAATAAGGGTGATGTGCAGTTGTTACCAAAACAAATTCATAAAAACTTACCACATGCAGCCAGAAACCTAAAATGTCAATGTTTATATTAAATATTGTGTGCGGTTAAAAAAAACCTTAATAAAGGACAGGAAGAAACAGTTTTTTTTTTTAAACCCATTATATAAATATATTTTGTGGGATTCAGTCCGATGGCTTTTATTTGTGTTTAAGGTTTTTCTTCACTTAGCTGGCTCATATTTGCTTTGAAGTAGTTAAAAATGACTGATAAATGTTGGTTTTCCACGATGGAGGTTTTTGGATTTTGGAGCAGAGATCTTTACAAATGACTGTTATTAAAAGATTGATTAGTTTTATTGGTACTTTAAATGAAGGTTGTTGGGATTTTTTTCTTGAGTATTTTTTGATATTGGCCAACATCACACAAGGACAAAGGAGGCGGTGTAATTCCCCACATTACATCAGGCGACTTTGAGAAATCATAGCAGTCCCCTCCAGAAGTTTCTGCCTCAGTGCGTGTTGTAAACCCATAACATAAACACAACAAATCTGCAACTGGAGTTAATATGACTGGCTGAGTGGCTTGAATACCTTTTTAAAGTCAGCAACATTTTATCTTTTCACATCTGATCTTGAACTGAAGCTTTCTGCGTTTTCATGTGATCATTTTTTTTTTCTTTCTCCAAGATGTAAAATCCAGTGAGAAGAGACTATAAATGCCAGTCTTGTCAGATTCATGAATTTCATGAACAGTGTAATAGGTGAGAGAGAGAGAGAGAGAGGAACTCTTGCTGCCAGGTATTGGCTAAACAGCAAAAAGTAATTGCTAAAGTGTTTGGGCTGATTTGGCTCAAACCCAACCTGGTGACTCTTCCTAGATATTAATACTGGCTCTGCACAGTTTAATCAATAGGGCCCAAATATTTTTTGGTTTTTATTTCAAGTGTCACAGAACTGAGGCGTGGAGGTTAAGTTGATTTATCTCAGTGCCCATCAATTACTTTTGTTCACTTTCTCATTTTCTTTTCTTTTTTCATTGCTTTTTTATTTTTTTAATTTTTAATTTTTTTTTACTTTCTTGGGCGCATCTATTGTGATGTCCACTGGAGGTCTATAAACTAGTTTTATTGGTGTCGGTCTATGACCGAGTGCTTGTGATGCACGGTTGTTTCAAGACATGACTGAGAGTCCAAAGTTACTTTTTGCTGATAGTAGATGGGAGACTACTAGACCTACACAATACTTCCTAAAAGTAATCTAATATTAAGGGGTGCACGATAACTATCTGGCCGATAACAGGAAATAATGATGTCATCCCGATAAGTCCGATATCACGACGAATAGTCCCGATAACATATATATTTTTGTCAACACAGCAGTGCCTCGCTCCCTCTGAGCCTTGAATGACCAGCAGTGAATGTTATGTTCAAGTGACGTCGGCATAATTAGAAAAACGATTACTCAATAAGGAAATCAAGAATACCCCCTCATGCCAGAAAACAACTCGTTAATTTGGTAATAATTTTGGTAGTTGCGGACTTGAATTGATATTCGCAGTATTTTCCCACATGTTACACATAAAAAAAGAAAAAAACAGAAAAGGCTGAAAGAACGACTAGCAAACGAGGGAACGTGGGAATTTACGTTACACCTTGAATGCAGCCTGCAGCACAGCGTACTGATCACAACAAACATGGTGGCGTGGAACTTCGTTAAAGTTTCAGAAGAAGATAGTTTGGTGGTTATTTGTGACGAATCCTCTGAGTGAATTCTACGAGGAGGGAAGCACAAGCTTTAATACGTAAAACCTGATCAGCCACCTACAACATAACAATCGCTTCCATGGAGTTTTGAAATTGTGCTAATGTGAGCTAACGGAAGCTAATGCTAACGTGCGCAAGCCACCAGCAGTCTACCCTCCCTCTCCCTCATTCCTCTCATCTAAATCTTCCATGAGATTAAAAAATAAAAAACCAAAACTACTGAACCTCATTTACTTTAATTAAAGGTATTAATTTAAACCACAAGCCAAAATCCTTTAAATGTTAATCTTTTTCAGTTAGTAATTCTGATGCATGTATTTCCATCAGTTCAAGGAGCCTTTATTTTTTTTTTATATCAGTCAGTAATGAACCTTATTTAAGTTAATGTGAGATATCAAATAGGTTTGTTTGATAGTTTTATGAAAATGTTTGAGAGGCTTGCCAATAGTTTTTCCACTGGAAAAAATAAATATCTGTTCATTTAAAAAGTCAAAACTATTTTTGGTTTTGTTCATAGTATTGATGTAATGATCTTAGGTATATGTGTGTGTTATCGGTATCGGCCTTTAGGAGCTGAAAGTTATCGGTATCGGTTTTATAATCGTGCATCCCTACTAATATTTCTTCAAATGAAATTAAAACTTGCATTTGAATGTGGGGAGAAAAAAAAATCCTTGTTTCTGTTTCAGGAGAAATTTGTCTTTCCAGGACGTCAACTGTTTGCAGCAGTACATCAGCCTAACACACACTCTTTATCTGACATCTTTGTCTTTGTCTTTCCAGCTCCCAGCCCCACCTCTGCTGTTGACTACTTGGCCACCAAGTGCGTAGATACAATCAAGCACAGACAAGAAACCCAATGGTTTATGCCTTGGGGTCCCAACCAGTGTGACAAGATCCGGTCCTTCGACGAGGCCATGGCCAAGAGGATTGAGGCGAACAACATCGTGTTTGCGGTCCACATTCCTCTGCCCAATAAGGAGATGAGCTCATGGTTCCAGTTCATGCTGGTCATCCTGCAGTTTGACATTGCGTTCAAGATGTACAACCAAATAGGTGAGAACATGGGTTATCTTTTTACACCTTTTTGTTCTTCACGGAGTGCTTTCTTCTAAAGAGCTGTGCCAGTATTTAGTCTCAATGGTATTTCGTAGTTTCACAGTCTCATTGTGACTAAGCTAGTCAACTATAACAACTGTGTTTTAGGTTACATTTTACCTTCCCTGCAAAATATTTATCTCAGATGCTGTCAAGGACTCGTATTTCAGACTCTCAGTGAATGCTTGATGAATTCACAGGAATGAGTCTTTTCAATAGATGGGATTTGTTACAATCAAAAGAAGCAAACAATGATGGATCTCTTGCCATTTGTTCTCTGAGCCTTGGGGATTTTCTAAATCGGCTTGCCAGACACATTTGAGACATGAATAAAGAAGAAGGTGATGTGGAACTTTTTTTGTGTTTTGTTCATGAGCTGGTAACACAGGACTCTGACTATAATCCATTTATCACCCTTAACTGATCTTATTTTGATTGAATCTGGATACATCCACAACATCCCTGTTTGCCCATTTTGATAAACCGCCTGCTTGGGAAGAAGCACGGGGAGAATATTACTGGTTTTCCAAAGAAGATGGGCTTTGGTACTTTGGTAGGGGGTTTAGGATCCTGAAAGAGAAGATTAGTCGGCATGATCAAGTCTAAACAAGTGCGTGAATCACCAGTAGAGCCGGGGAGAGAAGTTTTTTTTCTTAAATATGTCTTTTATGTCCTGGTTTGCAATGTTTGGCTATGGAAACTTGAACTCCATAGCAATTTATTACATTAAAGGGCATATATCCACATTGATAACTGTTAGGTTTTTGTTTACCAGTTATAAATACATTCTGGAGGGGGTTTGAGCTGGAATCCAAAATAACATTCTGAAAGTTTCTTTTTTTCTCTTATTTTTTTAAAACTGTGCTCCAGCTTATTTAAACAACCATTGCAGAATGCCAGCTTAGTCACTAGCATAATTTATTTTGCTGAGATTCTTGGCCTCTGTGGAAACTTGTCAGGAGCCTTTGAGTTGTTTACTCGTTGGCTGGCTGACAAACTGTTCGGTGATTTAGCAGAGACCCCAGACGAATCATTTGCCAGATGTTGAAGACTTATTTTTGTCTTTCTAAGCTGCATGAAGAAGAGCTGAATAAAGGTGAACCCAGGTGCTTTAAATACAACATGTTTTAAAAAAAAGCTTAATTAACAGACAACCATATATTTAATAGCAAGTGGAACTAATCAAATGTTTAAACTAAGAAATGTTTAATTTCTTGAATGGGGCTCAATTTATATGCTAACATGTTCAGTAGTTTGGACGGGGTATGTTTAACACCATGTTACCTGTTCTTTTAACAGTACTAAGCATTTTAGAGTTGAGGGGACTGCTGCTGTAGAGTTAAAATTGAAATGTTAATTGCCACTTAATATATGATGATTAGTAAAATCATGAAGGACTTTTGTCCTTTTTGTTTTCAGTGAAAGGTCTGGACTAGAGATGCACATTTTGGATTTTTTTATGACCGTTAACTGACGCCCTTTAACGATTAATAACCGTTAACCGATAAGTCCGGGAGGGTTGGCTGCCGCAATGTTGTGCGCGTTGTCGTGGACACATGCGGACACTTCCCCGTGTATACTCTCGTGGTAATGTGTCCCCGTCACGTTTGATTTATACTCGCGCGTCTCCGCTATGTTATTCCAAGCCACAATACAAGAGCGATAATCACGAACTAGCTAAACTTACCTCTTGCGTTTTTCCACTTCCTCACCGTCTCGGCCGTATCCAGACCCACATTCATCGCTATCTCCCTCCATGAATTACTAGAATATGTGCTGTCTTTGTAGCGTGGAGAACCAGAATCGTACAGATGTGGGTACTTCCTCATTTTTTCGATGACGCGCTCTTTTCTACGCGGATGTAGAATTGACCAATCAGAGGCCTGTTGCACCTGTGGACACACCCTCATGAGTTGATTGAATTACGTAGCTTAAAAACAAAATTGACCGTTAGTATTAATCGGTTAGAGTTACTGTTATCGGTTAACGGTTAAACAGTTAACCATGTGTATTCTAGTCTGGACTGCTGGGTGTGGGCCAAACGATGTCTGGATTAGAAATGTGTTTCTCCAAAACATTTATTCATTTTTGACCCTTTTAAATCATTTTTTAAAATGTTTTTTAAATGTTATTGATTAACCTACTTGATACTGTCCCATTTGAATTGTCAAATCTGAAGATTTCTTTTTTTTCTTCTTGTGGTTAAATTTAATCTGAAGTAATTACAGCATCATCTCACTGGTTTTAACTTGCACAAGTGGATGGAGTAACAATGTGACTGATAATTAAGGAGTGCTTGACCAATAAGACATTGTGGGCTCTTCAAGTCAGAGTCTCAAAGGTTCTTCCTTCCAAACAGGACTTTTTGGGAGGTAAAACATTTTTAAAGTAATATTTCTCAGGGATTGGTACTAAAACCCCATCTTAAAGGGGTTCCATGGCCAATATTTTTAGTGCTAGTTTTGTAATGACAAAGGGATTTTTTTCTTTATTTGCTATTGCTACATGAATGCATGTACTCGACAGGACATGACATTGCTTATGTCCAGAAGTGCTTTAAGTCTTTTGCATGTAATCTGTGAGTTGCTTCAGTAAATGTTTATCACTTCCCAGTGTAGAAATACAGTTTTTTCCAACCAGTTTTTAGTTAATTTCTTTTTGGCCCAGGCATGTTTTTCTTGAAGCCCAGAGCTCACATATAGTTACCTTGCTTATACAAGCATTGTTTAATGATTAAAAGCAACCATTAGCAATCCGAAATGTTTTGCGATAGAAGCCTTCATAAATTTAGTCTTAAGTAATTAGACCATCATCTCAGTAGTAACTCGTATATTTTGTTTTTGCTTCAGCAGGCTCAGAGCAGGAAAGATAAATGATTTTCATCCTTTTTCTAAGTGAATGACGGTGGTGGAGGAACAAGTACTCAGAGTCATAATTAAACCATTCTTCTTTTTTAAAAATGGAAATGGAAAAAGAGTATATGAGTGTGTGAGCGGGTAAAACTCACAGAGCGGGTAAAATAACTATTGAACACATAATTTTTCTCAGGAAATGTATTTCTAAAGGTGCTATTGAGAGGTTGGCAACAATCCACAAATGCAAAAGAAATCAAACCATAGATGTATAAAAATTGTTTAATCACGTGAAATGACAGGGAAAAAGTATTGAACACTTTACTGAAATTTACTTAATACTTGCAGTATATACAAAAGCTTTCAAATATTACATTTTCTAGTACCATGATCCTGAAAAACAAACTTTAATTTGAACTTCGACATGCAGCAGTGAAGTCTTGCATGGCGAGTGTGCATTTAGGCCTTGGTGGTTGAATGTATTATTTATTGTCTTTGAAACATTGGAGGCAACTTGACTACTTCAGGATTCGACATGTAAGATGGCAGATTTCCTCCTGGGTTTTGCTCCTCTCTGCTATGGCTTCCTCCATTTATTCAAGTACAAGTAGGCCCTTGTGCTAAATCGGTGCTTTGTAGATCTCCGTAGTTCTCATTGTTGCTTTCAAAACCATATGTTTACACATCGTACGAACGCCTCAAATGCAGTGGTAATGACTGGTTTCGAATGGTGCTGCCACCTTGTGGATACTATTTTTGCGGTACTCAAGTTTCCCCCATTGTACCTTCTAATGCCAAGTCTTTGGTCCTTGGGTCTTGGACAACTCTTCTTATAATTCATTTCACTCCTCTGTCATAAATCGTATGAGGAGCAACTGGCTGTGGCTGGTTTATGGTGAAATGATGTTCTTTCCACTTTTTTTTTTTTATAGCCCCAAAAGTGCTCACTTCAACATCCAAAAGTTTAGCAATACTTCTACACCAATCACCTCGGTGTGTTTTGCAACGATAAGGTTGCAAAGATCTTGACGGAGTTCTTTGCTTTTCCCTGTCATGAAATGTTTCTTGTATAACACCTTAGTAATAAGACATTTTTATAGGCCATCAGTTGGGACTGAACCAGCCGATTATTAATTTGACTGACAAGGGGCAGGATTGTTTTCAAATTACCGATTTATTTTAGCTGGTGTCTTGGCTTTCCATGCCTTTTTTTTTTTTTTTTTTTTTTGCATCTCCCTTTCTTCTTTGTCATCTCACAATTTTATACATATTTTTTATAGACATCAATGGTTTGATTTCTTTGCATGTGTGGATTGCAGGGGTTGTTAGAACTGGTGAAAACTTTGTCAATAGCACTTTTAGAAATATGTTTGAGAAAAATGGTGACACGTTGAATACTTTATTGCAAGCATGCACATATAGTCATGGAAAAAATTATTAGACCAGCCCTTGTTTTCTTCAGTTTCTTGTTCATTTTAATGCCTGATACAACTAAAGGTACATTTGTTTGGACAAACATAACGATAACCACAAAGATTGCTCATAAGAGTTTTATTTAAGAGCTGATATCTTACCATTTTCCATGGTTTTCTTGATTATAACCTAAATCACTTAAGTTTTTACATCAATAGCTATGGCGTTGTACTGCCAAAAACACTGCTTTTATGCATTCAGTGTTTTCTTTTCTGTCTGTTTTAGTCACATGATGACGTTTAGTGGTACCAGGTATTAAAATGAACAAGAAAGTGAAGAAAAATTGGTAGTCTAATAATTTTTTCCATGACTGTATGTGGATATGTACTTGTTCCATCGGAGAATTAACCACGTTGGACAGTTTTTGAGAATAAAACTGTGTTATGGTTATTTTAGTCAATAAATGTTGGTTGCATATGAATAAAAAACACATATTTTCTTACCTGAATCAGTGAAATCTCTCACTGATCGGTTTTACAAAGCAGTCTTATTATTAGTCTTGTGTAAAACACTGACATTTTACCTAATAAATGAGCTCTTTAATCTATTCTGTAGAACTAAATAAAAATTTCAGACATTTTCACTATATTTGATATATAGTTGTCCGTTTAAGGCTTAATCAGAATTCTTTTTGTTAAAATTATGCAGATTCTGTCCTGCATCTCTTTGCCAAATGAGCACAAAGGCATCTCTTTCTTGACTATCCCATCTAACAAAGCTTGTCCCGGAGAGGAGCGTTACCCTTATTAACCGCTCCACCCACCTGCCCCACTTCACCTTAGTATCGAGGACCCCTTGGCGAGTGTCCAGCAATAACACAGCTGCTGAGAAGCCTTAGTTTCCATGGCAATGGCCGCTGGACTGGAGTGGATTGTTTGCGTGAAGCAAGCTGACATTTGAAGGCGTTGGGCTCAACCAATGGTAGAGGGACGGGCATTAAGCAGACTATCTGCTGCCAGTTCTCATCTAGTCCCCCCCCCCTCTCCTGCAGCACAGGCCACTGGGTTTCTTTCTGTTCATTCCTGCTTGTTTCAAAACGGCGCGAGAGGCACTCTGGAGAGCTGAAGGAGGGAACACTTGGCTTTGTAATGTGATCTAAAGATGCAGCTTTAATGGCTTGGCTTTGTATCGTTTAGTTTGAATCAGTAGGCAGGGAGGTTTAAAGGCCAGCTCAACATCTTGTTGAGCTTTAAATCAAGAAGGAAGTTGCGTAAATCTGGGCCACTGAGACCATATTGAGTAACTAAATGTATTCAGACGCATTATTTTATTTATTTTTTTGCTGTCTATTTTGGTGTTGTGGGGAAAAAAAATCTTTATATTAGAGATGCATGATGATATTGGTGGGAACTAGGGATGCGCATAATTAATCGATTAATCGATGATTGATCATTAAAAACTTGGTCGAAGACATTCATTTTCATCGATTAACCGAATGTTTTTTTTTTAAACAATCTGAATGTAGGTTATCAGTGCACGTCCTCAAACAATGCGATGCATTTCGCTGTGCCACCGATAGAAATTTGGCAGCAGGAGGCAACATTTCACCATCACCCTACCCTGGCTGGACTCAGTTGTTACATGCGAGCTTCTGTAGGTCATCGCCTAATCATGAAGCGGTCGCGGTGAAGTGTGGCGTGGAACCATTTTCGTTTAGAAAATGAGCAAGTGTTCTGCAATCACTGCAATGCTAATTACAAATACAATTAATCGACAACGACAATGATGTATCACTTGAACAACGCGCATCCAAGCCTTGTAAAGGACGGTGGAGGCGGTTCATCATCAGCCTAGCCTAGCCTAGCCTAGCCTAGCCTAGCCTAGCCTAGCCTCAACTCGGTGTTAGCACGGACCAGAAGGAGCTGCAGGGCACATCGAGCACACAACAAGCGCATCTTTTAAGAAACAAAAAGCCTGTAATACTGGCGCCTTGATATAAATTGTCCTTGTTAAGTAGTCTCCTCGATATCTCTTCTTTTATTATCGTTGTTTTTTTAAAGAAAAGAAACAGGAAGTGTCATGTTATTCTCGACCACGAACATCCGGGCCACTGAACACATCTGGGCATGCGCGAGCCATAGCATCCAGGCCATAGCAACCAGGCCAAAGGGGGAAAAAACAAACGTCACGTCGATATCGAGAATAATTGTGATAGTTTTCAATATAGAAATGTTAATGATTAATCGATTATTAATCATTAATTCTCCCGACGATCGACAAATAAAATTTCACCGAATGCCCATCCCTAGTGGGAACATTGATATCTGTCAATAAAGACTAAAAAAAATTAAACATCTGCATTGGCAGGTGTTTTGTCTCCTGGGAACAAGTGGCTGATTCAAACTATACATGTAGTTTTGTCTATTTATGAAGATCATGTTGTATAAAATATTTCTTGTTAGGTCAGATTCATAAAGCAAGATAATTTTCATAAATTATTTTACCTTTGAGAAATGGTTCATATAGCTGGCATCAATGTGTAAGATGTACATCATATTAGTTTTTAAGAGGTGTGGAGACCTGGGTTTGTGAATGTAAATGGTGGACTTGCTGATTATAATGTGAAGTGTCGGTACTTGGCTTTGCTCAGATTGTAATGTAAAGGCTAGTGCTGGGCGATATGGAAAAAAATCATATATCGCGATATGGACTATTTTATATCACGATAACGATATATATCACGATATAACATAATAAAGTATGTTTTCAGTTATTCTCTGAAAAGTTTGATAAAAATGTCATTGCTTACTTTTCAACTTTATTTTGAAAGGACATTTAGCTGAACTGTCACAAACATACATTTTAGTGCAGCAAAAACAGGTAGGTACAGAGTACACAGTAGCTTTCACATTTTTTTTTTAAAGTGCACAACAGTTTCTGAGAGGAAAAACATATTTTTGCACTGAAGTTCAGCTATAAAAAATAAACAAATTATTTTTCAACTTTCTGAAATCTGTAACCTTGTAGTGCAAAGTTTGCAAACCAATATAAAGTGTCTAAAGTAAACATCAGGGTTGAAGAGAACTCTGTTTAAGGCATTAACCATGAATAAAAGTGCAAACATAAAAGGCTACTTTGTAGAAGTAGATATGATTCTATCAAATTTATCGTTGCAGGTTATTTAATTACATATTTGCTGTAATAATTGATAAAATTAGGTTAGAAACAATAGAAACGATAGAAGAGAAATGGCACGATACACACTTTTCTATCGTCCCCACGATATGTATCGTCATATTGCCCAGAACTAGTAAAGGCCATGACTGTCTGTCATCAGGACTTACTTCATTGTCATCATTAGGATAATAACGGACAGGTTTGACCCATGAATCCATTTAAAAAGTGGGTTTAAGTTAATAACAGCACTTTGGTCGTATGAATGAAGGGATTAATTTGATATCATTTTGCTTTAAATCTCTGAACACCTAAATTCCCATTAGGTATTATGTTAATATGTGAATTAAATATCGTAACTATTTTCTGTTTTTGTTGTTTTTCTCCCCCCCTTGCAGAGGATGGTGCGGTGGTCACAGTTGATGTCGGCCTGGCCTACAGAGATGATACAGTCAGTGAGTGGACGGAGATGGCTCATTCCTTTGAACAGAGGAAACTTAACTGCAACTTTACCACTGATAAGGTAGAGAAAATATTTTTTGACTTGCAGTAACCCATCTATAAATCAGGACAAATATCTTGAATCATTAACTGGCATAGAGGGTATCTTTTTTCATAGCTTAAATAACACTATGCAGTCTCTCACTTGGCATTTAATTACTGGAGTGTAGATTTATTCTTCAACAAGTCTCCACATTTAGACTTGGCAATGGTTTACACATTACATCACCTGTAAAAGGGTATTCTAATTTGCATTAGAACACATTTTATTTAGTGTCCATGCGAGTCCCTGATGGGGCGGGGGGGGGGGGGGGGGGGGGGGGGGGGTGGGGGGGGGGGGGGTGGCAACTGGCAACCTGATTATTTGTGGGGATTGTGGCTTGAAAAGGTTGAGAACTACAAATCTACAGCAGATGGATGAAGCAAGTCTTATGTAATCAGGCTTCTTTGGAAGTGAGCCAAAGGGGACACCTACCTTTTCAAGTTTAAAGGAAAACACCCCAGGTCTTCACCCTTTAAGCGCCAAGGACGCAAAATTGCGACAAGCAATAAACTGAAAGAAACAGACCATCCAGATAGAGTGCCAAGTCTTGTTACCACATTCCAGCACCAGACCGACGACATGTGCTGCTTAAATCCTAATACCAACTCTGGGCATGTGTCTATACAAAGTGTGTGAATAATACTTGTTTGAAGCACGACCTCCTGCTCTGACAAGGAAGCGGTTGTGGTCAGTGATGGAGGGTGAGTCGCAGAGAAAGCATGCAAGATGAGATGTCTGTTCAGTGTTGAGGAAGTACTTCATCATGTCCTTACCGACTCTGATTCTGAAGGGAAATATTTACCTTCTGAGGATGACAGTCGGGCCCTTTAGTGTCAGTGATGGTGCATCTATGTGAAGTGGAGGTGGCGCATCCTTCCACAATCAGTGCGTTTACATGGGAAGTTTAATTCCTCTTTAATTCAGAATTAAAGTTAAATCCGATTTAAAATGATTAAAAGTTACCACGTAAACACCTAATTCCGAATGAAAATGTCAATTCCGAATTAAACTTAATTCCGAAGTAAGTGGCTGGTTTATTCTGATTTTAATTCCGAATAAAATAATTCCGCGGTCATGTATACACTCATTCCTGTTTAAATTAATTCCCGTCTTTCTGCGCATGCTAGTTCTCTTGCCCGTCTGTCGCCATGAGGCTTATATTCCGCGCTGGGCTTGTTTTCAAAACAAAGTTTTAAGAATGGCAGCACGCAGTAAACGGTGGTCAAGAGCAGAGACGATTTATTTAATAAATAGCTTGGAGGAACTGGAAATAATTAAAAGAACAGATGGCAGGAAACATAAAAATTTTGAGCTTTTCAAAGCTGTAGCGGCCAGGTTAAATGAAGGAGGTTTCGCAGATAGAGACGCCACCCAGGTCAAAAAATAAGTGGAATATTGATTGCTAATCGAGTAAGTTTGTTTTAAAAAAAAAAAAAAAAAAAAAAAAAAAAAAAAAAAAAAAAAAAAAAAACCGGTGGACAAAAAAAAAAAAAAAAAAAAAAAAAAAAAAAAAAAAAACAAAAAAAAGGTAGACGTCAGCACCCCCCCCCCCCACCCCCCCCCACCCCCCCCCCCCCCCCATCCAATCAGAACCCTTCCCAACCCCCAGACCTAAAGCGGAATTGGATAAAGTCGAACAAACGTGTTTTCCATGTAAACCTCAATTCGGAATTACTATTTCTATGTAAACTCAAAGGAAAATAGTTTAATTCGGAATTGTTTAATTCGGAATAATTAATTCCGAATTAAAAAACATCATGTAACTGTAGCCAATGGCAGCGAAACACCAAGCAACACATGTCGGGGCTGAAAGCGTTGGGCTCACATGGAACCGACCTGACGCGAGTCTTTAGTTTCCGATCACGAACCGAAACCGAGATACCTGACTAGAACCGAGACAGTACAGCCCATAGTTGTTCATGTTAAAAGTTGTCTAGCGTTGAATAAAACTTGATTTTCTTCCCTAAGCATTATCTTCTTCTACCCGGTTCAGTTGCTACATAGGCTACATGATGTAAGCAACAATAAATCCACGTCGTTATTTTCTTTGTGGATACAGATGCTATTTGTAGCAACTGCTAACGCTAATAGCCTACACAGGTCAGGACGGGTCATGAACATATTCTCTCATCCAGCGTTGTCATGTTGGCGATCCGTTGTGCTTTACAGCTTCCGGGCAAACCGCTAATAACACGCTACGGCAACACGATTGTTTTATGACAAACACGCCACGTTATGCATGAATAATCATTTAAACTGCCCCGAGTCCTGACATTGGCTAAACCAAACTACTGTTTGTTTGTTTACTTTTGCTTGGCCTGTCACCTGACATTTTGCAGCCTGAGTGGTGTTGGTCTGTGTGCTGTGCCTTGTAATAAGAGATACGACACTGAAGAACTACAAACGCTGCCATCTTGATAGATCAGGGCAGATTTGGCTTCTCTGCTACTTGGATGAAGAGCTACTAAACTACTAGATTTTACCTTTGTTAGTTTACTTTCTACTGATTTTCTGGTTCATTTATTTTGAGGATGAGATGACAAAAAGACAAAAAAAAAAAATCTTCAATGTAAATATGTTCAAAGTTCAGTTTA
The DNA here is from genome assembly GCA_018398805.1 of Hirundichthys speculiger. Lineage (NCBI taxonomy): Eukaryota > Metazoa > Chordata > Actinopteri > Beloniformes > Exocoetidae > Hirundichthys > Hirundichthys speculiger. The sequence goes on from JAGFBZ010000660.1 coordinate 470,984, forward strand.
TACTGCCAGTATATACTGACACAGCCCACACTGGTACATACACTGATGCACATTATCGTTGAGCTATTTAAGAATCCGTCCTCTTCACAGAAATGTGTTTAACCTGTTAGTGTATTCACCTTTTTATCGTCTAGACGATTGAGAATGAGGGCCGTTACTATGAGTGTGACCTGCTGCCGTTCATGGAGCTGGGGAGCGTATCCCATAAGTACTATCTTCTCAACATCCGTCTGCCTGTCAATGAGCGCAAGAAGATCAACGTCGGGATTGGAGAAATCAAAGACATCCGACTTGTTGTGAGTTTATATGCGATCCTGTGATATAGTGAGATCATTCTGCCTTATCTGCAGCCAAAATAAAATAACACCACCAATGGTTGACGGTGATTGTATTTCATTTTTCCACAAGAGCATTCATCAGAATGGAGGCTTCACAAAGGTTTGGTTTGCCATGAAGACCTTCCTCACACCCAGCATCCTCATCATCATGATCTGGTACTGGAGACGCATCACCCTCATGAGCAGACCGCCGGTCCTTCTGGAGAAGTAAGGTTTCTTTCTTACCAGTTTCTAAAGTAACTGGCAGGCAGAAGAGTGGTTGTCTTTCAATCAGTAAATTGTTGGTTCCATCTCCAGCTGAGTGTCCTTGAGCAAGATGCTGAACAACATTGTCCCGGATATGTCTGATTGTAGAGGCAAAGTATTGCATTTGTAGTGCAGATGGATAAGAAATGGGTATTTCTGAAAAAGAAACATTTTAAAGGTTAAAAACTCATATAAGGTTAAAATGGGATAAAATAAACTTTGAAAAATAATTCCAGTCATTATTGAAATTAACTGTTCTGACAATTTGAGCTCAGACGTGGGTTAACGGTGCTTCAGTGATAGAGACAATTTTTTTTTGGTTAAATCAGAGTAACAGTTTTCGATCACTTACAGTTGTCTGAAAAATTAGTAGTCCCTCTTTTAATCATTTGACCTTTTTATTTTGTGTCTGTAAAATCATGATAAAAAAGTCATCTTATTATAGTGGGTCTACTTGATGAAAAACAAGAAATATCCATTTTCATAGTTCCATTGTTTGTTTAACAAAAATGAAGTCAAAGTTTCAAAGGCTTGCAATACTACCAGTAAGTACTCACGATTCAACAGCTCGTAGATTCAGCTGCAGATACTTGATGTAATATTTAGGGATGCACAATAACTGTTTTTTAAAACCGATACCGATAACCGATAACTTTCAGCTCCTAACAGCCAATACCGATAACCGATAACACACACATATACCTAAGATCATTACATCAATACTATGAACAAACAAAATCAAAAATATAGTTTTGACTTTTTTAAATAAACAGATATTTATTTTTTCCAATGAAAAAACTATTGTCAAGCCTCTCAAACATTTTCTTAAAGCTTCAAATCAAACAACCTATTTGATATCTCACATTAACTTAAATAAGGTTCATTACTGACTGAAAAAATAAAGGCTCCTTGAACTGATGAAAATACATGCATCAGAATTACTAACTGAAAAAGATTAACATTTAAAGGATTTTGGCTTGTGGTTCCATTTAAATTAATACCTTTAAATAAAGTAAATGAGGTTCAGTAGTTTTTATTTTTTAATCTCATGGAAACTTTAGATGAGAGGAATGAGGGGGAGGAGAGGGAGGGGAGGAGAGACTGCTGCTGGTTTGCGCACGTTAGCATTAGCTTCCGTTAGCTCAAATTAGCGCGATTTCAAAACTCCATGGAAGTGATTGTTATGTTGTAGGTGGCTGATCAGGTTTTACGTATTAAAGCTTGTGCTTCCCTCCTCGTAGAATTCGTTCGGAGGATTCGTCACAAATAACCACCAAACTATCTTCTTCTGAAACTTTAACGAAGTTCCACGCCGCCATGTTTGTTGTGATCAGCGCTGTGCTGCAGGCTGCATTCAAGGTGTAACGTAAATTCCGACGTTTCCTCGTTTGCTCGTCGTTATTTCATCCTTTTCTATTTTTTTCTTTTTTTTATGTGTAACATGTCGGAGAATACTGCAAATATTGATTCAAGTCAGCAACTACCAAAATTATGACCGAGTTAATGAGTTGTTTTCTGGCATGAGGGGGTATTCTTGATTTTCCTTATTGAGTAATCGTTTTTCTGATTATGCCGACGTACTTGAACATAACATTCACTGCTGGTCATTCAAGGCTCAAGGGAGCGAGGCACTGCTGTGTTGACAGAAATATATATGTTATCGGGGCTATTCGTCGTGATATCGGACTTATCAGGATGACGTCATAATTTCCTGTTATCGGCCCGATAGTTATTGTGCACCCCTACTTTAAATCTATATCAGGAAGATTTAAGGCAATTCTGAAGGAAAAAGGGGTCCAAACCGTTACTATGAAGGTGTCTCTATTAAAGTGGCTGGTGAGCGTATACTTGGTACAAAGACAGGACTTCAGAACACAGTTGAGCTATAGCCTGAGCTGTGCATGTAAATGTAAATGTTGACATATGAGGTGTTTCTGCTGAAACGGTGTCAGAAAATGTTTAAGTCCACAACACACATCCCAGAAGTCTGGTAGTTTTGTACAGATGCAGTCATGCTTCTGTGTTGTTTTTAATAGAAGAAGCTTTTTCCTGGAGTTTTATTTGTTTAGCTTTCTTTCAACAGTGTTTTCATTGACCTTAATGTTCTCAGTGAGACCTGGAAGGTCTTGGGTATTTTTTTTTTTGTGTTTTGCACAGGTGCTTGATAACTTTTAAGACGTCTGCTTCTGGGAAGATTGGCATTTGTCTTGAATGCTTTTTCTCTCCAGAATGTTGAACTGCATATTGTTAGGAAAGTTTTATAACCCTTTCCAATTTGATGTGCATTGCCAGTTGCTTTTCTGAGACCATTTCTTACATCTTTCCCTCTTGGCACTCCTCTGAACACAGACCTGAATGCTTCAGACCAGCAAGCTTCCAAAACATCTGCTTCTCCTGAAGTGTGTATGTGAGCCGCAAGTGCCTAAGTCGGCTGAATTTGTGTGATTTGGAGCCTTTAGAGCATTTTAAACCCAAAAATTCATAGCAGCTTGAGCAAAAGCTGTGTTGTGAATTTTTAAACCCCTTCACACTGACAGTTACACAAACTTAGTTTGCATGATACTGGTGTCTTTGTGCCACTGTGGTTCTATGCAGACCCTCGGCTGTGCTGCGGCATGGGTGCTTTGTGATAAAGAACATGTAGTTATAACTGTGTCGTGCAAAAGTGACAGTGTAAATGTTCATAAATTACAGCGTTTCCTTGAACTGTTTTGAAACGTATTAGTTACAAGGTGAAAAATGTCTCCTCTATGGCCCTCATTGGCTGCGGTTACATGATGTTTTTTATTTCGGAATTAATAATTCGGAATTAAATAATTCCGAATTAAACTATTTTCCTTCGAGTTTACATGGAAATAGTAATTCCGAATTGAGGTTTACATGGAAAACACGTTTGTTCGGCTTTATCCAACTCCGCTTTAGGTCTGGGGGTTGGGAAGGGTTCTGATTGGATGGGGGGGGCAGACGTCTTTACATCTACCGGAAGAAAACAAACTTAGCAACAACTCGGTTAGCAACAACATTCCACTTATTTTTGACCTGGGTGGCGTCTCTATCTACGAAAACTCCTTCATTTAACCTGGCTGCTTTGAAAAGCTCACAATGTTTATGTTTCCTGCCATCTGTTCTTTTAATTATTTCCAGTTTCCTCCAAGCTATTTATTAAATAAATCGTCTCTGCTCTTGAACACCGTTTACTGCGTGCTGCCATTTTGAAACTTTGTTTTGAAAACAAGCCCAGCGCGGAATATAAGCGTCATCGCGACAGACGGGCAAGAGAACTAGCATAGCATAGCGCAGAAAGACCGGAATTAATTTAAACAGGAATGAGTGTATACATGACCGCGGAATTATTTAATTCGGAATTAAAATGGGAATAAACCAGCCCTTACTTCGGAATTAAGTTTAATTCGGAATTGACATTTTCATATGAATTAGGTGTTTACATGGTAACTTTTATTCGGCTTTAACTTTAATTCTGAATTAAAGAGGAATTAAACTTCCCATGTAAACGCACTGATTCAGAGTTAACCTTGCTCCTCATCAGAAATCCTCTGATTCTCTGAGAGGACTATGACCGCTGTCTCAGGAAAGACACTAGCTACTCACACATAATTCATACAACCCTACTTTAGAAAAAGAAAATACAACATATCCCTTTAGCTATGGATGAAATGTACAAGTGGTTCATGCTCATTGTGGGCTGTCGAGGTTGTTGTTGTATCTAAGGAGTAACAGGGCTTCAGCGTACATAACTGCTATGCTTAACTGTAAGGCGGTATTAACAAAACTAGTCTGAAATATGAAATAAGACTCTTTCTAATTTCAAAGAACAAGAAGATACCACTTGCCTGCAATGAGTAGTTTAAATGCCGTGCAGTGAAAAGCTGAAGCTGAGCTCAGAAAACAAGTGTTTGTGTGACCTTCTGCCGTGCAGGGAAGATGGATCGGCGAGAGGCAGTTATCTGCGCCACAGAAAGGGCCTGCCGAAGCGTGAAAAACACTACAAAGTCTGCGAGCTAGCTTTCAACAGACACATGCTGCACACATGCATTTAAGACTGAAACGCTCCAGCTAGTCTGCGGGCGCACACGTGTGCGCACACACACACACACTCAATGACCCTCGTGTCTTTCTGGCTCAAAGCTCTTATTCCCAGATGACCAGGAGGCTCTCAGAAAGTGACTTGTACCCTATTTGTGGACAGTGGATGATTTTTTTATGCTGTAAAAAAGCCTTACCGCCGGAGTCTCCTGTCCTGCCCCCCCCCCCCCCCCCCCCCCCACCCCACACACACACACCACACACACAACACACACAGAGGTGTCAGAATGGTAAACCTCAGACTTTCTTAATACTTAGAATATGGTTGTGAGGGGAAGCTCTTTGTGGCAAAATGGCTCAGGATGATATAGCTCCAACTACAGAAACATGAAGTCATTAAACATAAATATTTGTGAGATTATGGTTTTTTTTATTTTACTTTTTTTTTTAGTTTCAGCCAAATATAAACTGTGTAAGAACGTTAATGACACCGAATACAAGACGATGTGACTCGTCCCAACAGGAAGGGTTTTGATTAGAATAATGACTTTAATGATGGCTCTGTTTGAGTTTGCTCTTTCATAGACTTGGTATGTCCAGGTTCACTGAACGGCTCGTAGACGTAAGCTTTCTCATGCCAAACTGCTCAGGGAAAAATGTCTATCGTCATTTATAGAACTGACTTGTCTTTCGCACATGTTAATTCAAACCAGTCTCTGTCTGAGCTCTCCAATCTCTACTTATACTGCCCTAGATACTTTCCCTTCTTGATTCTGGAAAACTTTGCTGTGGAGTTTGAAACCGTGTTCAGCTTTACATTTCATTAATTCTCTTAGTGATTCAAAAAATGTTTGTACCCATATGCTTTAGGTCACCTTCATCTTTCACTGTTTTTTCTTCGTCAAACCCAGACATACCCCACTGTAGCTCTGTTTTGCCCTCTTAACTATCTATTTACAATCCTTTCATCTGAGGCATGTAGAAACTTGCTGCTGCACTTACAAGGAAGATGAGCTCTGTTTAGCCTTTTTGTATCCTCGTTGTCTTTAGTTAAAGAACACTTGTTTTCCATCATAGTCTGATTTTATGTTTAAAGGAGTTTGCTTCTGAACAATGCTGTTAGGATAATGAGGAGGAAAGGGTACATGAATGATTCAGAGATCAAATAGCCAGGTCATTTTTGGAGACGTACTGTGCTTGTAGATGAGATGATGTCATCTGTACTGAGAGAGCTAATGAACCTGCTTCAGTAAACACATGTAGCTCAGTCCCTCACAGCACAACTAATGCAGGTTGTTCCTCCCTGCAGCTGTCAGGCTGTACAACAACACATCTGTCTCAGTGATTACCGGCTACACCGTGCCAACTCAGTGATTCTTCTTAAGTGCGACGTGTGCTGTAAGAACAAGTCCAATAGATGCAATATGCAAAATACAGACAACAATAAACTTGTGCAATGTGATGAATAATTCTAATTCCTAGTACAAGACAGCACATTTGTGTGTGTATATTAAAGATCGACCGATATGGGTTTTTCAGGGCTGATACCATTATTAGTAGTTAGAGGAGGCCGATAACCGATATTTGGAGCTGATATTCATTTGCAGTAAAAGTGTAAAAATTGGCGTAAAAAAATTGAATAATGCAAACACTGAACTTCATTGAAATGCCTAAAGCATGTTTATTGAATCAGACAAATAGAAAATAATAGCTCCAGAAGTGTCTGAATTTCCTAGACTAAACAAGGACCCTGTCATTCAAAACTGTGTTGCTACATTATTCATGATTCATTTGACAAAGGCCACATAAAAAAGTATAATAGTTGCTATGAGTGCAATTAAACTCCTGACAGGACACAAACAGCCAATAATGAGCTCACATAGTATTTAAAATGTTCCACCACTTTGTTCAGATAAATCATTTCTGAATTTTACTCTCATCTTCTCGTTCATTTTCAGATCATAGGACCAGAAAGCTCATAGCAACGTTAGTAGTCGTGAGTTGTAGAGTTTTTCACGTGTCTTTAACTACATACTATTCTCAACTTTACATACCGTGATTTCCTATCGAGCGCACCTGAATATAAGGATCTGAATATTCGGATCTCAAAATAAATGCAGTAGCTCTGTTTACTTCTTTGACCGACAGATTAATTGCCTTTAACTTAAAAGCTAAATCATATGCATTCCTTCGTGTGTTTTTCATGATGAGGGTGTGTGCATGAAGCACAAAATTACTGATCTGAAGAATTTAGTGTGAGTGCGTTTGATTTAATCTGAACAGTTTCATTGGTCCACTGTGACCGGTTCGGTAATTTCATTCTAACTGGGATAAACGTATTGACGGCATGAAGCTAGCCGGTAGAAATCAATACATTAGCCACATCGTTGTATAAGCTGTAGGGTTTGAAGTGTGAGAAAAAGTAACAGCTTACTGTCTGGAAAGTACGGTGTATTTTCCCCATTGCTAATACATAGTCTGCAGAGCGTTTAGAGCCAGATCGACAAACTAATTTTATGGTAAAAGCTAAGCAGCCTCCACCGTAGCGCTCCCTAAAACAAGTGAACTGAGTTTTTTATGCACTCTCTCTTAATCACACACACATGCTTTTCTATCATGGACTGTTTCCATGTCGACATTATCAGCAGTCTTCTTTTAAAATATTCACATACATGTTGGGACGTAATACGAGTTAGCAGAGCTGCCGCTAAGGTTTACTCTGCTCTTACGTTATTCTGCTGCTCACTGTAACATTAGTAGTAGTTGTGAGATGCAGAGTTCTGGGATGTTTATTACAATTTCGGAGGAGCTTTCTGCATTTACCTTTGACAGGTGTTTTCTGTCCGGAGCTTCTCACACAGTAAAACTTTTCCTCTCACTCTCCGGTGTGTGTGATGACAGCTTCTTGTTCGGAGGCTCCGCCTCTGCTGCTGAACCAATCAGAGGACGAGGTGAATAATGCAGGAAACAGCAGGCAGGAGAGAGAGGCACGGCTGCATCTGAGCCAAAAAAACCCAGTTTTAAATTAATTTCTTCATATCGGCCGGTCGGATTAAAAAAAGGCAGATGCCGATATACGTCAAATTTCCAAATATCGGCCGCCGATAAGGTGCCCTTCAGGTCTGCTGTGGAGCTTAGTGGTTTCAGCTAGGCTTGGGCGGTATCCAAATTTTGATACCGTCAAACTTCCCTCACATTTTACCGGGGTATACGGTATTCCCGCGACTATTAAGGCGAACAAACACCACCGGTGGACGCAGCGCATGAAAACAGCCCCCCCCCATTATGTACCCCAGGCGCGCTGCCGCGGGGCTTTACGGTGCTGTACTATTCCCAGCGTTGACGCGCCTGGGGAAAAAAAAGGCGAGTTTACCTCGAAACAGCAGTTCAGTGCTTCAATATAAACTTGGCTCAAATACAGTTGTTATTTATTTGTGTATTTCTTGCTTTTCACTGCAGTTTTAACTGTTCCTTCTCTGCTCCAGCTCCTCTCTGCTGCCGAGGTGTGTTTGCTGAAACGCGCTTTATAGTAAAGTGTCTGATGTCGGACGTTTCACTTCCTATAAATTCTTCAACATAAAAGTCCAACATTATTAGTTTCATTAGAAGCTTTTATTTTGAAGCAGCAAACTCAGGAAGTGTTGTTTTCATCGTCAGTACCTTAACAGGACAAGTCAAACCAAGATCAGCTCCAAGCGAACATGCGGCGATACAGGAGAGAAACTAAACTAAACTTTAAACCACAGAAATCATTCATTGCATTTTTTAATGACGGTATTGAAACTGATACCGCCGCTATTTTTAGAATACCGGAAGTAAACGGTATTACCGTAATACCGCCCAAGCCTAGTTTCGGCAGGCGGCCCACAGTCGTCCTCCTGCAGCGGTCGCAGGTTTCACTCCCGGCCTGTGACGCTTTGCTGCATGTCTTCCCCATTCTCTCTCTCTGTCAGTACCCAATTTCCTCTCTCTCTAACTGCGGATAAAGGGTCACTGAAAGCCACAAAATCTTAAAAAAAAAAAGAGAGACAAAAGGGGAAACAACAAGATGCCCTTCATCTGCTAAAACTGTAACAGATGAATAAATAGCAAAAAAGGTGTTGTAACCTTTTTAGTCTAATTTATCTTTGAGCATGTTGGCATATCTGCTTCTGATGAAGGTTACAGTAATAATATTGATGCAATTCATTTTTCTCAGGGTCATCTTGGCTCTGGGCATCTCCATGACATTCATCAACATCCCAGTGGAGTGGTTCTCCATTGGTTTCGACTGGACCTGGATGCTGCTCTTTGGAGACATCAGACAGGGCATCTTCTACTCCATGCTGCTCTCCTTCTGGATCATTTTCTGCGGAGAACATCTCATGGTACAGTATAAGACATAATTCAAAGTCTGCCATCACTCAAAATTACGTTTGATCCATTTTGTTTTTAAATGCTAAAGACACACTGAAACAAGTCAAAACTATGTCTGTTTCATCTTGTTATGGTCTCCAACTCACAACTGAAGGGTTTCATGCTCCAGCATACCTGATACAAGTGAATGGATCTCCAGCAGCTTGTCATAAAGGTCTAAACAAGTCTGTTAATGACCCAATAATTAAATCATGTCTGTTGGATCAGGGGTACATCTAAACACTGCTTTAAACTTACAAAGTTACCTTGTCAAGCCTGGCATATGATATCAAGGTTTATCCAACACGAGTACGTAGCGAACCATTGTTAGCTGTGTGCGAGGAAGTGGTAGACCCATATCTGTTACCCTTTTTTACCAACTTGATTCAGGTGCTGGTGGTGATGCCAGCACCATTTCAGAGCTGGTTTAATTTTGTTTTTAGAGTTTTGCTTTTCCACATACACAAAGTCTCTTCCAGTGTGGCTTAAAGCTTCCTGTAGGGAAATCTGAATTTCTGTAGAAGGACCACGGTGCACAGAGGGCACAGATCAGTGGGTTGTCTTGTTTTTCCTCAAAGCCAGTGTATTAATCCTGCCAGTCTGGGTTTATGAAGGTTGTTGTAAACAGCAATTGGCATTTGTGAGCACTCTTTTCTATGTCAGCCAGTGTTTATAAACACTGCCACAAACAGGATTTATATTCATGGTTTTGAATGAGATCCATACAGCCCATTGGGGGATTGAAACACCCAACACTGACTCAGTTCCACTGCTACTGCCAATGAACTTCCATAATGAAACACTGTTTATTTTATATTCCTTTTTTTTAATCAAGCAGACTAGAAGATACAGTGGCTTCCCCACAGACCACTGCTGCTCGATTTGTGGTTTCATTAGCCTTTATTTAACCAAGGTCAGTCCCATTGAGATCAAAGATTCATTTTGCAGGGAGACCCGGGCCTTTCAGGACCACATATAGAGAGAACATGCAAACTCCACTCAGAACGTTCCCTGCTGGGATTTGAACCAGGAACCTTCTCACCGTGTGGCAACAGTGCTTACCACCAAGCCACCATGCTACCTTTTTAATCGGTTTTTTTTTCTCTGCTAGCTCAACACAAACAACACAAACATGACTTTAATGTTTCACTCCTCGTAAATGTTTCGCTATCTCACTGTTCTGGTTGGTTACTATTAGGGATGGGCATTTGGTTAAGATTTATTCGTCGATCGTCGGGAGAATTAATGATTAATAATCGATTAATCATTAACATTTTTATATTGAAAACTATCACAATTATCCTCGATATCGACGTGACGTTTGTTTTTTCCCCTTTGGCCTGGTTGCTATGGCCTGGTTGCTATAGCCCGTGCATGCCCAGATGTGTTCAGTGAACCGGATGTTTGTGGTCGACAATAATGTGACATTTCCTGTTTCTTTTCTTTAAAAAAACAACAATAATAAAACAAGAGATATCGAGGAGACTACGTAACAAGGACAATTTATATCAAGGCGCCAGTATTACAGGCTTTTTGTTTCTTAAAAAGATGCGCTTGTTGTGTGCTCGATGTGCGCTGCAGCTCCTTCTGGTCGTGCTAACACCGAGTTGAGGCTAGGCTAGGCTAGGCTAGGCTAGGCTAGGCTGATGATGAACCGCCTCCACCGTCCTTTACAAGGCTTGGATGCGCGTTGTTCAAGTGATACATCATTGTTGTTGTCGATTAATTGTATTTGTAATTAGCATTGCAGTGATTGCAGTACACTTGGTGATTTTCTAAACTAAAATGGTTCCACGCCACACTTCACCGCGACCGCTTCATGATTAGGCGATGACCTACAGAAGCTCGCGTGTAACAACTGAGTCCAGCCAGGGTAGGGTGATGGTGAAATGTTGCCCCCTGTTGACAAATTTCTATCGGTGGCACAGTGAAATGCATCACATTGTTTGAGGACGTGCACTGATAACCTACGTTCAGATTGTTTAAAAAATAAAAAAAAACATTCGGTTCATCGACGAAAATGAATGTCTTCGACCAAATTCTTAAAGATCAATCATCGATTAATCGATTAATTATGCCCATCCCCAGTTACTATAATCCCACCTCTCAGCCCTGATGTAATTCGTTCTTGCATATAGCTGTGCAAATTTTGGGATCAGAGAAACCAGTACTCCAGTAGCAGTACCAGTAGTTTTTGTGTTTGGCTGTTGAAAAATCAAGGACTGGTTAGATACTCTTCACTCACCCAGTAGCCTGAACTCATGTTGTGTACGTCCTCTGTCTGTGACACATGACACAGATCCCCAGTGTGTCTATTTTCTCTGAGACAAATACAGCACCGGGGCTGGAGAGAACAGAGTGTACGTCCCAGGCTACACAGCCATGGATGTCGTGGGTAAAAAAAAAACACTCAGTGGAGTGATAGAAGAAGATGTGAGCACAGCAGAGAGAGGAAGAGAAGGTCACTGGAGGTGATAAGACGAAGGCTTGTCAGATTAACTTCAATTCAATTCAGCTTTATTTGTATAGCGTGTATTAAAATACAAGTTGTCTCTTGGTGCTCTAGAGTGACTTCTGAGCAGATATTATCAACTATAAGTAATATTATATCTTAATCCTAATATAAGAAACTATGGCATCTCCCCTCACAGGAGAAAAACCTATTAAGTCAAACAGTGGCAAGAAAAAAAAAACTCCCCTTTAAGGGAGGAAACCTTGAGCAGGACATGGATCATATATTGATAGTAATTATCTGTTCCCTGGAGAGCTAAGAATTCTATACATTCTGTACATTGTTAGTACCTGAACTGCAGAAATGACTATATAAATAGATGTAGGCAGCAACACTGAGGTGGTCAGACTGCAGCTCAGCATGCTGGTATTCCAGAGACATCTATATTAGAGATGCACATTTTGGATTTTTTTTTTTATGACCGTTAACCGACGCCTTTTAATGATTAATAACCGTTAACCGATAAGTCCGGGAGGGTTGGCTGCCGCGATGTTGCGCGCGTTGTTGTGGACACATGTGGACACTTCCCCGTGTATACTCTCGCGGCAATGTGTCGCCGTCAGCTTGTCGCAGAGATGCCGCCGTCACTTTTGATTTATACTAGCACGGTCTCAGCTATGTTATTCCACGCCAACGCAATAGCGACAATCACGAACTAGCTAAACTTACTAAACTTATCTCTTGCGTTTTTCCACTTCCTCACCGTCTCGGCCGTATCCAGACCCACATTCATCGCTATCTCCCTCCATGAATTACTAGAATATGTGCTGTCTTTGTAGCGTGGAGAACCAGAATCGTACAGATGTGGGTACTTCCTCATTTCTTCGATGACGTGCTCTTTTCTACGCAGATGTAGAATTGACCAATCAGAGGCCTGTTGCACCTGTCGACATGCCCCCATGAGTTGATTGAATTACTTGGCTTAAAAACAAAATTGACCGTTAGTATCAATCGGTTAGAGTTACTGTTATCGGTTAACGGTTAAACGGTTAACTATGTGCATCCCTGATCTATATACATAGTTGTCAGTAAATATTGTGAACAAAAGTGATTTCTGTGTTTAACCTCCCAGGGCCCTTACTATGCCTTATATCTTTCTTGAAATAAAACAAAAACAAAACAAAACAAAAAAATCTAAATTTTAAATGATCAAGATACACTAAGCAGCTTCAGTTATCTGTTTGCTAAATCTGTGTACTACATATTTCACACAAAAAATGCTATGTATGAACAGAGAAGAGTTTGAAGGTGTTTGATCTCTGTAGACAGGCTTCAACAGGCTTCAGCTACAGGCTGCTTTCCAACTGTGAGCTCATCTACAGCTATTTAGCTATTTAGATCCAGAAGGTATTTCCAAACTTGGCAGAGCCATTGTTAGATGCTCTTATGGTTCTGCACTGAGAAAAAGACAGAAGGGGAGGGCGGAAAAGGGTTTACTGTGTCGGGGATAATTGTTGTTGTCGCTCAAATAAATGGTGCTGTTGCTGTTTGTCTTGTCCCCTTCCTCAGTCTAATTAAAAACAAAAAAAAAAACCGTACAACTTTTCCTGCAATGGAAGATCATTGAACTTTAAACATTTAAATGATTTTGGCATCATGTTAGCTTTTAAACTAACTTGATTTGGCATCATAACCGATACAGTTATGAAGCTGTAGATGGAGAGAAGAGGACATGAGGTAAGAGGCAAATGTTGAATCCCATCAGTTTAGTGTTATCAAAATTTTATTTTTTATTTTTTTTTATTGCTACTGTGACTGGTTTCTAATGTGTGTTTTAAAGAAGCAGCTGCTCTCTTCTAATAGTGGAAGTGCGTTCCATCTTTAAAAAAAATAAATATTTTTACCCCATGACAACACATTTTACAATCCAGCAGTCAGTTGATGGTAATTTTATTTAATTTTTTTCCAATTGTTTTTTTTTCCCCTCAGTTATTTATTTCTGTCAGATGAACATTAAAGGTGTTTTTCACCTTTTTCACCTTGTTTGCTTGATCATTGGTTACAATGTAAGATTAACAAATCACGAGAGTAACAAGCTTTTACTTCCTTCCTCCTCCTTCGAGTGTACTTTAGAGAGCAGAGGAGATGAATTCCATCAACACATTGCATTTTAGAAGCTTACTAATGTTTCTCCAAACTGGATTTTTTATTGTATCAGAATTGTTTTTGATGAGTCACACAGTCGTCCATCGTTTGATTTCTGCTTCTGGATATGATAAAAGTTGCTGTCATCACTGAGATTATTCAAATTAGCAGATAAAACTCCTAAATTGGATGTTGTACAGAGAAAAGGTTTTGTCCATCTTATTTCGATACCATTTTTGTCCAGGAAACACAATTCTCTGCAGCTCTGGCTGTGGACAGAGGACCAGTGACGATGTCTGAGAGCTGTGTCCCACCCTACAAAACCTTTCCTGAACTTGATCCTCATCCCACATATGAACTGCAGGTCATTCTTATATGAAATCTGTAATGTGGCCTGTAACGGGGCAGTCATGGAGATGGCTTTTTTTCCCTTCTTGTTATCCCACACTGAACATGATTGGGATCATTAACCTGACGACAACCTTGATGAGCTCCATGTCTGCCTCTGACAGGATTACTGTCTTCATCCCTCCTCTGCACAGCAGGCTTCTCTTGTTGGCTGGCTGGCTGCCTCTGCTCTTCTTACCTATGCAAGATGGATTGAATTTGCTTACAGGCTTCCTTCAAAGTTATGGAGCCCCGTTTGGGTCATGATTCAATGAATAAATGAGTCTATTATTATGAAATACAGGCGTTTATTATTATGAAATATGTATCCATTATTATGAAATGTTTCCCATTATTATGAAATATATGTGTATTATTATGAAATGTTTCCCATTATTATGAAAAAAAATTAATTATTATGAAATATATTTTTTATTGTTTAATCTTAGTTTAATGCATAATAGTTTATTTCAGAATGGCTTTTTTTATTTAAGAATGAGTTTTTAAATGATGGCTTCCTTTTTCATAAGAATGAGCTTTTACATAATAATGACATTTTGCCAGTGGGCGGGGCCAGTGGTTGACCTGCACGCTCATTGGCTGATCCTTCTCCATTTTACGCTCTGACATCGACTAGTTTTGGCCGTGAGGTCCCGTTAGCAGCGGGCCGTGGCGTCATCAAGGTGCGCTCCTAGTCCGATTGTAGCTATGGCAGCTTGGACTGAGCTACGGGAAACCTTGACGTTTCTTAGTCGATGTCAACTTTTAACCGTAAACTGAGGTGCATTCTGCCACCTACTGGCCTGGAGTATATACATTGCACCTCTCGCCCAGTATCGATATTCACTGTTCTGTTGCTTATGCCTGAATAAAAGAGCAGCCAATCACATAAATGGCTCCGCCCTCTCTGCTGTGATTGACACACAAATCATTCTTATGAAAAACGAATTCATTATTATGTAAAAGTTCATTCTTATGAAAAACGAAACCATTATCATAATAATAGGAAATTCATTCAAATTTGAAATTCATCCAAATTTCATAATAATAAATGCCTGTATTTCATAATAATAGACTCATTTATTTATTGAATTATGACCCAAACGGGGCTCCATATAAAGTAGCATACTAAGCTCCGTGAAGCAGTGTTGCATCTTTATTTTTCAAATCCAGTGATCTGATCAGTAATATGCTTTTACTCTTTTACACTCGGTTCACTCTGAAACAAGCTCCTGTGGTGGCTTCATCGTACACTCTTTGCAGCACCTGACTTTTCATCTCTGTTTTTATATGTTCATTGATGTACCACTAATTACTTACACGTGGCACTTGGCGCATTTATTATTCAGAAAGGTTTTCATTTTAAATGAATTCAGTGGCACAGTGTACACAGATTAGTAGAGGTCATGTGATGCAGGTTTCCTGTTGTTTTTACACCGTCTCAGGTTTGTGCGTTTTTGTACCAACTGCTTGTTAACCATGTCGCTGTATGATTCTGTACACTTGTGTAATTTCACTTGTGCTCTTCCTGAGATCACACATCTAAATGTCTGCTGTACAAAAACAAAAATCAAATAATGCATTGCAAATTTCCAGACTCTCTGTATTGTTTTTTTTTTTATTAATACATTTAGTTTTCATCAGAAAGTGCGTTTTTCTTTTTCTGTGTGTTTCTCTCAGGACCAGACGGAGAGGAACCGTTTTTCAGTCTACTGGAAGCAGGTTGGACCGATCGTGTTTGGCTCCTTTTGCCTCTTCATCTTCGACATGTGTGAGAGGTGAGATGAGGGTTTTTAAATCTCCTTTTCTTTGAACCTGATTATCGTTTCTCAAAAGGTGCAAGTCATCATTAAGTGTTATGAAATTTAGTTATTTTGATTGGTGTTATTCTAATGATTTTGTTTTGATTTACATCATCTTCACCCATATTTTTTCTGCTTCATTTGAATTTAATTTTTGTGTCACACTTGACGTGTTTTTTTTTTTTTTTTTTTTCTCGTCCTTAGAGGTGTCCAGCTGACAAATCCCTTCTACAGCATCTGGGCCTCTGATGTAGGAACCGAGTTGGCTGTATCCTTTTTCAACAAGATTTCATCAAAACCATTTGTGTGGTCAGACTTTACAGCTGAGCTTTAGCCCCTTAAAGTGTCATTAAAACAATGTAGGGGTCTCTCTTCCTGTTAGTTTTCCTGAACTTGATACAGGTGACACAAACCTAAATACAGTCATGGAAAAAATTATTAGACCAGCATTTTTTCTTCACTTTCTTGTTCATTTTAATACCTGGTACCACTAAACGTCATCATGTGACTAAAACAGACAGAAAAGAAAACACTGAATGCATAAAAGCAGTGTTTTTGGCAGGACAACGCCATAGCTATTGATGTAAAAACTTAAGTGATTTAGGTTATAATCAAGAAAACCATGGAAAATGGTAAGATATCAGCTCTTAAATGAAACTCTTATGAGCAATCTTTGTGGTTATCGTTATGTTTGTCCAAACAAATGTACCTTTAGTTGTACCAGGCATTAAAATGAACAAGAAACTGAAGAAAACAAGGGTGGTCTAATATTTTTTTCCATGACTGAAAGTGATTTAGCATGAGGAGATGTTAATTTCACCCTACGCTCTTTGAGACTCATGTAGTGCCTCTTGATTCAGGAGAAACATAAAAATACACTTTTGTAGTTCATCAGTGGAACGTGCTCATGCAAACACACATGGAAGTGATAGCGATAGTAATCGACTGGATTTGTCCTGTTGGTTGAAGACTGCCACTGGTCCTGAGAGTATTTCTCTTGCTTTCAGAATAGTTAGCAGGAGCAGGGACATTTCCCAGCATGCTCCAGCACGGTGCACATTTGTCCATTGAGCCCTCGGTGGTGCAAGCCTTTAAACTCTTACGCTGGTGCGTATGTGGTTAAATTGATCCATCGGGTGCAACAGATTTTTTGTGTGTCTCTGTGTGGGGGAGGAAATAGAAATTGGCCATTTGGCATCGTTGAAATTTGCAGCTCGAGCCTTTTTCAGCAATAATTCTTCTGGTCTTTTTCGAAACTTAATACAGGCATCAGTCAAGCTGCATCTCCTCCTATCCACTGGCTCGTTATAACTTTAGCTGCAGCCCATCCAGATTGTCTGTTTGATTACATACGTCTGGATGTGATTTTGTGTGTAGCTTTTGAACCCTTGATGATGTTTATCTTAATAATTACAGAGTGATGTTCCCTTCATCTCTTCTAGCCTACAAAGCTTCCAGCTTCCTTCCAATTTTATGGTATCAACGTGACTCGGAAACTAATCTCCAGAACTCACATGATGAGAAATAATTTAGTGGTGCCATATGTTAAAGCGTTGCTCAGGGTCTCAGGATGGTGGGCCTGCGTCTCTCTGTTTCTGTCTTGCTTGCTGTTGCTGATATGAATGTTGCACGAGTTCTTTTTTTTCCTCTTGTGTTCCCCGTTTGCCCATATTTCTTCTTTTTCAAATCAAACCTTCCTGACCTGAAAACATCGGGTACAGTGATATGCGAGACATGATGTAGACAGGTTTTACGGTTTCTGTCTGCCTCACCAAAGTTTAGTAGATTTTTAGCAAATGAGATGTATAACTTTACGACGCAACGAACTGCACTATTTTTATATAAATAATAAATGTGGGTATTGGTTAGAAAATGTTAACATTTAATTTTGTGTGGCCTTCGTGTCTGTTGTCTCCCCTCATTGGCTCATCACTTCCCTGACTGGCCCTTTTTCAGATGGCGTTCATTATTGTGGCGGGCATCTGCGCCTGTCTTTACTTCCTCTTCCTTTGCTTTATGGTTTTCCAAGTCTTTCGCAACATCAGCGGTAAGAGGTCATCGCTCCCTGCCATGTCGAAGGCCAGACGTCTGCACTATGAGGTGAGTGTGTGCAGATGGACCAGCACAGGTAGCTGGGAGTAGTACAGGTAGCTGGGAGCAGCACAGGTAGCTGGGAGCTGCGCCACAGGTAGCTGGGAGCAGCGCAGGTAGCCCGGAGCAGTGCAGGTAACTGGGAGCGGTGCAGGTAGATGGGAGCAGTACAGGTAGCTGGGAGCTGTGCTGCAGGTAGCAGTACAGGTAGATAGCTGCGCAGGTAGCGCGGAGCAGCGCAGGTAGATGGGAGGAGCACAGGTAGATGGAAGCACTTCAGGTAGCTGGGAGCGGTGCAGGTAGCTGGGAGCAGTACAGGTAGCTGGGAGCGGCGCAGGTAGATGGAAGCAGTGTCTAGGTTTAGTTTCTTGGTGTTGAACTGCTGAATGGTTGTAGTTATATGGAAAGGTTTGTACACAGAACCCCATTTTACTTGTACATATTTGTTTCTAACCCTGTTTAAATTAAACAGGATATTTTCAACTAAACATTGTCAACACTGTAGTTCCCTTTTTATTTTAATTAATCTAGGTCATGAATCTCTTTATATATCAGATTACCTGAATTAAGATAAATTCAGTGCCATTAAACTAGCTTTTTGGTGACTTTTGGACTCGTACCAGTACACCTCATTTACATAATCTAATAGACTATATAATATTCAGATGTAATATAAACAATATAAACAACTCCTCAGTTTTCAGAACTTGGTGCTCGTACAGTTCATGGTTTAAAACTTTCAAACCAATGAGCTCAACTGTGATTACCAACTTAATCACAGTTGTCATTTAATAATTTGCATTGAATTAATTGTCCAGCATCAGGTTTATTTTTAGTTGATATCAGCCTGGCTTACAGTTGACTCCATTTACTACTCTTGTTTTAATTTCCATGTTGTTTCTTTCATCATGAAACACAAGCAGTTTTTTAGAACTTACTATTTTGAAGGAGCTGGTTTTGTTCTTAATCGTCCCGTTTCTGGATCCATTTTCAGGGTCTGATTTTCAGGTTCAAATTCCTGATGCTGGTGACTCTGACCTGTGCTGCCATGACTGTCATCTTCTTCATCATCAGTCAGGTGAGTCTCAGTTCTGAAGTGATTTAAAATATCTTGATGTTCAAGCTGACTCAAGGAGTTGTTTTGTCGTTTTTTTAAATTTTCAAATGAAAAAGCTCTCATAGGTCTCCGTTCAAAAGATAAATACTTCCTATCTGTGTTCAGGTGAATGAGGGTCACTGGCACTGGGGAGAACACACGGTACAGGTGAACAGCGCCTTCTTTACTGGCATCTATGGCATGTGGAACCTGTACGTCTTCGCCATCATGTTCCTCTACGCACCGTCTCACAAACGCTACGGAGATGAGCAGTCAAGTGGTCAGTGTATCACCGGTAATTACAGTTATTACTAACTTCAAAAGTGGTTGATGGGTTTCTACTTGAACCCTGTTGCTTCTTGTCGGCTGTAAAGATAATAAAATGCACCTGGAATAACAGTTGAAACCAAAAGTTTACATACACTGTATAAAAGACACTCCTTTTTTCCCTCTGTTTGACATTGAAATCAGATTAAACTTTTCCTCTTTTAAGTCATTAAGGATTACCAAAATGATTTCCATTTGCTAAAGAATAATGACAACACTTTTTTTAACAGAATGTTTTTATTTCTTACTACACATGTTTATATTCAGCAGGGTTACTATGTCTTTAAAACAATTTGGGAAAGTCCAGAAGATCTCATGGCTTTGGAAGCTTCTGATAGGTTAATTGGCAATGTTTTAATTATTTGGATGCGTATTTTAAGACACACCTCAGATACTTTTTCCTTATGTGACATCATTGGCAAATCAAAAGAAATCAGCCAAGACATCAGGAAAAGAATTATGGACCTCCACAAGTCTGGTTCATCCTTGGGTAAATTCTCCAGATGTGGAGGTGCCACGTTCATTTATATATTACAATTATAAGCAAGTATAAATACTATGGGAATGTCCATCCATCATACCGCTGAGGAACGAGACGGTTCTGTGTCCCAGAGATGAACGTGCTTTGGTCTGAAATGTGCGAATCAACTCCAGAATGAAAGCAAAACACCTCATGAAGATGCTGCTGAATCTGGTACCCACAGAGAAACCAGTCCAGGACCAACATGAACCACTCAGCCAGGAAGAAGACATGACTGAAAAAGCAAAATAATAAAAAAAAAAACAGGTTACAGTTTACAAATGCACACAAGAACAAAGACCTTAATTTTTGGAGACGTCCTGTGATCTAATGAAACTAAAACTCAACTGTTTGGTCATAATGACCATCGTTTGGAGGAAAAAGAGGAGAAGCTTGGAGACTGAAAACACCATCCAACTGTGAAGCACGGCGGTGGCAGCATCATGTTGTGGAAGTGTTTTGCTGCGGCAGGAACTGGTGAACTTTACAAAATAAATGACATCATGAGGAAAGAACATCATGAAGCAACATCTCAAGACATCAACCAGGAAGTTGAAGCTTAAGTGCAAGTGGTCTTCAAATGGAGAATAAGCAGAAATATACCACCAAATTAGTGACAATGTGGCTTAAGGACAACAAAGTTGATGTTTTGGAGCGGCCATCACAAAGCCTTGATGTGGTCAGAGCTGAAAAGGTGTGTGTGAGCAAACTGGTCTACAAACCTGACCCAGTTCCAGCAGTTCTGTCAGGAGGAACGTTTGACCCAAGTTATACAGTTTAAAGGCAATGATACCAAATAGTAAGATGATGAAAGTAATAGATTATCCAAAAAACTTTATTATTCTAGTATTTAGTAAATGCTGTAGCTCAATTAGGATTACCAAAATGATCTCTAACACAGGTAAAGTTTTGTCTCTTTAATGTTGGCGAGACAAAAAAAAGATTTTTATCCAGTGTATCTCCAAGTTCCACTCGTGTTGAGTGAGCTTAAAGTATCTGTTAATGAAATTCAGCTAAACCAGCTTAATAGGGATGGGCATTTGGTCGAGATTTATTCGTCGATCGTTGGGAGAATTAATGATTAATAATCGATTAATCATTAACATTTTTATATTGAAAACTATCACAAATATTCTCGATATCGGCGTGTCGTTTGTTTTCCCCTTTGGCCTGGTTGCTATGGCCCGCGCATGCGCAGATGTGTTCAGTGGCCCGGATGTTGTGGTCGAGAATAACGTGACATTTCCTGTTTCTTTTCTTTAAAAAAACAACGATAATAAAAGAAGAGATATCGAGGAGACTACTTAACAATGACAATTTATATCAAGGCGCCAGTATTACAGGCTTTTTGTTTCTTAAAAAGATGCGCTTGTTGTGTGCTCGATGTGCACTGCAGCTCCTTCTGGTCCGTGCTAACACCGAGTTGAGGCTAGGCTAGGCTAGGCTAGGCTAGGCTAGGCTGATGATGAACCGCCTCCACCGTCCTTTACAAGGCTTGGATGCGCGTTGTTCAAGTGATACATCATTGTCGTTGTCGATTAATTGTATTTGTAATTAGCATTGCAGTGATTGCAGTTCACTTGCTCATTTTCTAAACTAAAATGGTTCCCACGCCACACTTCACCGCGACCGCTTCATGATTAGGCGATGACCTACAGAAGCTAGCATGTAACAACTGAGTCCAGCCAGGGTAGGGTGATGGTGAAATGTTGCCCCCTGCTGCCAAATTTCTATCAGTGGCACAGAGAAATGCATCGCATTGTTTGAGGACGTGCACTGATAACCTACATTCAGATTGTTAAAAAAAAAAAAAAAACATTCGGTTCATCGACGAAAATTAATTTCTTCGACCAAATTCTTAATGATCGATTAATCGATTAATTATGCCCATCCCTACAGCTTGATATGCAACAGATAGTTGTCTGCATTAATGCAAATGACGACAATACTTAACGTTTTATACGTGGTTGTTTCTGTGCAGGTGATGCTGGAGCGAGCAGCGGAGAGGACATCCAGTTGACCACAACCATTACCCATGTGGACGGTCCCACTGAGATCTACAAAATGACTGGCAAAGAGGCCCAGGAATAGACTTGGCACCTGAGACTACCAACTACTACCTACTGCTCCGATGATATCTTTATATTGAAACAAGTTTTAACACTCCCTGCCCCTTAAAAGCATATTCAATCCAGTCTGCATGCAACTACCAACTCCTCCGTTGCTGCACCAAACCCTGAGCTTGTTTACCTGGCACCCTCTTTCCAAAGTCCCCTGTTGTACCTGCAAAGGTAGATTTTCAAAAAACTCCTATCAGCCCTTTTCATTTTATGTTGGAGTTTCTCGTCACATTTCATTCATATTTTCATGTACGTAAACTATACTGTGTTTGTAAATGTTGCACAATACACTGAGTCGGGTACTGAAAAGCTGCTTTACAAAGAGATTTACAGGTGAAGAGAACCACTTACTGCGTGGAGAGAAGTTGCATTCAGCAGCTGGCACACTCCTGTTTTCAAGTGTAGTGGTTAAATTATCTTTGGTTGAGGGCCTGAGCTGAAAGATGATGAACAGTAAGATGTTTTAGGCAGTTGTTTTGAATGTCCTGCGTCATCGTGTGTTATGTTCTTTAAGGATACGCCTGTCGTTCAAAACAAAAATGACAATGTTAAGTACTGCTGTCACTCTTAGTCCTTTTTTTTTAAATTTTTTTTCCTTTTTTCTTGTATCACTGGGGTTAAATGTATGGAAAACAGCCACTTTGGGAAAAGGCATTCTGTACGTTCATTATGTTGCAATGTAGATATCCATCTTTTTTTATATATATCTAAGTGCTTATTTTCAGCTTTAAAAAGGTATGCATCAAGTTATCAATACTTTTGAAGTTGACTGTAGCCAATCACACATGGTTTTTAGTTTTGCTTTGTATGCTAATTTAAATAAAAAAAAATGTTTACTTCATATTGTTTTGTGTCATCCATTTGTCTTAGATTTTCTTTTGTGCTCTGTCGTAGGTTTACACTTATACTCTTGCTCCTTTTGTGCGGAATATGATCTTTTATGTTTTTTTTTCTTTTTTAATTCCTCAAAATGCAGTACAAATGGTCAAAACTTTTTTTTTCAGCTGTATCTTGGTGCAATAATGTCTGACTGAGTATCTGCTCCACAGATATTCTCTGGTAGGGAGAGTGCGCCTCTGCAAGGTTTAAAGTAGAACAACAAGCCCGCATCATTTTTCTTTTATTTTTTTTTTTTTTTTTTTTTTTTTTTTTTTTTTTTTTTTTTTTTTTTTTTTTTTAAATATCTAAGTTAATCAGAGCGGGGCTATCACAGGAAGTTGGTTTTCACTCTTGTCACAAGTCTGCTATTCTGTGCAATAATTCTGGAGATAGTGTGTGTGTGTGTGTGTGTTGGGTAGAAGAGAGTGGCGTTAAATCCAGTGTGTTGTAATCTAATAACTTTAACTTCTGGAAAGGACATTGCATTTGATGAACTTTTTTTTTTTTTTACAATGGGATTGTTAAAAAAAATGTTTATTTTTGTACATTATCTCTAAACCGGTACATGATTCATAGTTTGCGTTCATAAATGTCCACATTTCAAAATAAGAGCACGTACTTTAATTATTCCAAATGAATGCACGCAATGCGAATTAAAACTCGAGCAGCATTTCCAGTCTTGTACTGGGTGGGGGGAGGGAAATTATTTTATCTCCTCCAACTCCAGTTTTTGCTTCAGCAGTTACTTCATTGACGGTGATATGGGATGTATTGTGAAAATCTTTTTTTTTTTTTTTTTTTTTTTTAACTTTATTTATATAATCCAAACATAATCAGAACATTGATCATGTACAATATAAAAAGTCTGGCATCAAAAGAATACAAACAATTATAAAATATAAAGTGCATAGGTCATTACCTATATTTCCTAAACAAAATATAATCTAAATGAAATAAACTAAAAAAGAAGAAGGTCCGGACATGTTACATTTCTTCAAATATGTCTTCAATTATGTTAGCAGTGTATATACATTTTTTTTATTATCAATTCTTTTAATACATTCAAAGTAATTCTTGAAGTCAATTTCAAAAGCTGGAAAGAAAGGTCGACCTTTGGAAAATTTAGTTTTATGTATGTGGAATTTTGCAATGAGAATAATCAAATTAATTAAGTGTTGCATTAAGTGTTGCATTATTATAATATAATATCATATCCTTGGCATTTAGGGTAATTGGTATATTAGAGTGTGATGTGATGTAATCTTCAATTTTTTTCCAAAAGATCTGGGAAAAATTACAATAAAAAAAAAAAAGGTGCCTAATCGTTTCCACTTCAGCATTACAAAATACACAAGTAGCATCAATATTGGCAAATTTTGATACAAATTTGTTAGTGGGGTAAATGTTATGAATAATTTTATATTGAACTTCTTTGATTTTATTAGAAATAGCAAATTTGTGTGGAAGAAGCCATGTTGTTTTCCAGTTAATGTCAGAGAAAAAAAAGAAGACCAGATAAATTTTCCTCTAGGTGTGATTTTCCTTTTCCTAAAAAAATGATTCCTTATATATTTATTATTACAGTGGTGACTCATAATGTTTATACCGTTAATAAAGAGGGTAAAATCAACATTCTCTGCCTCTTGCCTTATAAAGTGACTGTATTTTGAAAATCCCCGGAAGTTAGCATCGCTGTGTTGACGTCGCTGAACGCGCGCGCGCCCGTGGTTCGGGTTGGTCCGCCTCTGTCCTCCCGACAAATTTCGGCTGTTTTCGTCCAAGTGGAGGAGGCAAAGAAAAAAGAAGAGTGGGTTAGTCTCCACGAGGAAAAAAAGTAGTCGACATCAAAAATATCCGCAGCGGTTGTCAGCGTGAAGTGAACTCATCATCCCTGAAGTCGACAGCGGCGTCTGCGTACAGGTGCTTTTTTTTTTTTTGTTTCTTTTTTTTTTTCTCTTCTTTTCAGTCTGTGGTGTAAACAGTAGTTGTGATATAGCACCGTGAGACGCAGAGCAGAGGGAAAGGTCTCCTCCCAGTCTGTTGACGGATACAGTTTGGCTTCAGTTAAAGGAGACACAACTCGACTCGACTGTACGTCTCACCTACCAGGTAAGACCGACGTGATTTATCGATATAATGTCAAAACAGCGCGCTTTTTTTTTAGCCGAAGCAGCAACAGTTGGTGCCAAAGTGCTTCACTGCGAGACGTAACAGACCCTCAGCTGCCAACCAGCTCTGTCTTAAATCCAACATTTAAGTGGCCAGACTCCAGTGTTGGTCAGATTTCTTCACGGTTGTTGGTATTCAACAGGTGAAGGTTTAGTCAGCTCACTGCTGCCTGGGCCTTCAGCTCTTATTATTTCCTACAGGCTCCACCTACTGTGTTTGCCACTGAGGGACTTATTTTGAAAAGCTAATGGATTATTCTAGAACAGGAGTAGCACTTTTATAGAGATAAATTCCTTTAAATTGTATTGTATAAAATGATGGTTTCCATAGGGAAGGGTCAGAGGAGGTGGCTGGAGTTGGAGGCCCGGTCCAGTGTTTACATGGGCATCCTGGCCATTAGGAAGACAGAATACAGACTGGCCATTGATAAGGCCAACTCATTAGTACCCCATTCACCGCTATCAAAGCCTCCTCTTGATGCCCATCAACATGATTGGGTCGCACCGAACACAGAGGAGGCTGAGGAACACACACACTTCCTGCCTGGCTGAGGCTTGGGTTGGGTTGACACTAGTGCTGGGCAATATGACGATACATATCGTGAGGACGATAGAAAAGAGTGTATCGTGCCATTTCTCTTCTATCGTTTCTTTCTATCGTTTCTAACCTAATTTTATCAATTATTACAGCAAATATGTAATTAAATAACCTGCAATGATAAATTTGATAGAATCATATCTACTTCTACAAAGTAGCCTTTTATGTTTGCACTTTTATTCATGGTTAATGCCTTAAACAGAGTTCTCTTCAACCCCGATGTTTACTTTAGGCACTTTATATTAGCGCTGGGCGGTATGACCAAAAATTTATATCATGGTATTTTTCAAAATTATATCTGTTTTCACAGTATATCACTGTATTTTTTTTTGAAGGCACAACTGGGTGTTAACCACCACTTTTTCTAATCATTTAGAGAGGAATTGCTGCAGTAAATTGTCTTAGAATGACCTATTTTACTGTCACGAGGAGTGAATATTGTAGAAAACATTCATATCTACACTAGTATTAATACAGGTTTGCATGGCCTCACACAAATGATACTATTTACAAAGAGGTGGCACTCGTTATTCTAATTAAGTGAAGGAATCATAATGGATGATAGTTGCAGTTAAAATACAGAACCCTTTTATTTTTCAAATTTTGCAAACAACTTGAAAAAAAACATATTTTGTAAAAAATCAACATTAACTAAACAATGTAAACAACGTTCTAAAATTGTAGCCGCGGGAGGCAACTCCAGCCTGGTGTAGCCTCCCGCGGCTACAACTTTGGCTCGGCAACATTTGCAGATTATTGTAGTTTGTTGGACGTCGTCTTTTTTAAATCCAAAGAACGTCCACACGACAGACACGGCTCCTCGTTTAGGAAGAAGTTCCTCGATCTCATGTTGCTGTTCTGGAGCTTCCACCTTCTGGGACTAGTAGTGTAAACTAGTAGCGTGTTGCGCCTCCAAACTGCAAAACAGTCCCCCGTCCAACAATGTTCTGCGACGCTTACGTTCCGCTGCGCGGCGTTCCCAATGTTGTGTACGCTACAGTACATACTCACCGGTATTACGGTATATGAAAAATTCACATCATAAGAAAAATAAACACACCGGTATTCAGTATGAACCGGTATAATAATACCGCCCAGCACTACTTTATATTGGTTTGCAAACTTTGCACTACAAGGTTACAGATTTCAGAAAGTTGAAAAATAATTTGTGTTTATTTTTTATAGCTGAACTTCAGTGCAAAAATGTGTTTTTCCTCTCAGAAACTGTTGTGCACTTAAAAAAAAAATGTGAAAGCTACTGTACCTCTGTACCTACCTGTTTTTGCTGCACTAAAATGTATGTTTGTGACAGTTCAGCTAAATGTCCTTTCAAAATAAAATTGAAAAGTAAGCAATGACATTTTTGTCAAGAATAACTGAAAACATACTTTATTATGGTATATCATGATATATATTGTTATCGTGATATAAAATAGTCCATATCGTGATATATGATTTTTTTCCATATCGCCCAGCACTAGTTAACACATTTAACTGTGAACGGGTGAGGAGTTTATAGCAGATCCCAGCCAAAAGGAAGTGCCTCAGATTTTGTAGGTTGTGGAGAGACGAATGCACAGCTGTGAACAAGTGCAACCAAATCTGTCAGTGCTTTACACACACGCAGCAGAAAAATGCAGCTTCATGTTGTTTTGTTTTATTTGAAATGAAGCAGATGATGTACATTAACAGCTGCTTGTCCTGGACTGGTTTGCGTCAGATGTCGTTTCTAAAGCTCGTTACCTCTCTAACAGCTTCTGTGGTGGGAGATGTATCTGGAGTAGCCCAGATTACTGGCGAGGTTTCTGCTACGTGTGATGCATGTAGATGAATTAGTGAAAGAGTGAGGGAGTAGGTGGTCAAATGGGGAACTATGGCCCTGCTTGGTGTAAAGATTACACAGAGAAGGAACCTCCCTGTTCAGTTTCAGTTCAGAAGAAAGTTTTTCTTGTTGTTTTTAATTTCGGTTTTTAACTCGCGGAACAAGGGATGAACTGTTGGGATCATGTGGGATGTGGCACATGCAGCTGTGAGCAACGCTGTAGCAGTTTTAATCAGCCAGAAGACTCCTCTGGAGGCACATCTCTGACAGAAAGCTGCTCGACTCGATCGGCGGCTCAGCAGACGAGTTTTTTGACCGAGAGCCAGTTTGGAGGAAGACGCGGCGGCGGCGGCGGCGGCGGCCTCCGGTGGGAGCCTCTCACCAGCCAGGATCTGTTTCCTCATACTACCGTCTGTGAAATCCCCACTGTGGAGAGTTTGTTGAAGTAGGAGTTAATGTGTGTGCGTGTGTGCGTGCTCGCCTCAGTGTTTTTTTGAATGATCTTACTACTTCCTTACTAGAGTGATTCACATATTTTCACAACATGTGTCACACACACAGTAAGTAAAGTACATGTTTCTAAAAGTACATGCTGGAGAGTGTGCTCATGGAGAAGTTCAGTCACCATTTCTCCTCCATTTCTGACTCATAATAGTGGCGTGGCTACACGCTAATGTCACTGATATTTGCATCACGTACAGGTAACCTATTTAGAGATGAACTAATCCGTAATGAATCAGTGCTGGTTAATGTTAATGTTAATCAGCAGCTCAATCAAACAGCGTCGCAGGTACAAACTACACATCTGCTGGCCTGCTTCTCAAATGAGATGACGCATTTTTAGGGACTGAAACTAATTGTTAGTTGATAGAATAAATCAGTGACGTGCGGTCAGGTGAGGCAGGGAAGGCCGTGCCTCACCTGCCATCATGGAAAGAAAGAAATGAAAAAAAAAAAAAATTTTTTATATTTATCAATTGATTTGTACTATAAAGTAATTTTCCATTTAACTTCACCATTTTTAGATTATTTTTTATTCAAAATCGCCGAATTTTCACATTTACCATTCAAATACTGAGAAGATGCGGGCGGTGAGGCAGCACCCCCGCTGAGCCTCACCATGGATTGCGCAATGACTCGGCTAACTGTGCTGCCATGCTATGTAGTGAGACCAGATCGCCGTCTCTTTGTATGTCACTATTAAAATGTTCAAACACGTTTGCTATATGAAATAAGTTTCCATAGTTTAGCTGATTTATATAATGAACAGCAACTATATGTGTGTAATGTGTTTCTTGTGCCGGCGCGATCATAAAACGGCTGAGAAGAGGCACGGGGTGAGGCACGCACTTCTCCTGCCTCACGTTAGGGGGCGCTAGTGAGCACAGGGATTCTTCTTGCGACACACTGGCTGCAGAATAAGTGACAGCAAGCGCCGTCACTTATTCTGCAGAAGGAGCGGCGCATGGACTTCATTTATAAGTAAAGGTCAGACCATAATAACTTTTTTTTTTAAATTAAATGTGCTTTTTTGTGTGCTACAATTTGTATGTGTAAAGCATTTATATGTGAATGACGATAGGAGGTTTTTAAACATAAACAGTTAACTGCTGCCAATCAGATGGTGAATACGTTGTTCTGGAGGGTTCATATGCTTGTAAATCTGACTGATGAAGTCGGTGCCTCACCAGCCATGAAGCTCACCGCACGTCACTGGAATAAATGTAAAAAAATATAAAAATATAGGGGTGCACGATAACTATCGGGCCGATAACAGGAAATTATGACGTCATCCCGATAACTCCGATATCACGACGAATAGCCCCGATAACATATATATTTTTGTCAACACAGCAGTGTCTCGCTCCCTCTGAGCCTTGAATGACCGGCAGTGAATGTTATGTTCAAGTAACGTCGGCATAATCAGAAAAATGATGTCTCAATAAGGAAAATCAAGAATACCCCCTCATGCCAGAAAACAACTCGTTAACTCGGTCATAATTTTAGTAGTTGCTGACTTTAATTGATATTCGCAGTATTTTCCCACATGTTACACATAAAGAAAAAAACAGAAAAGGCTGAAAGAACGACTAGCAAACGAGGGAATGTCGGAATTTACGTTACACCTTGAATGCAGCCTGCAGCACAGCGCTGATCACAACAAACATGGCGGCGTGGAACTTCGTTACAGTTACAGTTTCAGAAGAAGATAGTTTGGTGGTTATTTGTGACGAATCCTCCTAGTGAATTCTACGAGGAGGGAAGCACAAGCTTTAATACGTAAAACCTGATCAGCCACCTACAACATAACAATCGCTTCCATGGAGTTTTGAAATCGCGCTAACATGAGCTAACAGAAGCTAATGCTAACGTGCGCAAGCCAGCAGCAGTCTCCCCTCTCCCTCATTCCTCTCATCTAAAGCTTCCATGAGATAAAAAAAAAAACCCAAAAAAATCACTGAACCTCATTTACTTTAATTGAAGGTATTAATTTAAATGGAACCACAAGTCAAAATCCTTTAAATGTTAATCTTTTTCAGTTTGTAATTTTGATGCATGTATTTCCATCAGTTCAAGGAGCCTTTATTTTTTATATCAGTCTGTAATGAACCTTATTTAAGTTGATGTGAGATATCAAATAGGTTTGTTTGATAACTTTACAAAATGAGAGGCTTGCCAGTAGTTTTTACCAACCTTCCTCTGGAAAGTACTTTTCTTTTCCTTTCGTTCTCTGAATATCTTTGGGTTCCTCTGTTTGGCCAAAACAAGTCTAGCTGGGCTCTGCAGATCTGATAAGGCCGTGCTGATTTTATTTTATTCTTCCGTATTCTTTCTCTTTTTTCATGGCTCTAGTGGCCTTTATTATTGAAAGTTAAGAGACAGGAAAGTGGTGCAAGAGAGATGGGGGGGGCACTTGCAGTAAAGGGGATCATAGTCTGGGAGTTACTAATTTTTTAAATGATCTGAATAAAAGAGTTTGAAACTGAAACATTTAACTTGAGAATTTTATGATTAACGTGAGTGCTGGGCAATATGACGATACATATCGTGAGGACGATAGAAAAGTGTGTGTATCGTGCCATTTCTCTTCTATCGTTTCTATCGTTTCTAACCTAATTTTATCAGTTATTACAGCAAATATGTAATTAAATAACCTGCAGTGATAAATTTGATAGAAACATATCTACTTCTACAAAGTAGCCTTTTATGTTTGCACTTTTATTCATGGTTAATGCCTTAAACAGAGTTCTCTTCAACCCTGATGTTTACTTTAGACACTTTATATTGGTTTGCAAACTTTGCACTACAAGGTTACAGATTTCAGAAAGTTGAAAAATAATTTGTGTTTATTTTTTATAGCTGAACTTCAGTGCAAAAATGTGTTTTTCCTCTCAGAAACTGTTGTGCACTTTAAAAAAATGTGAAAGCTACTGTACCTCTGTACCTACCTGTTTTTTGCTGCACTAAAATGTATGTTTGTGACAGTTCAGCTAAATGTCCTTTCAAAATAAAGTTAAAAAGTAAGCAATGAAATTTTTGTCAAACTTTTCATAGAATAACTGAAAACATACTTTATTATGGTATATCGTGATATATATCGTTATCGTGATATAAAATAGTCCATATCGTGATATATGATTTTTTTTCCATATCGCCCAGCACTAATTAACGTAATGAAACATTGAAACAGCCGAGCAGCTTTTCTTGCTGCACCTTTATTTCACCTGCAGTGACGCTACAGAAAATACCTGTTAATATTAGACATTTAGAGTCACTTCTGCATCATAAGGATGGATCATATCGGCGTAGACAGAAGTGGTGGAACCTCAGTAGTCCACCGGGGGACGTCTGAGCACATCCTCAGAGATGATGCGTACAGTAAACAAGTAAACATTCCTTGTTATAATGGCTGCGGTTACATGATGTTTTTTAATTCAGAATTAATAATTCTGAATTAAATAATTCCGAATTAAACTATTTTCCTTCGAGTTTACATGGAAATAGTAATTCCGAATTAAGGTTTACATGGAAAACACGTTTGTTTGGCTTTATCCAACTCCGCTTTAGGTCTGGGGGTTGGGAAGGGTTCTGATTGGATGGGGGGGGGGGGGGGGGGGGGGACGTCTTTACATCTACCGGAAGAAAACAAACTTAGCTAACTCGATTAGCAACAACATTTCACTTATTTTTGACCTGGGTGGCGTCTCTATCTGCGAAACCTCCTTCATTTAACCTGGCCGCTTTGAAAAGCTCACAATTTTTATGTTTCCTGCCATCTGTTCTTTGAATTATTTCCAGTTCCTCCAAGCTATTTATTAAATAAATCGTATCTGCTCTTCAACATCGTTTACTGCGTGCTGCCATCCTGAAACTTTGTTTTGAAAACAAGCCCAGCGCGGAATATAAGCGTCATCGTGACAGACGGGCAAGAGAACTAGCATGCACAGAAAGACGGGAATTAAACAGGAATGAGTGTAAACATGACCGCGGAGTTATTTAATTCAGAATTAAAATGGGAATAATTTTCATATAGAATTAAGTGTTTACATGGTGACTTTTATTCGGCTTTAACTTTAATTCTGAATTAAAGAGGAATTAAACTTCCCATGTAAACGCACTGATTGTCCTTAATATTTTTTTTTATTATTATTCTTTAGAAAATCTGACTTGATACTCCAATTTGGATGAAAGGTAAAATCAAAACTCACTTATCAAACTGTCCAACTGATGTCTTTAAATACACAATGATTTACGCCTTTATTGTTTTTGTATTCATTTCCTTTTCTAGACATTGTAAAAAGTACATACATTAGAAAAAACCTCTTGAACATTTCTGTTCTCAAAGTTTTCATTATTTTTGTTGCACTTAAGAGGCATTCAAAGATGAACCGTAGCCCTTAAAAGCTCTCCTAACTTGGTGTTTATGGGGTGTGTGTGTGTGTGTGTGTGTGTGTGTGTGTGTGTGTGTCTGAATGCGCTGCATTGTGTGTGTTGCTAGTCACAAGGCCGATCCTACATTGTGGGGTTTTCTTGAATTCCTCCCTACCCAGAAGCAGATGCAGGAGGGGTGGTGACACTGCGGATATAGTCACACCCATGTATCGGTTTGGCACCAGAATTACTTGCTTTTCTGAAATACCAAACATTACTTGGAATCTGTTTTTTTTTTTTTTTCTTTCTTTTCAATATTGACTGAAAGTAGGCCAAGTAAGTTACACAATGAACTTCATAACCGAAAGATTTACCGCAGTAGAGTCGTTTGTAGGTTAATAAAATGGCACAGCACAAAAGTAAGCGTGAACAAAAGTAGAGTTTTTATTTTTTTGTGTGTTCATTGCTTCAGTGCACAGGGAGGTGTTGTGCTTATGTTCTAATCACATTGACATCAACCTCAAATGTACTTATTTCCCAAGCAGGAAGTGTTGTCATAGCAACCATCTCACATAGGTAGCAACGTCGTGTGTCAGGGCTTTTCTCCGTCTCCCCCGTGAATGCGTTGAGATCTTCGGCGTGTCTCGTGGTTGCGGCTGTTGCATTCCTCTCTCAGTCTGCTTTCCATTTTGAGGACAGACTGGTGCCACAACCTGTGTTGAGGCTGTTCGTCAGTCTGAGTGGAGGAGACGGATGACGGGGACAAGAGACGGGACTCGTGTCTCCATCACAGCCAGAGCACCTCAAATATGCCGGACGGGAGAAACTGGGATGCTTCACGTCTCTTCTAACACGTCTTAAGAAGGATATTCTTTCCTCTTAAAACATGTAATATAGGACAGTAACAAAGGGACAAAGACACTTGTGTATATATATTAGGGCTGTCAATTTCTCAAAATAATTAATCACATTAATCGCATGACTGTCAATAGTTAATCATGATTAATCTCAAATTAATCACATATTTTTTTTCTGTTCTAAATCTACCTTATGCAGATCTTTTTCAAGTTGTATACTCTATTAATAAGCTCCTGACCAGGATGTAGCGGATGGACGGCTTTTTCCGCCCTCGCTCACAAAGTTGTCACCGCTCGCCTTCCCTCAAAGTCGAAAACGCGCTCCAACCCATACCGTAGCGCTCCAGTAAACTGAACCCCGCCCGCTCCAAAAATTTCATCATTAAAGTATGTTTACTGAAACCTGGCCGGGCTACATGTGCGATATTTAAATCGTTTGATTCAGCCCTATCTCACACTGCACGACTAGATCCTGAGTTCAAAAGTTCGCCGCCCACGAGTAATGCTCTCACATGTCGGCCCGATGCTCTATGCGACGTTACTGCTTAACCTATACGTTCATAACGCACCTAAGGGTGCGTTCGAAATGAGCAGGCCTGCGCAGAATCGATCACCGGCGGCGGCGCACAATGCAGATAAGAACACGTTTCATGCACAGGAGGATCACTTTTATTTTAACTCAATCAGCGATCGAGGAACTTTATCTAGAACTGGTCTGCAAAACTACATACAGATCTAAAGTATGTCTCCTCCTGTATGTGCTGAAACTGTCCGACTTGATGCAGCTTTTTGTCTCCACCTCCTGCGGGCGGCGCCTGATCTCGTCTACTCGCCAGGCGAGGCGCAGTTCATCTCAAACGCACTGCTGCTTCTACTGTGAGATACCTTCACGAGGATCGACCAGATTTCAAACAAGTTTGATTTCCTTGCGAGCACACACGACTTGTCGGAGCTCGTCGGGAGGTGTTGATCTCTCGTCGTACCCCACGTATACTGCACGAAGCACGACCCACGATAGGGTCGAAATTCGCCCGATCCAAAAAAAACTCGAGCGACTGGAAAATCGGCTCAAAACGATCCGCATTCGCACAGTGATGCCCGCCCACAGAGCCGAGCCGTTTTAAAAAGTCCCAAAATAGATTTTACTGACAGAAATATCAGAAATAATTTCACCTAACGGATTAGCTGGTTTAATACACTTTTTTTGTTATTAACCTTTCCCGAAACTATTTTTCATTCACGTTCTCCTCCTATTGTTACTTGAAGACCGTGATATGAGCGTACGGAGCGAAAACTGGAGAGGGATGCGCCCCTCCAACCCGAATCATCCGAAAAAAACTCCCGCTCTGCTCCTTTCAATTCTCCGCTCCGCTCCGCTCACATGATGGTCTGACTATAACCGGAAATACGACCATATTAGTCCTCCTGAGGTCTCTGGCTTCCTGTCACTCAAGAATAGACTTTAAAACAGCTCTACTTGTGTTCAAGTCTCTTCAGGCCCCAAGTCCATCTCGACATGTTTAGATCCATATGAACCAACCTGGACTCTGAGAACCTCAGTAGTGGTCCCTGCTGGTCCCAGAGTCAGGACTAAAAAGGTGAAGCTGCATTTAGTTTTTTTATGCTCCTAAAATTGGACCAGTCTTCTGAAGATTGAGACAACCTGAACTCTGACAATGTTCAGATCCGACTGAAAACAGTTCTGTTTAGATGTGAATGATGACTGGAAGGATTTTTTTTATCTGCACTCTTCATTTTAATTTAATTAATTAATTTTTTATTAATTAATTTTTTTATTTTATTTTTATGCTTAATGGAATGATTCTATTTGCCTTCTGTGATTTATGCTCTGTAAAGCACTTTAATGCCTTGTGTCGGATTTGCTCTACAAATAAAGTTCCTTGCCTCACCAAAGCTCGCCATGCAAAAAAAAAGCAACTCAATATT